>CM020187.1:3059813-3121630 GCA_009805545.1 Oryza longistaminata | reverse complement strand
TTGTATACTAAATATATCTTTGTAGATTTTACGATATATTAATATAAGAAAATTTCTATTAAAAATATGATAATACGACATCTTTATCTAATTAAACAAATACTCACGTACTTCTATTTACTTCTACTACCTCCATCCATAAATCGAATGATTTAAATTTTATATCCTAAAATATAAGGAATTATTAATACTACTCGTTCCATCCAGCCATTCTTCATTTAATTTTATCCAACATTACACTAACCATCTTCTAACTCTCTACATACCCCTTATTTAATGATGGGTATCTTAGTATTTTTTTTCATTCCTCCTTGATTTCTACTCCCTCCGTCCCAGAATATAAGAAGTTTTAGAGTTGGACACAGTTATTAAAAAGTACGTAGAATTAAATAGGGAGATGTTATGTTGGGTTGAGAAGTGGAGGTAGGTGAGAAAAGTGAAAGGTGGAGGATTATGATTAGTTGGGAAGGGAATGTTGGTGGTAATGTTGTTATATTTGGGACAAATCGTAAGTGCTAAAAGTTGTTATATTTTAGAACGAAGGGGGTATAAAATTTTAGGATCCATTATAAGACGGAGATATATAGTAATAAAAAAGAGCTTCATTCATAGACGGATTTATTTGTACCTTTGTAGATTGATTTAGCTTTAGATATTTGTATAGGTAAATAGACCTAGTATACAAGTTTAGAAATATAATTAAGTTGGTATAAAGTCGTTAGATGTCTAATGGTATGAAGTAATTAATCTACCAGTTTTATTAAAAAAATAAGATGGATATTTTTTCGGGTAATTTTTAGGATCTTCTTTTATTCAGTGGTTAACTTAATTGTTGTAAGGAAAACAAAGAGGAGAGAGCCAGTGGATTCGTTTCATCCGTGAGGAGGGAACTGGATACATGTGTATGCACTCTGACGGCCTGCTCGATCGGTAGGTTTTTTAATATATACGACTTCAGCTCAATAATGCATACTCTTGCCATAGTTACTATGATGTAGCCAGTTGAGATCCATGCTTGGCACCCTACAAGGTATGAGTGAGAGAAAATGGAGGTGATGAAAATAGTTTTTTTATGTCTTGAGTTGATTTATTATATAGAGTATACATAATTTGTTTATGGTGTTAATCGATACTACTAAATTTTATGGTATATATATAATTTTCTCTTTTAAAAATTAGCAGGGTTGATCATTGGACTCTACTTAAAAAAATCTAATAGTTTTGGTGGTGTGGACCACGTAAAAAAATTTTGCTCAAACTGTGATCCTTTTCTAACATACAAGTTAATATATGTTTTAATTTTTTTCTTGTATTATACATCTAATTCACCAATTCATGTTTATGGGGATTAATATTGGATAAATTTATTAAAATTATTTGTGCTAAATATTAATACTATTTTGCTGGGGACGACATAAAAAAGAGATACAATGTTGTTACATGTATGTTTTTTTTAGCGAACAGTAGTCTCACGTATGGACGTTTGTTTTTTTCTTTTCGGACAAATATTTGTTTATCATAGGAATAGGGTGTGCGTATTTGTATTCATAATGTGCGTCTGCACGTATTTATATGAGCTCCTGCGATTACCTTTTAAATTGTTAGTAAAAAAGTATTTTTAAAAATTTGACAGGAAGAGGGTGGAGCAATGGGTGGCATGAGACGGCGCCGTGGCAAGGAGTGATCACTACGTATATGCTCAATATAGAAAAAACCTTAGATAGAAAACAACCATATGGGACAAATCATATACATACTCTTCTTTTTTCCTTTTTATATATCTTGCGTAGGTATATACATAGGAGTTGTGTATGTACGTAAGGAGTGATTAGATGGTTTTTAGACAGAGGGATTATTATCATAGATCTAATTTAATGGTTGAAAAATAATGGATCACCGATTTTGTGTGCAAATCGATGAATATTATTTTTATTTTATTTTACAGTTTTTCTTAGATTATTTCTAATTAGAGCATCACATGACATCTTAGAAGCGTTTGTAGGAGTATAGAAATGCTATTACTCATAGTCACAATCTACCTGTAGTCAACTATTGTTTGCGGTGGATTAGTTGCATCCTCTACTTACCTATAATTTGTTGATCGTTGCACACTTAGAATTGCCCTTTATCTTCGGTATTTGATGACATACATGCTTATTAGATATCAGCTAACCGGCCGTTAGGTGCGCTGTGCACGAATACCTCATAAGTAATATGACTTGGTGATTAGTAAATAGTGACTTATATATAAAACTTACATATATAGGGATCATTGAGGATATACAATTGATATTTTAGGCTAGGATTGACAAAGTATATTGCATACTACGTATTAAGTTGTTAATACCTAAGTAATAAATTTAAGAAAATGTTGTAAAGTGCTTATAAGATTATCTACTCCCTATTTAATTTATTTGGCTGAAATTATTTATTTGGTTTTTATCTCATGAGAGTGAAAAAGAAAAAGAAAAAAAGAAAAAGAAAGGAAGGAAGGGGAAGGACGTACACTAACGAAGTATGTACGTACATGAACGTACACGTACGCGAGTGATCGACGTGGATGTGTGGCTTTCTGAATTCTAAAGATGAATTAAATATATTTGGTATTTTTAGATCTAACGGTTAAAAATATGGGTCCACCAGATTAAATGAAAATCAATGGCTAGATATTTTAAATGCCACTTGGCAGCCTAGGAGCGTTTGTAGAGATGCCATGTGGCGGCTTAGGAGCGATTGTAGGAAGTTTAATGGACTTTTAGTATATAATAGATGGAATGAAAGCATCCCAAAATGGATATACCTAGAATTGCTTGTGTGGTGGTCGAGATCGATGAGCCCTGTGGTACAAGAAAAAGATTTTATACACATGAGGGGACCTCTAACACACACATTATCTATCATAGATTAGATAGTCGATAATAATTTCTCTTTAAAAAATGGATATATCTTTTTTTAGATAATGGAATGAAAGCATCCCAAAATGGATATACCTAGAATTGCTTGTGTGGTGGTCGAGATCGATGAGCCCTGTGGTACAAGAAAAAGATTTTATACAAATTTAGGTCTCAGTTAGTGTAATAGACTAGCTATATATGCCGGGAGTGGATTCTAATCCCTCGAGGGGACATCCTCTCGTATACCTTTTTCTTCTAAATTCGATGCAAATAGTTGTGAAAAATTCTGAAAAAAACTGACAATGTAGAGTATAATGATACCTACTAGTCCACCAAAATTCATGTTCAAATTCGATCTACATATCGAGAAACAAAAAAGACAAATTTATATATAAACAGTACGCTACTATTCATACGCTGAATTTGTCTTTTTTATATCTTGACGTGTGAGTTGAGTTTGGACTTAAGATTTTGTGGAGTTATATATATGTGTTGTATGAATGTTGTCAAATTTTTCCAGAATTTTTCATAACTGTTTAGATGGTTTTTGAGCAAACGAGGGAACATCCCCTCGAGGGATTAGAATAGTTTCCCATATATGCCCTATTTACATGTGTTGATCTGGGTGTATATGGAGTACTATAATATGTGGACTGACAGTTGGTCTAAGCTAGATCTGTTTAACTACGTACCTCGATGAGATCCATGAGCAAGGTGTTTGTGGTGAGTCTTTGTCGTGATTTCTCATATTTATGCATTGATAGTGTTGGGTTGTGGATTGCTTGGCCATCGGCCGGTCTCTTCCTCAAGGGGCTTTGATATTCATCCTCATAGATTCCCCATATTCCTTCGGGACTCATAGATATATTAGGGAGTAACTATATTTATAAATATATAGATATATTGACAAATCCTAGCTTGAATATAGTTTTGACTATATTTGACATGGTGTCCTTCAGTACTAAGAGGGCTTCATTCCCTAATTAACATGAGTTGTATTCCTTATCTAGAGACATCACAACAGTACAAAAGGAAACTTGTCATGTGTACAAACAAATTTGGGTAGTTGTAGGGTATCTCATCATATTTAAGTACACTGAAACACTTAAAAAAAGAACGAGATCAACAATAAATATCTAAGAGCATCACCAACAGATCACGTATAATCTCTCCCCAAAAATTTGTTTTTGGGTTTCCTAAACTGAAAATAGGCAGCCAGAAAACAGATCACTCCATGAGAAAACCTAAATTTTATCCAAAAAAACTAAAAGTGGGCCCTTATGTTAAACTAACACCGGATTTTTCCGTTTTCCTCTCTCTCGCATGCGCTTGTGGCGCTCCCTCCACGCGTGTTGCACTCCCCCCAAGAAAAGTCTGGCGCAAACAAGAGATTGGGAACGGAAGAAGCGTCGTCTCTCTCCCTCAAATGAAGAGAGTGAAGGATGCGGGGAAGGGGTTTCTAATAAATTAGGATTTGGATAGGAGATCTGTTGGAGGCATTTTTTTCATTAAAATCCTAAAATATTAGGATTGGGAATGGAATAAGGGGATTGTTGGTGATGCTCTAACCTCACTAAATTTTTTTGACAACGTTACCAACATGTGAGTATAATATTATGTACCAAGACTAATCCTCCATCACATCTCTGGTGCTTCTTAAAAGGGAGATTTTTTCTATCCCCCACCATGTAACATGATATATACATGCTTGTTTAATTTGTGTTGCTCTTCTTATCTCTTCTCTCTCTTTCTCTCTTTCTTGTGAGGTTGTGTGTGTTGCTTTTGTTGATAATGAGATAAACCGGCCGCTAGCTGGATCTTAGATGCACAAAGGCACAAACCAACCGTTACAATAGTTTTGCATGATTTGCTAGGTAGTAATGCAATACGGTTTCCTTCTGTGATGCTCTATGAACCTTGAGAAGTTTCACACATCAAATCATATTGTTTCGTATAATTCACTCATCATATCCAATCGCAAAGATATCTATAAAATCATGATCATTAGCACTACAGGTATTGTGCCACAGTTGGCATTGAGTCCGACATGCCACCTTAGCCCACAAAGAGGAGAGAGAAACGGGACAACGATATTCAGAAAAGGCGGGTGAAAAAGATGCCTGGGATAACGATTTCAGTTACCGGTTTTACATAATGCATGCATGCAGCAGTCCCTGACGCGACCAACGTACGGTGGGGGCATGAACTCAAGATGCCAAGTGCGGCCTGTACATTATGTAAGATGGCACGCACGGATAGGTGAGACCGGCCCGGCCTGCGCGTGATGTGTAGACATTGGCCTGAAACATGAACCTACCTGCATTTAAACGTTGGCATGGAGAACAATCATATCGCATGGACAACACTGGGTCGCGCGCAGTGTGCCTCCCAAATATAAAACGGTTTTTAATTAGAAATATAGTGTTGCGAGCAGTATATAGTTATACCATTGCTAGCTAGCCTGTGTTGTTGTGGCGTGTGTCCCTACTGGCTCCATGGCTGGCCCGTTAACATGACTGATGTCGTGCGTGCCATGCACCAGCTCGATCGTGTCGTCCGTGCATGCATGCGGGCTAATTAACCACAAAGGGGAACAGCAAACCTGCGGCACGGACACGCACATAAAGCAGATCACGAGGAGCAATACGGATAGGCCACTCCTGATCACCTTGTCTTCGATTGAGAGAGAAAGAAAAGGGCGCTTAGATCGATCGATCGATCAGACGGCTGGGGTTTGGATTATTTGTGGGCTGCAAATTGCGATCCGAGAGAGGGGCCGGCCAGCCAGGCTTGCGCTGCTGCTAATACCAGGGAGGCAAAACGGGCAGAGGTCGACGGTGACATCTGCACGCAGGCATGCATGCAGATGCAGTAGTAGAGGCCTCTGCTTCATCTGCTGCGTGACGTGGCTCAATAATCTTTGCTTTGCCATTTGCTCTGTGCCTCTGCAGGCCTCTCCTCTCTGTGAGCTGTGTGTAGAGACTACGGTTTTATCTGTGAGCTGTGTGTATAGACTACGGTCTACGGCTCGATCGGGTAAAAATTTTACAGTAAATTTGGTTAGCTAGTTCACGGGTCCCCGGCCGGTGGGCCCCATAGGTACGTATATACCTCTCTGCAGCCGTACGTTGGCAGCAGCATGCAGCGCATATGGAATAGCAGCAGTTAACATATCCACAACGCCACCTGCAGCGTAGTGCATGAAAGGACCGATACATACATATGCTGATATAGATCATATGCACGTACTCCCTCCGTCCCAAAAAAAAGACAAACCCTAGTTTCCATGTCCAACGTTTGACCATTCGTCTTATTTGAAAAAATTATGAAAAAAATTAAAAAGACAAGTCACGCATAAAATATTAATCATGTTTTATCATCTAACAACAATGAAAATACAAATTATAAAAAAAGTTCATATAAGACGGACAGTCAAAGTTGGACACGTAAACCCATGGTTTGTCTTTTTTTGGGACGGAGGGAGTACTCAGTACTCAGTCTGTACTGCCATCGCGTACGTAGCGTTAAAACGTATGGACAGGCGAGTAGTACATGCGGACGAGGGCCCAAGAGATTTCACGAGTACGTACATGCGCCTCTCTGGCCCCCAAGTCCCCAATTGGTCCATATCCAACTACCAGTTTTAGATTTCAGGAGCCAGCTGCATCTGCAGAGAGCTCTCCCGGCCAGTTGGTCCAATTAACTTGTGTGAGCGTGCATGCATGCGGGCTGCAGTCACTTGCAGAGCCTCTGCTCCTGCTCGCACCGAATGCATGGCACCGCTGGGCTTGTTCGCTCGCTCGCTCGCTAGCTAGCTAGCTCATCCGCCAGTGCGTGCGAAGCAGATGATCAATGAGATGCATGAGCTACTGATGGAGCAGTAGTGGAGTATTAATAAGACCACAGGTTCAGGGCTGAGATGATGACGATGATCTATCTGCTTCCTCTCTTAGTTTTGAACCACCTGAACTGGCCGGTCGCGAGTGCGCATGCATGCATGCAACTGGACGGCCGGCGGCGGATTGGCGGCGGCTCGCCAGGTTGCCGGGGTGGGAGAGTCAAAGAGCGCATGATTGTTTTGCATGCGCCGGCCCGCGGCCGGATCGTGCGTGGATTGCAGGGTGCGGTACGGTGCGTCCGTGCGTGCCATGCATGGCCCATCACCTGTTCATGTGGAAGAGGAGAGCCCACTGGCCAGTTTGGGAGTAGGAACGCG
This sequence comes from Oryza longistaminata, assembly GCA_009805545.1. Classification (NCBI taxonomy): domain Eukaryota; kingdom Viridiplantae; phylum Streptophyta; class Magnoliopsida; order Poales; family Poaceae; genus Oryza; species Oryza longistaminata. Next base: position 3,114,520 of record CM020187.1, on the reverse strand, counting down.
TCATTTTTCCATCCATCTCTCTCTCTTTTTTTTTAACGGAATTTTTCCAACCATCTCGTTTGGTAAGAGGAAAATTTGAAAGAATTTTTAGTACTCCTTTGGACCGAAGGAATGCATGGTCCCACAATTTTCTTTGAAATTCTATGGAATATGCTGTTTAATGGGAACTTTCAAGAAAAACTAACGTATATATATCAGGAAAGACATTGGTATGTGCTTGTTGGAATACGTAGTAGAGTTACTATTGTTTTTACCGAACGACATGTTCTGTAAAATCTTTTGGATCCATTCCTGGCGAGTTCAACAATACGTGATATGCTTCTTTTTTTTTGTGTTTCTCTTATTTACACTGCTTAAAAAATGACTTTCCAAGATATTGGCCATTTTTATAGATAACAAGCTGGGTGGCCCGCGCAATTGCGCGGCTAGCACCATACAAAATTATATATTTTTAATATGATTTTGCTTTAAATTTATTAAATAGCTATCTTGTTGTTATTAAGATTTTGAACGACCAAACCTTATCATCCCCGTGTTTCTAATTTTATAGTTTTTAAAAGTCACACAATTGTTACCCCTACTTCTATCATTACATTTTTTATTTGCTTGCCTGATCTACCACTGTCTATTCATTCTTCTTGGAACCTTTAAAAATTGGATCGTATAGGTTTTAGAGTCCGGCTAGTATTACGGTATGCTAGCTTCTGAATTTTATTTGGCTGCAAGTTTGAATGCATCAATTAAATTGAGTTAGCTGTGGCCAGATCCAGTGATAGTTCAATTCCTTTTTCACTTCAAAATCTGAATCCACGTCTGTATCAAAAAGCTGTCCGTTTGATTTTCTTTTTCCTATTTGGAATCCATGTAGTATTCAATTTTTTTTCTTTCCCCAATCGGAAAACACCCTAGCCCAAATACAATCAAGACTCAGACATGCATGCATGCATATTCGTAATGTATGTGAAAGATTAGATTACTTTCCTATTTTGAGATTTTTTTTCTGATAAATCTACACCCTTTAATTTAATCCATTACAATCTAACGGTATAGATTTTTCTCTTTTTCTCCGATTAATGTGGGAATTTCTAGCCCCCACAGCGAACGTGGTGCCTCCTTTCAAAGCTGTTTTAATAATATAATAGATGATAAGAATTAGGTATTGTAGTCTAAACCAACATTGATTTTTACAGACGGACTCTTAAGAAAACTTGCTTTTTGTGTGCAGATGTGTTAACAACAAATTTTAACATCAAAGTCGAAAAAGAAGGGGGGAGAGCAAAGCGGATTTGGTGTGAAATCGAGTTGATCTTCGGGTCAGACTGCGCATCAGCTAAGACTACCAACGATATGCTATCAACCCATCTGCCGATCGGCTATCGGCTGACTAACTCTGCTTTTGTCTTTCTTGCTGATTGTAAGATCAAATCAGCTGGCACGCCCTTGACACACTCGAGGCTAGCCTTGGACCTGCACTGGAGTTAAGCAGATCTTCCAGGCCATCATGTTTCAACACGCTTTTGGCACGCCCAGTGGGACACTCGAGGCTAGCCTTAGACCTACACTGAAGTTAAGCAGATCTCTCAGGCCGCCGTGTTTTTACATCAACAAGATGATAGCTCGCTTGTTATTTATTTCTACACTTTCGCACTCTCTCTTACTTTGTCCTGTGGTTTGCGGTGTGTTTGTTGTGTTGCGTTCACCTTTGCAGAGTTGGCTGATGGACGATGCTCCACTTCATGCATCCCTAGGAAATAGTAGGAGGAGCAGACGGATGTTAGGGAGACCACGGCTTCGGCAATAACTTTTGTGGAGGTCGTTCACTATAGTCGAGGAGTCCTCGACGGATGCTATGCCTCTAGGTCATGTGATTCTTGAGTTGGGGCCCTTACACTTGACAATTGCGTCTTTTTGTCTGGAAGTTGCAATACTGATATGTTTTGGGCAGGTGATCTGAGCCCTTTATCATTGTTTCTCGAAGCTGATTTTTAATTAATCTCACGGGTTTCACACCTTCTGCCATCCTGATGCCAGGATAAAGGTTGTACTATAAACTTTAGTTGGTACTCCATAGTTTGCAGCACTAGACTTTGTTTCTGATTTGAGCGTCACCTCCCTGACCAGGAAAGATATGCTCAAAGGAAACAACCAACTAACATCAATTATTTGCGTACGAATTATAGGGAACTATGATGTGAGCTTATGGTATTGATAAAGACTGTCCTAGAGTAGTGAAGGAAGAAACGGTTGATTTTATAGTGTCTTGGTAGTATCATCCAACTCGATAGCTCACTATGGTCAATTTGGAGGAGCTTAAGAATTTGAGAATATGCTAGTTGATAGTTAATTTCTGAGAATATTGAGAAGTTGGGTTATCTAGCTTCTGGCTTCTAGTTTATTTTCTAGCTTTTACAACTGTATATTTTTAAAATCTGGGTGATAATCTGGACTATTTGGAGGAGCTGAAAATTCTGTGAGAAATTGCAGCTACTAGAAGCTCTTCCAAACATACCCTATATATGATCATGTAGATTTGGAGTAGCAATATGCATATAGATTTGGAGTAGCAATATGGGGAAAACAAAGTTACATTTCTAGTTTTTGCTTGCCAGTTCATTTATCTGAATTTTGTAGCTATTAATTCTAAGACCAGTTGTTACAATATGTTCTCGCCAAGAAAGTGTTGCACAGTTATGAACACATATCCCTAGTACTCCCTCTGTTAAAAAAAAAACTTAAATCCTCAAGATGAACCTAGACACATGTGTGTATAGATTCATGCCTAAGATTTATATCTTTTTGGGACAAAGGAGTACTCCTTCCGTCCCATAAAAAACCAGCCTAGTACCGGATGTGATATATCCTAGTAATACGAATCTGGACGTATATATGTCCAAATTCATCGTACTATAATATGTCACGTTCAGCTTTAGATTCGTTTTTTATGGGACGGAGAGAATACAGACGAGACATGAGACGAGGAACCGAACCTTTGCAACTTGTCAACCATCTTTTCAATTCTTACCAATACGCCATCCTCTTGTAATGCTACAAGTTGCACGTTGCTAGACCAATATTGAAACCGCCACACGTCATGTCATGCTACAATTATTTCTGGAGTGTACGTCCAAGGCCCGGACCACAAAAAATGAAAAATATTTGTGGAAAATGACACCGGGAAATTGCTATAACTGGTACTCCTACAAGTTTAATTAGACACATGATGATAAGTAGTATGGGCCCCCAACAAAGTTCTCATAGCTGTATGCCCAAACAAGCGAAACAAACCAACGATCATGTATGCGCCACTTCCAGTCGGCTTGCTGCAATGATCGGTGCCTCTTATAGCTATTTATGGACATATATAAGCTGGTTAATTAATTAACCATAGTTTTCGCAGTACTATAACGGTATAACCTTCTTGGCTTCGATGAGTGGCTGCACTTGGTTTAAGTTCTAATCTCTTCGTCTTCGTGAACATTCAAAATCAGATCTAATAGCAGGTACAATAGTAGGCTATAAGCCAGCTGCAAACATATTTTATGTAAATAAATAAGGAGAGAGAAGTGCAACGGGCTACAGATTTGTAGCCAGCTGCAGCACGGACTCCAAGACGCAGTGTGTGTATGATAGGTGGGACCAGGTATTAATAGTGTAGTATGTAACTATTGAATGAATGAGCTATTAGATTGACCGTAGATGAATTGAAGCCAGTAGTTGGCTATACTATTAAACTTGCTCTATACGAGATTAACTTTTATCATATGTGACGGAAGGTATATAGTACTCCCTCCGTCCCAGATTACCTGACGTTTTGTCTCCTAACATTAGTCCCTAAATACTTGACGTTTTAGCAGTGAAGTAGTACTAGTATTGCTTGTAGAAGTAGCACTACTTAATTTTATGCTTAAAATATTCATGTGTGGCTTGCGTGGCTGTTGTTAATTGGGCTAATTCCCTGATTCAAATGACCACCTGCAACTAGTACTAGTACTAATTAGGGGCAACTTAGTAATTTTCACCTCCTGCTAATGTAGCTCACCCATCCTAAAACGACCAGCATATTGGGACAGAGGGAGTACATTGTTATCTCTATATAAATTAGATATAAAGTTGCATATATTATTTTAATACATATATACAAGTTATTATTATTGTTATAGTGTAGTTTTAGTGAAATTATATACTATAGTTAGATTTGAAAGTTTTTTTTTTAAAAAAAACTTGTGATAGTTTTTTTTAAGGTAATCTCTTTGGACACACCCAATATTTAGATTTATAGTTTTAGAATGAGTCTCGTTCGATCTAATATTACTATATGCTGGAACGAAGGGGTACAAAATAATGAACAAGCCATAAAGGCACCCGCGGAAAGGCGATAATACTAGCATATGTACGTGCTCCGGTCGATCTTAAAAACGCTCAATTAATGCATTAAGATGGTCAGGTCGATAATTAAAGACTGAGACTCTGAGAATAGCGCAGGCACACGATCACTCGTATGCAGTTGTTCGCACTTGCGAAATCTCTGACGTGGTTATCATTATGCATCCCAATTATTGGCATATCTCTCGTGGGAGTTGCGGTATTGCAGATTTGCACTAGTTACGTACTACTACTACTACTACACTAATTTAGATACTCCAGAGTACTAGTCGTGTGTGTCAGACATGGAGCGGTAGCGCTGCAATGGCAAACATGCGATGTTGGGCGAGTTAAATGGAGGCACTGCACAGGCCATAGATGGGGGTGATACGATCGGCAGAGCTAGCTGCATGCATGCCTAGCTAGCTCTAGCTGGATAGTATCATCTCGTCAGAGCGCTGGCTGACAGTGCAAATTAATATATATACAGATCGATCGACTTCATCGCCGTAACGGCTGCAGGGCAGGTACGTACCACGTACGTCGTCATTAAGGTTTCAGTCAAATTAATTTGTAGATATATCCATGCATGCATGCGCAGGCAGAAAGCGTACTAACTATAGTAATCCCGAATCCCGATCCATGGAGTACTACATATACTCCCTCCGTCCCAAAAAAAGACAAACCCTGGTTTCCGTGCCCAATGTTTGACCGTCCGTCTTATTTAAAAAAATTATAAAAAAAAATTAAAAAGACAAGTCACATATAAAATATTAATCATGTTTTATCATCTAACAACAATAAAAATATGAATTATAAAAAAATTTCATATAAGACGGACAGTTAAAGTTGGACACGAAAACCTAGGGTTTGTCTTTTTTTTGAGACGGGGGGAGTATATGTTAGTAATATGCATCGATCGATCTATATATACTCCTACATTTGCACGCAGCTGTTTAAATTAGCCAGAAGATGTCGCAGCATGCAGTGGCAATAATTCGTAGTTTCGTACTAGTGTTGCTGGCTCTCTGCGTGCACATATGCAAACAGCAAGCGGTGGCGCGCGGGGTACGTACGCTGCTCTTTACAGGCCAAAAGGGGTAGGCCGCTTTTTGGAGCTAAGCAGCGCAGCGCAGCTAGCTACCGATCCGCGTCAGATGAACAGTGAGAGGCAGCACGCGCCCCCGCCACCGCGGACCGCGCGCGCGCGTCGCGTCTCGTCTCGTCTCATGGATCGATCGTCTGTCTGCGTGCGTGCGTGCCCCAGTTCGATGGTTCGATCGATCATATCGGTCCAGCTAACTGATCGATCGAGGACCGATGCATCTATTGCCGCTAGCTCGCTCGCTCTGTGGCTCCGTCACGTGAAGGCTTGTGCCGATCGACTCGGTGCAGTATGGTATGGTCTCATTTGGCCTTGTGGGTGTGTGAATGTGATCGAGCAGAGCGGCAGAAAGTAACAGGGTCTTAAGTTTACAACCGTTGGCAAAGCAGTGGATCGATCGATGATGTTCAACGCTGGTAAGAATGTTGGGCCATACGAGCTGTGGTTGCAGCAGGCTAATGGGCCTTACGTTTTGGGCCGAAAACCCAATCTTGTAGCCGGCCGGTCCCTTAAAATTCGCTCAAGACAGGGAAAAAAAAAGAGAAAAGTATCAGAGCCAGGTTTCGATCCTGCGCTCAAGACAGGAAAAAAAAAAGAAAAGTATCAGAGCCAGGTTTCGATCCTGGGACCTGTGGGTTATGGGCCCACCACGCTTCCGCTGCGCCACTCTGATTTGATGATTGGATTAAGAATAAAGTATATAAATACAATACTTGGTAGATGACCAGATAAAGCAGAAGAATGTGTAAAACTCTGATGTCTACCTAGAGTCTAGAGATGCTATGAACTGATGAGTAATCGTGCGGACAAGGCAGCAGATTGGGCAGGGACCATCGACTTGTGAGAAATCAGGAGCTTACTTAGCAGTCACTAAGTCGGAATTTTATACGGTTGTACATAAAAAAAATCTTTTCTACATGTGCAATCATGCTACTAGCCACACAATAATCGAGCTTACCTAATCCTTCTTTCTTACCGGTACTTTTAGTACCTAATCCTTATCAAGGGAAATGCCGTGCTGTACGCCTGTACCTCTGCAAGCTGCAACAGCAAGACAAGATTCTCCGGAAAAGCTCAAAAAGAAAAATATGCAAGAATCATGTCGAGAGAAACGATTCTACATCCCTTTCCTGGTGTTTGGATAAGGTGGATGTGATAATTTTAGGCTTTTGTTTTAAAAGCAACTGCCTCCACCCTAAAGAGAATACAATTATAGCATTCAAAAGATAATAAATCAGTAGGGTAAAAATAATCTATATGTCCCTCATAAATGAGGGTGATTGATGGCGGGACTGCGGGAGGGTCGTTAGGTACGATGAAAAAAAATGAATGAAAGGTGGTTAGAGGGTTTAAAAAAATAAAGTTTGAATGCTAGAATTGCGTTATTATGGCAAAAGTGCAACTTTATACTTATGTTTCCAATTTTTAGAATTATTTTATGAAGAAAAAAAATTAGAATCCACAACCTATAACTTTATATTTGTTAATTCCGAATTTCTGAATATAACTAACAGGATAAGAAAGTAATGAAAAATGTAAGTAGATTCAATACATAGTTTTATAGTTATTAATTAATTACAATCACTACACTAAGGAACATGTCATACCAACTACAAATATCAGCGAAAATTCGGTACTTTCAATAGTATTATGCTTATGTGCTAGAGTGTTAGCCTCAAATTCAACCCGTAACAAGAAAAAAAACTTTGATAGTTTTATGAGTATAAATCTGTCATATTTTTTATATATAGATTATATATTTACTGAAATATATAGATTCAAAGAAAGATTTTATATTAGATTATAATATTATTGAAAATATATGTATAGTTTTTTTCTAATAACTTTTAGTGACATTTATCAACTGGTGTGAATGGTGTGTGCACGTGAAAACTTGTATATATAGTATACATTCATATCATACAAATATTACATAAAAAAGTAGAGGACTTCCCCATACAAAATAGCTAGTTAAATTGGATTTGTGATAATAACTCTTTGCGCATATGTCCATATATGCAATTATATTTTGTATAGAATAGATATTTGAATCTAGGATTAGATTTAATGTACAACTTATGTTTAAATTTGTGTATACAATTGCATCTTTATACAACTATATTGTCATCGCTCTATATCATTATGGTTTGGTTTCATCACGATCTAACGGCTTAATATTTTTTATTCTATGTGGCGAACATGATATATCCTTTCCAAGATATATTGTATATTTAGGTTGTGTTCTTCAATGTGTTGGAAATTAACCCTTCACACACGTAAAATGAAGTAATGGATTGGCGCATGATTAATTAAGTAATAGTGAAGTGAGCGTGGCTCAACTGGTTAGGTTCCTTGTGGTGGAATCAACTCACCCGGGGTTCAAATTCAAGATCGACACAGGTGCTTGCATTTATGGCTAATTATTCTTTTAGTGGTAGACGATGTACCTGTTGACAGCGAGGTGCCAACCCAATCTTCCGAAAGTGCTTATAGGGGTAGGGTAGATATGCGACGTACCTGTCGACAGCGAGGTGCTAGCCCAATCTTATGGAGGTGCTCATAGGGGGTAGGGTAGATATGTCGGCCTAGTTTTCCAGAGGAGCCCCTAGAGGGTAGGGAAAAATTAAGTAATAGCTTAAAAATCCTGGAAAATGGATTAATATGATTTTTAAAGCAACTTCCCAAACTTCTGGATGTGCTCATAGGGGGTAAGGTAGATATGTCGTTCAGTCTTCCGGAGGTGCTCTTAGAGGGTAGGGTATTTATTTATTACATATATATTATAGTAAAAAAAGTCAGAGATATATTTTGTTATTCAAAACATCAAGAAATATCTACTATTATTTATTGGTTAGTGTTGTTAAAGGGGTATTTGGTTTGTGGCAACACAATTATTAGTTTGCTCCCTGAGCAAAAAGCAGGCAAACGCCTTCGTAATTAGAGGAAAAAAAAAGCAGGCAACGCCAGCACTGCAGGGAAGAAGAGGAACTGAAGCCTTTCTCTTCTGTCCGCCGCTGCGCCCTCCCCCTCTCTGTCCACCGTTCCCCCACCCCACCTCGGCCTAAAACCCTAGCCGCCGGCGGAGCGGGACCCCACCGGCGGCGGCAGCGATGAGCGGGGGCGGGCCGCCGAAGAAGCGCAACTTCAAGATCGAGCTGTTCAAGCACCGCGTGGAGCTCGACCCCAAGTACGCGGAGCGGACATGGAAGGTCCTGGAGCACGCCATCCACGAGATCTACAACCACAACGCCAGTGGCCTCTCCTTCGAGGAGCTCTACAGGTTGGTACAACCCCCCGAGGCCCCGCACTCCCATGATCCTCCCGCCTCCTGCCGTCGCCGTCGCGTTTCCCGCTTTGGCGACCTAGATCCTACCGCCCCGGCCCTAACATGTGGTTAATTAGAAAATTTCAGTGTGCCAATTCTAATAAGTTTGCTCCTTTTGAGATGATTATGATTACTAGCCGAACATTCCTGTCGCATATGTTGATGGTTGAAAGTGATTTCTTTCGAGAGAATTCTCTTTTAGTATTTGTGATCCTACAAATTTTCGTTAAAATATAGAATTTTTATAGTCAACGATCAGTATTAGGGAGATTGGGCGGATAATAGGTGTTGCATATTGATGGGTTACTCCATCTAGTCATCTGTAGTATTGACTTAGTTGTTGGAAGCCATGCTTGTCGGCCTCTTTGGTCGTCACAGCAACTTGGTGATAAATAACTATTCTGAACCTCACTTGATTGTAATTTGCAATATTTCCTTTCGTCTGTGCAGGAGTGCCTACAACATGGTGCTCCACAAGTATGGTGAGAAGCTATATGATGGCCTGGAGAGAACTATGACATGGCGCTTGAAGGAAATATCAAAATCAATAGAGGCTGCACAGGGTGGTTTGTTTCTGGAGGAGCTGAATGCCAAGTGGATGGATCACAATAAGGCATTGCAGATGATCCGAGATATTCTAATGTACATGGATCGAACATATGTCCCGCAATCCCATAGAACACCTGTTCATGAGCTTGGTTTGAATTTGTGGAGGGATCACATAATTCACTCTCCCATGATTCATAGTCGGCTGCTTGATACCCTTCTGGATCTTATTCACAGGGAGAGAATGGGTGAAATGATTAACAGAGGCCTGATGAGGAGCATAACAAAAATGTTAATGGATCTTGGTGCTGCTGTATATCAAGATGACTTTGAGAAGCCGTTTTTGGATGTTACAGCTAGCTTCTACAGTGGAGAGTCTCAGGAGTTCATTGAGTGCTGTGACTGTGGGAACTATCTTAAGAAGTCCGAGAGACGTCTCAATGAGGAAATGGAACGTGTCTCACACTACTTGGATGCTGGCACTGAGGCAAAGATAACTAGTGTGGTTGAGAAAGAAATGATTGCCAATCACATGCATAGATTGGTTCATATGGAAAATTCAGGCCTTGTAAATATGCTTGTAGATGACAAATATGACGACTTGGCTAGGATGTACAACTTATTCCGAAGGGTTTTTGATGGGCTATCAACAATCAGAGATGTGATGACTTCATACCTGAGGGAAACAGGGAAGCAGTTAGTGACAGATCCTGAGAGGTTGAAAGACCCAGTGGAATTTGTTCAGCGCTTGTTAAATGAGAAGGACAAGCATGATAAGATCATCAACGTTGCTTTTGGCAATGACAAAACTTTCCAGAATGCTCTAAATTCATCCTTTGAGTACTTCATCAACTTAAACAACAGGTCACCTGAATTCATATCGTTGTATGTTGATGATAAACTCCGGAAAGGATTGAAAGGAGCCACAGAAGAGGATGTGGAGGTTATTCTGGACAAAGTCATGATGCTGTTTCGGTACCTCCAGGAGAAGGATGTATTTGAGAAGTACTACAAGCAGCATTTGGCGAAAAGACTATTGTCTGGCAAAACTGTTTCTGATGATGCTGAGAGGAGTATGATAGTTAAACTCAAGACAGAATGTGGGTACCAGTTCACTTCCAAATTAGAGGGCATGTTCACTGACATGAAGACCTCTCAGGACACTATGATAGACTTTTATGCCAAGAAGTCTGAGGAACTTGGCGATGGCCCAACACTTGATGTCCACATTCTTACAACTGGTTCTTGGCCAACACAGCCCTGCCCTCCCTGCAACCTTCCAACTGAAATCCTTGCAATATGTGATAAGTTCCGGACATACTACCTTGGAACTCACAGTGGCCGGAGATTGACATGGCAAACAAACATGGGAACAGCTGACATAAAAGCCACATTTGGGAAAGGTCAGAAGCATGAACTAAATGTATCCACTTATCAGATGTGTGTTCTCATGCTGTTTAATTCTACCGATGGGTTAACCTACAAAGACATCGAACAAGATACTGCGATACCTGCCTCGGATCTAAAGAGATGCCTTCAATCTCTTGCTTGTGTCAAGGGGAAGAATGTTCTCCGCAAGGAACCCATGAGCAAAGATATATCGGAGGATGACACATTCTACTTCAACGACAAGTTCACAAGCAAGCTTGTTAAGGTCAAGATTGGGACAGTAGTGGCGCAAAAGGAATCTGAGCCAGAGAAACAAGAGACTCGTCAACGGGTTGAGGAGGACAGGAAACCTCAAATTGAGGCTGCTATCGTCAGGATTATGAAATCCAGGAGGGTCTTGGATCATAACAGCATTGTAGCTGAGGTTACCAAGCAATTGCAAGCCCGATTCATGCCGAATCCTGTTGTCATAAAGAAACGCATAGAATCTCTAATTGAGCGTGAATTCTTAGAGAGGGACAAAGCAGATAGGAAGTTATATCGCTATCTTGCATAGAAGGTCATTATGTGATTATTGATGAGCAAATGGCTTGTATTCATGTAAAACGGTTTCCATGACGTTTGAGTTCAGTTTTATTCGTTCCACTTTGTCCACTGAATCATAGCTACTTCTCGTTTCCCGTAGGCAAGCTGGTGTTCAGAGTTTTCCAGCTAATACTGATGTCATGTTACGAGTTGCTGCTATCTTAATATAATGGAGATGGATCGTCAAATTCACAGCCAACATGAAGATGATTCCCGGCCGGCTGCTTCCTGATCTTGCATGAGACAGTAATCGTCACATTGGCAGGGTACACCCATGATATTCGCAGGGTGCACCCATGACCCGTGCAGTACCAGTACTACTGTTTGCTTATGTATATGCATGTGTAGTTAAACTTTGTTATTATTTAAGAGGAATTATTCGTGCGTAGCGTTTAGATGATGTTCTATCTGGATAAAATGAAGACAATGATGGTGTTCTTTTCTTCTGAATATGAAGGTGAAGATTAGGATTTTTTTACGCAAAACGAGATGGTATTAACATATGATTGATTGAGTTTTAATTATTACAAACTTGAAAAAAAGATTAATATGATATTTTAAAGCAACTTTCATATTGAAAGTTTTCGCACGAAACGCACCGTTTAGCAATTTGAAAAGTGTGCCACGAGAATCTTAATCTTCATCTAACTCTTGTTGGAGAAAAGAACGGGGCCATTCATGTGTGTTTCTTTCTCTAAAGACAATGGAAATGATTAGGCACAGTAGTATATATATCACTAGAAATAAATAAGGTAATTGGACAAACCACCATATTCCTCTTAGAAAATGTGACGACCTTCCTCTTAGAAAATATGAACTTTTGTCGCTAGGTCGTCACATTGTTAACGCGAGAATAGACTCAAGTTTTTATTTTCCTTTTTTCTTTTTCTCCTTTTCTTTCTTTCTTTTCCTTTTCCTTTTCTCCCCAACCCCTCCCTTTCTTCTTTGTTTAGCCATCCGCGTAAATTTTATTCCTATTAATATTAAGGCGTGCAATCTTTTTGCGTAGGCTGCTCTGATTTGATCATTTGAGTCTCCTGATTCATTTGAATCGCTGTATGTATACGTATAAAAGTACGTCCGCAGCACGTGTGGGGTAATCAATGCCTTTCCGGGCCGAACAAATTGTGCTCATCTCGGCTGAACAACTTTAAATTGTGCTCAACTCGGCATAAGGAAAAAAACATGCATGGTGCCCAGGTTTAGAACTAGTACTAGAAAATGGAGTATATGTAAGAACTATGAAGTCGTTTCAGCTTAGCAATTACAGACCAGAGATCGACAGAAGCAAAAACAAACGACACATTGTCTATGCCTTAACTTCCTCCAAAAGAAAAAGAGAGAGAGAGCATTATCTTCTGAGAGCTCGAGGAAGAGGCTGCTGGTAAGAGCCATCTGTCTGCTGCTGTTGATTTGGGAGCTCCCCAGCAAATTGCTGCATCGTCGGCAATGCCCAGACGTGCACTATCAAATCCATAAAGCCCCCACAATTATGACTCCAAAGAAGAGAGCCCACAATGCCCCTGCAAGCTAAACGAGAAAGAAGAAGCCGACATGCTCTGCGTGAGCTGAAGTGGTAGATTGGGCAAACCAGTCTAGCCAGCAGTAGGGAACCCTGATCAAGAATACTCCCTTCACCTGGCAATGAAGGACCAGCAGCTTGGGATAGGACATACTGAACAAATGAAGAACTCCTGAGCAATGCCCTACTAGTAGAGAGCGATGCACTACTAGTGGTAGTAGCAGCAGCAGCTTGAGTAGCAGAAGTAGCACCCAGCAAAGTACCGATAGCAGGAGCTTGAGTAGCAGAAGTAACACCCAAATGAAGGCATTTCCCTGATATTGGTAAGTTAATCTTAAATCAAGGATTAGCTGGAGGTGGATCTGCAGTCTCGTTAGCTCGGTGATGGAACAGTTTAGTTATCGCTCTTCGTTCACAATCCTGCTTATTGATGTACATCTTATTAAACGGTGATTAAACTATTCTTTAAAATTGTTTATAAAAAATAAAGAGATTTATATGGAGTTTCATGTTGGGACATAAAAGTGTAAATGCATGGACTGCTATGTTTTGTCATTACAAACTAATTCAAACCACAACAGCAGAAATTCAGCAAGGAAAAGAAATGCTTTACCAGAAATTTTTATTACCTTAAACATATTGAGGTGAAAAGGTTTTCCAGTGTTCATTCTCCTTAGCTTCAGGTAAGTATATGCAAAACTCAACTGATCTCGTGACGTGAACCGGTTAACCTCATTAAACCAAAGGCATGAAAACAGATTAGACATTGGTGTATGGGCACGTACAATGAAAGATCCTTCAGGCACATCTGCACAATTGTGATGTAAAAGATCAATACTGAAGAAATATTCATACTGAGTAAATTATCAGATCATAAGGTAATGATACGAACAACTTGGAAGAACAGGCTCTTTGCCAGATTCATTGAACTTCACAAGACCATCAGATTGGTAAAAGTAAAATTGCTCATCAATAGCAGTGTGGTTGTACTTGTTCAGTCGCTTGTTTTGAAGCACTTCCTCCGAGACACAAGTGCGATCATAGTGCACTGAAATGGCATATTCTGCTTTGTTTCTCCATAAGAAATACTCAACGATAAGCATTGGATCAGCATTAAGGCGCAGTTTACTATCCAACCAAATAGAATACCTAATGAAGTACAAATCTTTTGTTAACCAAGTAGAGGAAACACGGATCATGGATATATAGGAGATTGATATGTAGGAAACAGTTGAAAGAATTCACAAAAATCCTAAACAGCATAGGGAGTAGTTAGGACTTAGGAACTTAGGATGCTTTTTATCAACCTGTTACATGGTAAGTAAACAGTAACTATTGTTGGTTTAGAATTTATAACATGTCTTTTGTTATAGAAATGTTCAACTGCAAATAGGACAATTTAGATTTAGCCAATTAATAAATTCCTCATGCACCTAAACAAATCCTACATCACTAACACCAAACATATTCTCCATGAAACTAGGCAAGATACAGATTGAACAAACAAAAACTTACATTGCAGAGGGGAAGAGTCTGTGAGCCAGAAATTTTGGCACCTTTCCTGCTCTCCGCATATCTTTGTACGGTAATTTTTCAACTACAACAATTCTCCACAGGCCAATGAATCCAGTTTCATCAGGGCCAGTTCCTTCAGAGGACAGAGTTCCCCGTGTTAGCTCATCCAGGAACATGATGAAGCATACATTCTTCTTAGAGTATGGACCAATCTGTGGGAGTTCAAACCGGTAATGTTTAAGTACAGTCTAACACTGCCTATTGTTGAACTTATAAAATATCAGCAAAACATACAATAGTCATGGAAGTAAAAGAAAAAATACAGAGAGATTTAAAAGGACCCAAAGATAGTAAAACTCCAAAAGAATCCATTACTCGCAAATTAGCTACTCTCAGATAAGGTACTTGCTATTATGCTATAATACATGTATACAAGTATGCCATGCACCTAAATTTTTTTTTACCTTGCTTTTAGTTGGTCTCCTTAAGTAATCAGAGCTTCCAAAAATGCATGATGAAACAACAACACGGCAGGAAGCCATATAAATCTTGTCATTTTCATCCAGATCAAATCCAGTATTAGGGTAATCCTCTGGTCCTTGCACAAAACCACAGTGGAGGGTTTGGTTTTTTGCATAGTATGTCTCTTCTCGTTCCTGAAGGCTCTGGTGTCCACCAAACAATGGTTCAAAAATACCATTACTAGACGATACATTCTCCTTCGAAATATAGTTCAAAGAAAACCCTGTAAAGTTGTTGTAGATACCAGGCTCCACTAGATCATCAACTGATGGCAAAAACTCAATTTGACATGGTACATCTGCAAAAATTCATTTGATAAATCAAAGCAGTATGCACGATGGAAGAAAGCAATAGCAAATTTAATAAACAAAAAAGAACAGCATTCATGTCTGCATTTAGCATATGAGTAGAATTGGCTAGAAAATCTCTTATGAGTCGTAAGAACCAGAACTGATGCTAACTTGTACTATACATCTGTTCAGAAATATAAAGAAAATGTGTGGTCAACCTTGTCTAATTTTGACTACCAATATATAAAAAACTATTTGAATTGGTATGTGAAAAATGATACTATCATACTTTCATGAAATATATTACAGTAATACATATTTTTTTACATTTTTTTATAGAATATACTCAACATGTCATAACCCAGGAGTAACAAGAAACATTAATCAAAGTAGTAGATATTCTGATCCATTAGGTAGTACTACTACAACCAACTTGCCGCTGGCTAGGCATTTGGCAGATACAAGAGAACAAAAGATATGCTATCTAGTCTGTTTAGAACAAAGTGCATCTAGGATAAAGTTGGATAAGATATGTTTTATTGTATTTGATTAAAAAGTACCATATTGTAGGAAACTCGATATGTAGAGAATATAGTAGAGAAGATCTCTTACAATGCTTGCGAGATTTCTTTCGTCTTTTGAAGGGTTCCAACTCAACTTTAGTCCTGACATGAGAAGTTAATCCTATGACAGTTGTTCCATGGTAGCCAAAGGAATGTAAATACACACAGACAGATATTATTTACATATGAAAAAAAAAAATGACGAACTCACATAGACAAATTTGCCTTAACCTTAGCATCGAGAGTTTGTCTTTGATCCATTCTCTCCTTAACATCCTTTATACTAGCCATATCATGATGTTTTGCTGTAGAGCATAGCATCAAACTTCATTCCAGAGAAGTATGAGAACATTATCGATGAAAGAATCTGTTTGTTGTCATTTAAAATTGGTGAGTTTCCTAAGGGCCTACATAATTGTCGTCACAATCCATTCCCTTTTCTAGTCCTGTTGCATACGAACATTACACCGCTTCTCCTTCCCCTAACAAATCAAAAGTTCACTCCCAAACCTATCTTATAATGCAAATGTGTCACATGCTTGAATTTGACATGATGACAACAGAAAAACTTATTTTTGGATTTTTCATTTCTGCCACGCTTAATTTCCTACACACTTCAGGTGAGAATGCTTCTCAGTCTATTCACCCAATCCCACGAATTATTGAGAACGATGCGGAGAAAACATTCTAGTGTTACCACACAAACCCACTATCACCCCCCGTTCTCCACTACTACATTGCAAGCAAAACGATAGTTCTTGCCCTAAAACTACAGGATCTCTAGCAGGGTGATTTGCGCAGCTTACCATGGAAGGGGAGATTGGGGTGGGAAGAGAAGGAGAGGTAGGCGAGGGAGACAAGCGCGAGGGCGAAGGCCGGGAGGACGAGTAGGCGGCAGTGACGCCGCTGCCGTCGGGGGTGACGGCGGGGTCCGGCCGCCGCCGGAGTGGATATTGGTAGGCGGCGCTCCGGCATGCCCCCGGCGCGCTCTCCGGCGACGCGTAGAGGTGGCGGTTTTCCCCCTTCTGGTGTGGTGGTGCCCTCTCTTCTCTTGCTTTGCTCTCTTCCGGTAAAATTCAGATAGCCATTGGCCTCGTCACGTGTAGACGTGTAGAGTGTAGTGCAAACCTTTACACACAAACACCCCCCCCCCCCCCCCCCCCCCTCCCCCCCCAAAAAAAAAAAAAAAAAAAAAAAAAAGAATTGGCAATCTGGTGAAGGCCTCCTTTGTGAAATAAAATTCGCGGGAATTTCGTAGAATTCCAATTTATAAGAAACTTTTCTATTTGGCATTTTGAAACAAAGGTTTAGAGCTTTTTAAATCATATAGAATTCTCTGGTAATGGCTCAATACATGTAAATTTTGGAGGATAGTTAGCAAGTGCTCCAACTTGTATTTTCCTTTTTGAGTTTATATTTCATCTTATTCATGCATTTCTTTTGCATTCTATCTGTTGACATTTTTTTTTTTACTCCGACGTACCGAAATGGTCATTCCTATGTGTTTTTCATGTGTTTTAATCTTTTGTTTTTGTTTTGTATATGTATTCTATCAAAATCATGTGGTTTTCTTATTTTTAATGTTTTACCATTCCTGCCTGCGTTTCAAAAGGGCCTCAAAGTGTTGTATAGATCGTTGCCCTTCGCCAATGGTCCTGACTCCTGAGTGTTGCATGCTGAACAATTTTGGAAAAGGGATCTACAGGGATAAAGCATGCTGAAGTATGTATTCCCATATGTTCCCAACTCTTCTCCCTCATTTTCCGCGTGCACGTTTTTCAAACTGCTAAACGGTACGTGTTTTGTAAAAAGTTTATATAGTAAAGTTGCTTTAAAAAAATTATATTAATTCATTTTTCAAGTTTTTTTACAGCTAATACCTAATTAATCATGTAATAATCTATCGCTCCGTTTTCCGTGTGGAGAGGAGGGGTTCCAACCCTTCCAAAAGAACACAGCCTTAGATACCAATAGTACTAAAAGTTTTGGTATTGACTATTGACAACTGATTTACTCTTTTTTTCCCTAATGTGTGGATCAAATTTTGAACTTGATTGTGTCAACATTGCTACAGTTTTCGCAACCACTTTTCGTGATACTACAAGTGGAATTACAAGTGTGTGAGCTGCCTTGCACGAAAGATTTCGTATATACGAACTTGAGTTAGGGTGTGTTTAGTTCCACGCCAAAATTGAAAGTTTGACTAAAATTGAAAGTTTGAAGAAAAAAGTTGAAAGTTTATGTGTAGGAAAGTTTTGATGTGATGTAAAAGTTAGAAGTATGATGAAAAAGTTGGAAACTAAACAAGGGCTTAGAAGCAGTACTGTGAAAACAACGCGGTTCATCTGGGTAGTTTACTAATCTAGCATTCTGATTGTAAGCCAGTGAATAAACTAGTAGTACAAAAGAATACTCAAGGCAAACCAGTGACACAGATAACACTGCATCTGTGCACTACGGCAAAGGAACGATCGAATGCACCACAAAAGTTACTGGCTTACTGCATAGGTGCATACAGTGTAAATATCATCTTCTCTTGTTAACATTGGCATGCATGTAAGCACAATACATGCAGCCAATCTCCAGGAAACAGATCCAAGTGGATCTTAGTGCTTTAGTATTCTTTGATATAGTACACTAATTTACTCACTATACCTTGGTACAAGGAGAATCCCTCCCAAAAGGTAACAGAAGAAGAATATAGAGAAGAAGAAAAACCTCACTATACGAACAAGGTGATAATTTCACACCAACAGTGTAGTTAGAAGATCAGGGTACCACAGAGCCGAGAGTAGTGGACCGAGAATACACTAATCAGTCTTGGTCTGCTCTGCTATGTTGAGTTTAACCGGCCGTGACTCAAACCCTCCTCCTTTTCTGTGCTCGATAGAGTAAGGCATGTAAGTTCCAAGTATCTTGTCCCACATGACAAAAAATGGTTGTGAAAAGTTGTACTTGTTGCCATAGAGCTGGTGATGAATGTCATGATAAGCGCTGTTGTTGTTGAACAGCGCATGGAGGATGTTACCAGGAAGCCACAGACCACAATGATCATCCACTGTCTTGATGGTTGCGAACGAGAAAAAGAATATGGATGTCCGAGGTGTCATACCAGAGACGAGGAATGAGAGAGCACCGCCAATGGTGTCCAAAATAAGACCCTCAAGAGGATGGTTGTAAAGAGCTCCAAAGGAATATGGGACTACAAGAGTGTGGTGCTTGGAGTGGATATGCTTATATAGGAACTTGTTGATGTGCATGTATCTGTGCATGAAGTACTGCCATGTATCCATAACGAACATTGCAATGGCAAATTGCAGCAATATCACAAGGGCAGAAGGTTGCTTCTGTTCAATACCACTTTCATCACCAATAACCTGCAGTTCGATAGAAGTTCAACAGTTTGAGAACCATACAAGTAAAGCTATTAGGTAAACTCCAAAAGAAATGTCAAGATACAATATTGGTTCAAGACACATAAGCATTCGTACAACTGGACATTCATGCATATCAGTTTATTTTCCATGGACACCATTTTGATATACTTCAATCAGCATAGAGAAGCTGCCATCTCATAAATATATTTTTCTACTTAGTCAGAAAGCAACAAAGCACGGATTTTCTTGACAAGCAACACAGAAGCAAAATCAACACAAGTATTATAGCTTTGCTCCCTACTCATTATATTGAAATGACTTCTTTTTTTAGTTATGTGCAGCTTCCTTCCATACGAAGTGAATACAAAAATGTATTTTAAGTAGCATCAAAGCTATCCTACCAAACAGCACGCCTACAGACCAAAACTTAATACATGATGCGATTAGCTCCTATCCTCCGCATGTTAGCACAGATGCTGAGGTTTAAAGATTGATTTATTGAGTGCTACACGGTGATGGTGGGCCAAAACAATCTAATCGAAACGCGCGTGAAGCAATTTTACTTCAATGTTCCCCAAAACAATCTAATCAAGACACATGTACAACAATTTGTCTATTTTACTTCAAAATTCACCCCAAGTGTTTGCATCTCTGCTTCTGCACTTCTGAAGGAAAATAATAATAAAAAAAAGCGATTCTGCATGTTTCGCATCAGATTACCACAAAGCTAACAAATGACACAATTCATTCAATCATCAATAACTCGGGTGCCCGCATGATGGAAGAGATAACCGGCGGCGAGGAGGATTACCGCGAAGAGGGTGAGCGAGACGGCGACCTGGAAGGCCTGCTGGACGAGGACGCCCCTGACGACGGTGCCCCTGGAGACGACGTTCTTGGCGGCCTCCTCCTCCCTGGGGTGCAGCCGGTACACGTCCAGCCGCTCCACGCCGTCCAGCGCGAGGTACAGCCCCGAGTAGAGCCAGTACACGGCGATCGGCACGAACGTGCCCAGCAGCTCGTCCGACGCCCCAATCCCCATCCCCTCCGCCAACCCACCGATCCTCGGGCGCAAAACACGCCCCCCCACAACGAACGTCGAGCCGGGAAGGCCGGGAGAGAGATGAGCTTACCACGGCGCAGCGCGGATCCCCCCGGCGGCGGAGGAGGAGGAGATGTTGGAATTGGATTCGTGGAGGTGGCTGGTGGCCACGGCGGAGGGGAGGTATGGATAATTTAGGCGGCCGTCGCCGTCGGTCCGAACGAGGAGAGGAGACGAGGGAGGAGAAGGTGGGGAGGGGGGAGGGGGACGGGCGTTGGTTGCGAAGGGAGCGTGTGGTCCGGGTTCGTGCGACGAACCGGGCACATGTGCCTTGTTTCTACTTCTCGTGTCAAAAAAATGAAAAATCAAGGAAATTTCGTACGAGTTGAAAAGAACAGCTAAACATAACTTGGCTAATTTTTCCTCTCTGATCTATGGATTGTTTGCAAGAAAAAAATCTAAGGAAATTTCGTACGAGTTGAAAAGAACAGCTAAACATAACTTGGCTAATTTTTCTTCTCAGATTTGGATTTTGCGATCTATGGATTGATTGCATATTTGCATGGATATTTGCGGTAGCATATGCGCCTCTGGCCAATAACATTATTTTGTAAATTGTTTATGCTAAATTTACTGGTGCCAGTAAGCATATGAACTACTGAGGCCAATTTTGAAGGGACATACAGAGCGCAATCCACACCATCTCGTATAATCCAGTTTCCCTTTGCCTACGCAAGACATGAAAAGGCTAGACAACGCTTCAGAAGGAGGCAAAATCAATCGAAACAGAATGTTTCTAAGCGAAGTGAGCGGATCCTGGATTCCTTCGCATAACCACTTTAGCAGACCTGGTTAGAGCCAAACAACTGAAGAACGATCTCAGGATCATTTAGCTAAGACAAGACGTACCACATATAAAAAATGAAAGGGCAGGACGATAATGAATTCCCTTTCACAACACAAACTAAATACTAGGCAGACAAAGATAAATACCGCACATTTTATTTTGTTCATTAAATCTGATGAAATAAAACCCATGATCCAGTATAAAGGAATCTATGTTACAATTGGGATAAAAAGGAATCGATACTCTGCAGCAACAAGTACGATTAACTTGTAGCCTGACTTTCAAGAGAGCAGGAGTATAGTACCAGGATGCCAGTACCTACACCATCAGTCCATCACCAACTGACAATAAGCTTGTCTGGGGCCAATTTCAGTGCAATGCAATGGGCCACTGGGGTGATCATCGATAAGCTGGTGCACCAGCAAAGGAATACAGGGAGGAGACCGGCACACCAGGCACGTTAGGCCTTGTAGAAGAAACAGGCATCTGATGGATGCTTTCACTGTAGGCAGGTCCTGGGTTCTCATAGGCAGCTGTCACATAGGACGGACCCTGATGGAGATCCATTGCACGAGTGGCAAGCCTATAAGAACGGTAGAGCTCATCCACATGATCCGAGCGTGCGACAATCTCTTCTGGCACTCTGTAATCTCTTGCGAGGAGGGCCTCCCTGTCAGTAGCCTCAACTATAGCTCTGGGGGCAGAACTGAAATTCAAAAGGTTACAAATTCATTAAACTTAAAACAGATCAAAAGACTTACAAATAAGTAAATAACTTCAAAGAGAACTAACTCAACGAACGCTATTAGAAGCCAAAATTAGCACGACAAAGTTAGCTATAAACAGGAAAGCACAATTTTCTAGCACATCAATGAAACAATCATCAGCACCCTGACAGATAAAGCTATGCTCCCTTATATGTCAATAGTAAGACCCTACTCATTAGGCAACAACTTTCCTCAGCTCAGACCTTAAGATAATACACAACAGTCGATTCTTCCTTCCGTTTATAGATATTGTCTTGTACAGCTAATGAGCTAATTGCTGAAAATTGTAGAATTAAACATGGACAGGTTTTGAGACAACGAATTCCATCAGTAGAAAACTGAGATCCATAAACTTGCCATCCTGTGGCACCTTAGATTTGAAACTTGACAAAAACAACTTAGTTGATTGCTAAACTTGCAATAATTTGTTTTTCAGTTAGCTAAAAGTATTGATGTGCCTTCAAAACATGTGGAGAGTGCAAGTAGAATAAGGGTAAAAAGTTCCGTGTGAATTGCGAAGTGAATCTGAGTTGCAGTATTGAATCTCCTATCTACACGGTTACTATTAGTTCAATGCCTCTATTTATCGAGCTGGAAAGTCCCAAAATTCAATGACTGCATCAACAATCTCTCTAAATTATCCAAATTAGTTTTACACCTCCATTCACTCTCATGTCAACGAATTTAGGTAATAAAAAAGTTGTTTGACTGACGCAATTATAATTTGAAAGTTTGGAAAAACCTAAAATATTTCTCAATTATGTTGCTAAGCAGAAGCTAAAAGGAGCCACCACATTTTTCCTGTTGGCATGGAAATTACTATATTAATCGAGGAAAAAGAGAAATATCTATTTTCTCAACCATGGTTGGTCCAAATTACAATTGTGTAGATTAATCAAAATAGTTGTATACAAAATACAGTGTACATTCCAAATAAATTTTAATCTAGTCCATGTGTAATTGTGCGGAAATTGAGCTTGTTTTTCAAGTTACAAGACATAACTGGCATCGTTATATAGTTTACAGATCTCTAGCATAGAGGCCAACAAATCATGAAGATGGTGAGGAGCAAATTTAGATAGTTTGCTAACAAACCAACTAGAAAGCTAGAGTACTAAAATAGCAAATCTGCCATAGTGTCATCTTGTGTCAACTAACACAAAGCACAATCGCATAGTGAACAAAATATATTAAGAAACTTTTAGATTTCTACTCACAATTCAATTAAGAAATATTAAGAATCACCCAAAACTAGGATTGGACCCAAGTATAAGTTGCATGCACTAGCCTACAAAGCTTAATTTGATGAGGAAAGGTGAGCAACCCAATATACTTTCAACATACACCATCATATGTAGGCTCCACGCATGCATTGAGTAGAGTAGAAGTAAGTTGCACTTTGTAACTTACTATGCTTACTTGGAATAACTTTAAGACGTGTTGGCCCTAATATCAAATTAAGTTGCATATATAGCCTATTCATCCAAAAAGCTCAAGCTAACAAGGAAAGACGCGGAGTCAACTCATCATATAGATTGTTTTCAATAATGAGTGAGATTTATTTAACCAAGTTTGCCAAAAAATCAATTAGCACTTAGCTTAGAAAATTCAAGAGATGACTAAAGCACTCACCGTTCATACACGATATCAACTTGAGGTTGATGGTACCGTTCGTCAAAAGTATGAGCAACATGATGATAGTATGTGGAAGGAGCATGTTGAAGCTCTGGTAAATGAGTCACATGCCGAGATCGAAATGGATCATGTAGAGAGTCGGTTATAGCATGTCTTTCTTCAAGAAATTGTGGATGACGAATATCTTCAACATATCGTGGTCGTCTTCTTTCTTCATGGTCATACGGTAATCTTCTTTCTTCATGGTCATATGGCAATCTCCTTTCTTCAACATGTCGTAAATGATGCATTTCCTCGGCATGTCGTGGCAGTCTCCTTCCTTCAACATAGTGTGGTAGGCGACCCTCAGAGACATCCAATCGTCGATGCCTTTCTTTAACATATTGAATAGATGATTGAGGCAAGCTAACAGGCTTGAATAGTTCTAACAACCTATGAACCTACAAGATAGCACCATAGCTTATGACATCAGCACACAACTTGATGTTTACAATTTAATTTTCCTTTGGCATTCTTTTAAAACTACATAGAAGAATCTCCACAACTCACTTGTTTAAGGCTGAGTTCCTGGGCGAACTTGCCCTTTGAATTGTAGTTCTCCTTAATGGCATGCTTGAAACTACTCTCCGGAAGAGGAAGGCAATCTTTGTCAGCCTTAAATTTGACCTATATCACGTACACAAGTTAGTTGGACTACAATATTGTCACCCTTAAACATTATCCGATTTTATCTACTCCCTCTGTCCCAAAATATAAGATTTTTTTGACTCTGACACAGTCTCCGAGATGTTTTAAATAAAAAAAGTTACATATTATGATAGTTTGTTTAATGATAAATCTAGTAACATCAATTTTACATGATTGATCTTTTTTTTTATTTTTTTGCTATTAATAGTAAGTTGAAAATGTTTGACTTATCACTATGCTAAAAATGCTTACATTTTGGGACGGAGGGAGTAGTGTCTATCATCGATGAAAAATATATTAGTATGATTGTTAAAGAAAGACTCTATATTACCTAAAATATAGTAATTCCCACAAATAGTTGAAAAAGGGAGAATGACCTACCACTCTGGTAGGCCATATTATTATATTGATGTAGAATGATATAAGAAATGAAGAACTTCATGGTAGAATTACATAGAGAACTCTAATGTACATTGCAAAGCAAAAGGTACATAATATTTAGCAACCACTTTAGAAAATAATAATATATTCATGGATGCGCTCTAGTAAAACACAAAAACCACCACTATATTGAATCAGGATAACCCGAAGTTCGTGTGCAACTTAACTTGGTTCCCCGATTCTCATATGTATCATCCATACATACTCCTTACATGGAATGTCTTGCAAAGAATATCATTACAAACATATTAAAAGAGTTTCTTTCTAGGACTGTATGGACATACTAAGATGTTTATTATAAATCAAAAGGCCCGAATGGTTATAATACTGCATATAGTTTATGCTCCTAAAGGTTGGAGAAAAATTACCAAACTAATTGTTGGTAAAATTAAGGTTTGAAACTTACAACTAAGACAATTAACTAGTTAGTTTCTATTTAACCCAAGGAGAAATTTGATCAAATTTTGAGAAAATAAACTCAATTGAGAGATTAGTTTGGTAGGAAATGAACTCGATTAAGATAGTCCTTTCTAGCATTATGAAGTAGGGAATGAGTTAACTCAATAAACAAACTTCGTCGCTTACTCTTCAACTAACATAATTAGAACTTCAAACAATGCCTAGTAAGGAATTAAAATAAGTTCTCAAAGTTCAGGTTGATGTATCACAACCATACACAAATAGTGCAGAGACAATTCTAGGTTAAGTCATTTTTAGACTAAAATATAAAATAAACATGTCTTTAAAGGCTAGCTACAACAATAATTGTAAAATAATAAAATACGAGGATAAGAAGGAAAAAGAAAAGTAGATGGAGATATCAATGAGCCAAGAGGTATCAACATTATAGGCATTACGATATGTGAAGGGCTTAATAAAATGGAATGGCTAAACTTGAAAGTTATGTCAAAATTTTTCGAAGTTCGGATAGGTAAGGCTCAACATCGTTGCTTGGCAGTAAGTTATTGACGATTTTTAAAAAACTAAATTGCATTGTTCTTCAATAGTACTTACTACATCTTCCTATATTTTCTTTAATTTGATCAAACCGTACAATTTGTCGAAAATAAAATGTATATGTCTATGAAATTAAAAGCTAGCACGCCAAATAATAATTTTAAGAGAATTTTACATACGCCATTAAAACTTTGTAAATCTTTGCATATGCCATCACATAATCCAATTTTTTTTGCCGTCGAAACAAAGGAGATTGGACCTCCTATACCACTAGAGAATTAGATTGAGAAGGTGAGCATGAAAGAGTTAGGGGGGAAAAAAACAAAATGCCCTACATTCCCTACATTCCCCCATGTGGTCCTACATTTAGCACAACCAAATCTTTCTTCTTCCCAACCTGAGCCTTTGATGCATCAGCATTTACTTACCTAATGATGATGCACCAATTTCTCATCTCCGACACCACCACCTGTCTAGATTAACTATTTACAAATGCATATAACAACCTCACCACTAGGGCAAGGCATGCGCCTATTACGTGTTCCTAGCTAGTTTGAGCGCAATCATCACGTTCAACTCGCATCAGCATTTACTTACCTAATGATGATTGTCGCGCCCAGAAGTTCTTTTCCCTAGCAAAAATTCAATTAATAAATGGTTGGAAGAAATTATTTGTTTAAAGGCGAGATAGAAACCCTAAATTAATAAATACAAATAATAATCAGAATCGGCATGTGGAATTTTTCTTGGATTCTACATGTCAAAATATGCTAACAGGAATTTTAGTGGAATTTTCAGAGCATTGGAAATAAATTTAACCAATTAAAAATGAGCATGTGCAATATATAAATCCCTGGAAAATCCTTTCTTCTTTTTCTTTTTCCTCCTTTTTTCTCTCTTCTTGGGCCGTCGGCCCAGTCCATTCGCCTAATTGTCGTTTGTGTACCCTGGCTGGTCCTGGACAGGGGTTTAATGCACATTCAGCTTAGAAATTCTGGTTCGTGAATTTCTGGGCGTGACAATGATGCACCAATTTCTCATCTCCGACACCACCGCCTATACAGATTAACTATTTACGAATGCATATAACAACCTCACCACTAGGGCGAGGCGTGCGCCCATTACGTGTTCCTAGCTAGTTTGAGCGCAATCATCACCTTCAACTCAGCCTAATAGCCATGTTCCATTAACCACTTTATGGGAGACCAAGGTCACTGACCGATCACCTTGAGCTTTAAAGCCAGAGCATCATAGGCCTCTCTAGGCTTAACCATGCACTATCCCCTTTAGCCTCCTCATAGCTTGTTAGTCATCATCGACCTTGTAGAGCATTCCTGTTGCCACCTAACTTTGTTTGTGGACAATATGTCGATTCTTTCCTGTAAGACCTAGCTGTAGATCCCCACCAAAAAGAAAAGAAAAACTAGTACAAATAACCTTGCCATTGCCCATTGCATGTTCCCTACCAAGTGACCCTGCCCATGTGGTCATATGGACATGAACAAGGGTAGCAATGGCAAAAACACGTTGTCACTACCGTTGTTAGGAACATTGTGGGTCATTGCAGTTTTTATGTTTCAAGTGTGGGATGATTTCCATGTAGACAATGCCTGGTTGGTCCAGTAGTGTTTAAGAATTGAATAGTCGAATAAGCACATAACAAAGATACCAATTTTCAGAGTTAGTTGTTGGCTGGATCCAACAAGTCACCAGTGTCCTGGATAAGAACATAAGCTGTTTTGGGTGGAAGCACAAAAATATAGTTTTGAAGATGGCATGCAAAAAAGAAAATGACACAGCCGCTGCCACATGCAAAATTTTCTCAAATTTTAATGTCTTACAAAAACATAACAATAGGATGTGGCCACATTCTATATTCCAAACTGGTGTTAAAGCTTAACTTATAGGCATAACTTTTGCACTCCCCCATAAAAATGAGCAATCATGTTTCTCAAGTTGTCAACAAGTATTAAGAATAAATCAACTCATGACAAAAGTTGACTAGTTTATCCTGAGCTGTTTGTATTTTAGTGCCAGTTGCATGACACTTGCTTACAAAAATGATAGACCAATCTGAACGAATAACATATGGGCTAACGAATTATGTTAAAAAGGTTAGAAAAACATGTGTACAAATGGGGATTTAAGTTAATGATGACCGATGATCATTGTCCCTTTTTTTGAAAACATAGAACTTATTTGACCATTTAAATAGCCACAATGTCATGCTAGAAAAAATACCTTGGCAATCATTTACCGTTCCATCAGGGTTAAATTTCCAATTATTAACACCAATCAGAACAACAAAACAAGAGTCAAACATCAATAATCAGTTCTGACCTGAAATTATTGTTCGTTGTTAGACATTGCACACCCCTAAGCCTGAGGAAATGTTTCTAGTTCTGATTTGTTGTTTTAAATTTTAATTATATTGCCTGGATAATCAAGACAATTGTATTGCTCTAATAGCAGACCAGGTCCTCCCAATACCCTAAAGCATAGGAAAGGAACACACAGACAATAAGTCTAAAGAGTTACCTGTGCAGGGAACCTAAAGCATAGGAAAGGAACGCACATAAGTCTAAAGAGTTACCTGTGCAGGGAACCTAAAGCATAGGAAAGGAACGCACAGACAATAAGTCTAAAGAGTTACCTGTGCAGGAACCTAAAGCATAGGAAAGGAACATAAAATATAGGAAAGGAACACACAGACAATAAGTCTAAAGAGTTACCTGTGCAGGGAATTTTCCATGGAACGCGCTTCGCACAAGATCTAACCCTCCCTTTGTCTTGGCCTTGTATATCCCATAGAGCAGCTTCAGGTCGAAATCATAGAGGAACAGTTTTGCCCCTGGCCGGATCTTCTCCACCACATCGATCTTCCCCTTGGGCAAGCCAAACACACCATTCTGGAAGCACTCCGGCTTTGTCTTAGCACTACACATGAATATAAACCCAGCTTCACCCTTCCTCTCCCTCGCTTTATCGTCCTTCTTTTCCTTCCCCTTTATTCTCCCCTTCTCATCCTCCTTCATCCGGTCCCCCTCTTTCATCTTCGTCTTTTCCTTTCTGCTCATCCTCTGTCCTCCATTCTCCATGGCCACCACTGCCGCCGGCCTGACCTCAGCCGGCTTCAGAAGGGGTGCCGATGCAATCTCAGCAGTGGCGGCGGCTTCCGCAGCTGCCACCTTCTGCTTCTCTGGATCGGCCTTGGCCTTCTTCTTAAACGCCTTAGGCCTCACCCCTCTGGGCGTGGTCTTGGGTGACGGAAGTCCAGAGCCAGAGGACGAAGCTGCGGCCTTGCCCTTGGCATTCGGGTTGGCCGACGTCTTCACCATGGCTGATCGAAACAGCCAAATCAAAAAAAAAGTATATAGAATACCAATATACCACCACAGATGATTCTACTCAAACCAAACCCTGTACGGGCATAAATCGTTTAATTCGATCCAATTGAACAACGGGAAAAACTCGAGGGAAACCCAAATCCAGACCTGGATAAGGGGAGGGGTGCCTGCGCTTACCTGAAAAAGTAAGGAACGACCACTCGTACGACGGCGCGTCGCTATGATATTAGCGTTGGGACTTGGGAGAGAAGTCCCCAATCTATTATACTCTTATTATATAAGATCGGATTCAGCGGCAACGGGGACGACTAATAAGATCGGATTCAGCGGCAACAGGGACGACCCCGAGACTGTGACAGACCAGTCACCGAAGTTTTCCACGTCGTCGGTGCCTGATTTCCGCCGTCCCGGGCCCCGATGCGGCGGTCCTAGCAGCGAGGCGACTACGCGACACGAGTCCGAGCAGTTGCGGGGCGCCTACCATAGGAGAAGGGGAGGGACGGAGGGAGCACCTGGATTCCTGGAGCTGTGCGCCTCCCCGTCCGGACTCCGGACTCGCGAGGGGGGAGATCGAGAGGCGCCCGCCTGCCGCTCCTCCGAGCGCTCGAGGAGACCGGTTCAACTGACCGACGGAGCGGTGGCTACAAGAGGCGGATTTGTTCCTATACCTGACACAGGTGGGCTGCATGGACCACTTGGCGAGAGTTTTTCGGGCTTCCGACGGTGAACGCGCAACGCCGAGGCCCAACAGGAATTTTTGCCCCTTGTGAGGAATAAGTTCACTTTTGGACCCTCAAAAGTGATCGAAATCTAATCCGTGGCCCTAAACAAGAAAACCGGATATATCAACCCTCAGCGATTTTGGAGGGTGGTTTCGCTGACGTGGCGCCTATGTGGCAGTATTGACTTGGTCTTCTTTCCGCGTGGCGTTAACGTGGCGCTTAGGTGGCATTAGAAATAAAAAATGTGCGGGACCCATTTATCATTCACACAAAAAAATATTATGGGACCCACTGACATGTGGGGCCCACATGCCATCCTCTCTCTATCCTGTGTTGTGCACGCATATACTATTTTGTGCCGTTCATTCACGTTTGATAAAAAACAAATGAGGACATTTTTACGCAAGTCCCGATCAGAACTGGAAATGTCGAGTTTGAATCAAAATTCTTAGGAGTTTTTGTGCCTGTGTTTGTTTGAGTTGCAGCTTATAAATAGGAACCGATTTTGAAATTTAGAACTTAAATTTAGATAAATTTAAGCCTTGAACAAACCCTGATACCCTGACAGGAGGTAACCTTCTAGATAGAGAGCATACACGAGAAAAAAGCCTTTCAGAAAAACTAGAGCAAAAGAACCACATCTATTTTTACTGTCCATCTTTCTTGATTTAGAAAGGGTGATGGGATCAATGTGCATGGTAATAAAATCAATAATTTTATGTAGCATCCACACAATTCTGTTTAATGTTCTCCACCTTGCAGCTCCACATGTGCCTCCATATCTTTTACCAAAAAATTCAAAATTCCCACGGTAATGAACGGGATATCATCTACTAGTACCATAATACATGAGAGATTTCTTCAGTTCAGACAGCCTAAATGACAAGGGGCACAAACACAATGCAGTTAGCGGAACAGAGCCATTAACTCGTCTGCTTTTGCAACAACAGCGGAAGGCAGAAACGACTGAACCTACATCTGATCATTACCATTGAAATCGTACTAGCAAAGATCAGAGTCCGAAGTTGCACAATGTCAGAAACTCCATCTCGGTGTCGACGTACTTGGTCCAGAGATGCTTGTACTGGTTGAAGGCGACGTCGAGCCACGGCTTCATGTTCCCGTTGAAGTGTATCACCGCGGCCCCCTTGATGTCCTCCGGCCTGATGTGCGGGTTGTACCCGAGCCCCATCACGTGCCACGACTTGTCCAGCGGCCTCGTGTTGCCGTAGAACGTCATGAGCCCCGCCGGCAGAACGGACGCTGGATCCCACAGCGTGCCGTTCTCGTTCTGCATGGCACGAACACGAGCAACATCAAGCTCAGAAAAACCGAATGCGAATTGCATTTTCAGCCGTATCGAGAGGGATCGCGGTGAGCTAGCTTACCATTTCCATGAGCTGGTGGAATCGCTGGGTGCATTGGTCCCGGCGCCACGCCTGGAGATCGAACACGTTGAGGCCGTAGGACCAGGCGCACGCGCGCGGGTTGAACCGCTCCTGCACGGCGGGGTCGGAGAAGTTGATGTGCTTGCCGTATCGGCGGAACCCTCCGAAGCAGGTCTCCAGCGCGGCGTTCACCTTGCCGCCGAGGTCGACGCGCCACAGCCCGGCCAGGTCCCTCTGCACCACCACGTCGTCCTCCAGGAGCACCACCCGCCGCAGCGCCGGGAACATCTCCGGGAGGTAGAACCGGAGGTAGTCGAGCAGCGGCACGTCCCTGTTGCCGTCCTCGATCTGCCTGATGACCGGGGAGGCGGAGGCGTTCAGGAACGGGAAGTCGGAGACGGCGAGGAGCTGCACGTGCGTGCCGAGCGGCGGCGGCCGGCGCGCGAACCAGACGCGGAAGGCCGGGAGGTACATGGGCGCGGTGACCACGTGGAAGACGTGGCGCGCCGGGTCGGCCGCGGCGCGCGCGGCGGAGGCCACCACGACGGAGACGGCGAGCACATTGTCGGAGAACACGGCGTAGTGGTACAGCGAAGGGTCGTCGAACTCCGGGGACGGGTCGGGGTCGTCGGCGAAGGCGGAGGGCTTGGCGAGGCGGGCCTCGAGGAGGCGCAAGGCGAGGCAGTGGAGGGACTTGGGGGTGGAGCCCGCGGCGATGCGGGAGGACATGCGGCCCGCGCGGCGGGCGCGGGCCAGATGCTCGCCGACGGCGAACACCGTGTCGGAGAGCTTCTGGATCTTGGACTGCGTGTCGAACCCTTCCTTGGCGTCGGCGGCGAGGAGGCGGGCGAGCTTGATGCGGTCGCGCGCCTCCTTCTCCAGGGGCTTCACCGCGTCCTCCGGGAGGGAGAGGTGGGAGGCGAGGCGCGACGAGAGCGCCGACAGGTCGGACGACATCGTGGCGAAGGACAGCGACTGCGCCGCCGACGCCTCCTTCAGCCTCCGCGCGTGCGCGGCGTACGCGGCCAGCACCGCCGCGTGCGTCGCCGACAGGAGGAAAGCGAGGGACGCAAGGAAGAGTAGCGTGATCAGCGCCGCGAGCGTCGCCCGCCGCTGCGCGGAAGCTCTGCCGCCGCCGCCGCCGCCGCCTGCCATGGGAGCGCGTGAAGTCGGAATCGCTCGCCGTCGAGCAATCCCGAGGCGAAATGCGGAAGAAAAGGGCGCGCAACGCTTTCTAACGCCGGCGAGGTGGGTTTAGTTAGGTTCTCGTGGGCCCCTTCTGCCAGTGACTCATAGACTGTACATTTGGGGTTTCAACGGTTTGACGTGAGAGGCTGGCCGTGTCACTGGCATGTGGGGCTTTTCTCCCAACCTCCTTGTGCGATCGGATTTGAAGTGGGTTAATGGTCAGTGTGTCCGGTAGTGGCACACTGAGAGGAGCAGTGAGTTGGTGATGACCAGTAAGGCGCCGGATGACGACGGCCAACCATGTAGTGCAGAATGCAGAATACCGTCTTCTGTGTTGACAATGTGATTGTTGGGTTATCCTAGCCCGATGTCAGTGGGAGTTGCGAAGGTGCATTGACTTTTTTTTTTTGTGTGTGTCGCAACTAAGGAAAAAAAAGGTTAAAATATTGGTTTTGGTTTGGTCGCACTATCATGGCTAGTGGTGGCATGTCGATGATTTGCCAAACAATATTGTTGGAGTTGCCGATATCTTGACAGTGTGAACGGGCGGACTGTCAATCTGGATGCAGATCACCTATTCGGATTTAGGCCCAACCATCACGACAGGCCCAGTATTCTAACCAAACTGGGCCTAGTTTGAGACAAAGGTCAACCCATTTGGTCCACTAATAACTGGAAAAGGAATAGACTTTTATCCGGGCCGATTATAGGTCGAACTGTCGAAGCGACGAAACGTCAGTGCTGATGAGTCTCTCTCTACCCTCTCTGCTGCCGCCTCGCCAAAACGGAAGCGAGAGGGCTGAGGGCTCCGTGGAGATCGCGGTTTCGATGTCGGCGAGGCGCCGTGAACTCGCAGCCGGCGGTGGCAGGCCAGCCGTTGGGCGTGAAGGAACAGTAGCGGGCTAATCTCCGGCCACAAGACGGCGACCGCCGCCGGGGGAGTGCCGCTTGGTGGCGGTGCGCGCCACCCGTTCGGCGGAATGCCCAGCGGGACTTCGCCACGGACGGGCGGCTCGCCGCACGCCGCTTCAGTCGATCGCGAGCACGATCCACACCTCGAGGATTTGTAAGTGACCCAATCTGTACGGGATTCCAACTAATTCAGAATTCAAGTCCGACGGGGGCGGAGTGCACGGGGACCTCACCATCACTGCAGCGAGGATCCCTCTTGTTGCGTCTGCTATCGATTCTTCGATTTATGAGGTGTTATGTGCGCAAGGTATGTGAACCAAAAAGGCAACAACTGTTAATGTTCAGAACTAGGAAAAACGAAGAAATGAAGACAATCAGCCGATCAGGGGAGTACTTGCAGTACATGCAACTATGGACAAAATTGGAACCGAGCTACGATTACACATGAGACGGACGACAACCGCTCTTGCACTGCATAAGGAGGTAATTAGTTCCATGATGCATCCTACATTGTGGGCTAGTAGCATATTGCTTCCTAATTCTGTTAGCTTCACTGTTAACAGAACGAAATTCGAATACCTCTTCATGCTAACAGTAATACTAGCAGACAGAGGTAGATGCTAATCTTCACTACCGCATTCTAAAACCAAACCTACATTACTAGAAACCTAAGTATAGCACTTGGTTGACTGGAAATTTGTTGAGACTTCTGTCGTGCAAGGGAGTGATTCCCATGGCAAGGTCATTCTCCAGTCATCAGAAAGTGTTCCTTGCAGGTTGAAGTTGATGGACCGTGGACCACTGTTTATATTGTTAGCAACATCAGGCATGTCGACCACACATCTGTTGGTCATGCTGCTGCTGCTGCTGTTGCACTTCTGTGGTTGGCCAAACTCTATGTTTGCGGTCATTCTATCCATGTTTGGGAGTGTGAAGGATGATGCGTTGAAAACCATGGATGCAATGTCAATCCCAGCTGTAATATCAAGTGGGATTGCTGAGAGGATACCCATGGTCTGATGCTCTGCAACTGGTGAGGGTAGAGGTACAGATGCATCTGGCCTGCTGTTGCTGTCAATCATGCTGAGTGGGTTGTGGCATGAAGGAACTGTTGAAGGCAAGTAGCTGCTTCCGGTGAACTGGATGGTGGAGGAGATGACATCGGTCATTACTGATGATGTGTTATCTGAGATATGCTGACTTCTCTGTGTGGTCTGGGAGACAGGGGCAGTGTAGGCTTCATTTGTGCTGGACAAGGGAGGAGATACCCATGAGTGTGAGAGCGCTCTTTGTGCCGTGGAATTGGTTTTCTTGAAAATCCTGCATATTGCCCAGGAATCCTGCTCATGATAAGAAAAAAGAAGAATAAGATTAGGGCAGTGTTTTCAGGTAAAAAGTGCATTCAACTTATCTTCACAGGGAAATGGTATATGAAACTGTTGGTGTCATACTGAATTAGCTCAGAAAGCACTACATATGTTTTCCCATTGTAATTATGGGCAGACATGTATTGCTGAGATCATCTACCTTAGTGCCAGTTTTGGTAGCTATGCCTAAGCTACTTTTGTAGCATATGTGTTGAGTTAAAGGTTTGAAGTTTTTTGTTTTCAAATGCTGCAGCATGCCAGTTGCTTACATTTGGTGGAATGATCTTCTCGAGTGGCTTCTTCTGTGGCAATGAAGGGTCAGTGAGCGATGGCAGCCGGAACTCGTGCATCATCCAGTCAGTTTTGACGCCTTTAGCTGCTCTGCCCTTGTAGAAGACAAGGGACTTCTTCAAGCCTATGCACTTTGATCCATCGGAGGAGTATATTGGCCTATCGGTTCCAGTGGCTTTCCAGAAGCCTGCTCCAGTCACCCTGTTTGGCCTTGTGCTGTTCCGGTACTTCCTATCCCTTGGGCAGTAGAAATACCATTCCTTCTCTCCCGTACTTGCTAATTCTTCACGGTGAAAAAAGGATTTGTTAAGTAAATATGACTAGAAATAAGTTAAATGGTGTCTATTGTGTAACACTGACTTGAAAACAAAACATGAGCTAGTCAGCTAGGCTAAAAGGTCTGACTGATAAAAGGCATATGCATCACACATGAAAAATAATCTATTTACTATCCGCATGCCTTTTTAGTCTGGAGAGCCCAACTGTGATACTTGTAAATCAATTACACCACATTAACACTACTGAAAGCCAAATCTCAGAATACATCAGGACATTAAGCTTGGTAGACTTGCAAATCTTGCTCTAAATGTTTTATGAGGCTTAACCCTAAAACTGCATGGGCTTCGTTATGAATGGACATTATAGTAGTAGTGCTGAAGAGGCAGGTTGAAAACTCTTAGGTAGTTAATTTTCTTATTTCCTTATCAAAACCTCAGAGACAACTAAATAAAGATGCATGCAAAAAGTTTAGAGTTCGACTTCAACATGGTGGCAAAAAGAAGAAAAAACTATTACTACTAAGATACGAAGTCTCAGCATGATGGAACATGCACCATGAAAGTCATAAAGTAAAAATAGGATCACATATAATTAGTGTTATCTTGGAAGAGAAAGGCTTCATAGTTCTTTATTTATCTGTGCAGAGAACGGGAAAAAGAATGAAAATGGAAGTAACAAATCTTACTTGGGAGATCCCATGGATCATACTTGTAGATGTCCAGCTGCCTGATGAGCTCAATGGGAAGGGACTTCTGCTGGATTTTCCTTCTAAGGTAGAATCTGACGAGCTCTTCATCCGTTGGATGAAACCTGAAGCCAGGTAGCATGACTTCATCTTGCTTCACTATGTCACCACTCCTCATCTCGTCCATATCAACACAGTACAGAAACTACTGCTGGATGGTAACTAGCTAGCTCAAACGGTGTTCACTCTCACCTACTTCTGGTTATCAAGACCTTATGAGCTAACAAACCCTAATGGCTATACCTAAAAGATTTTGGTTTCTGCTGGTTACTGAAGATAGAAAAGGAACAATTTTACATAAGATTACATATAACTGTAGCTTCCTCCAGACCTGAACAAAGCTAGCTCTTAGCAGTACGTGCTTTCTTATCAACAAAGAGCGAGCTATATTCTGAGTCTGAACTGAAACTTGCAAGAAAACTAACTATGAGACAGCTATCACGTGCTGTTAGAAAGAAGAAGCTCGAACTTAAGTTCCAGACTTCAGCTAACCCTCCTCGCTTGGTTGCTCCCTTTGTAGGGTTTTTATTCGGCTTGTCGTTCGCACCTTTGCCTGCACTCAGGTACAGTTCTTATAGCAGAATTTTAAAACCCTCACCCGTTGTTGAACTCATGCAGGGTCTCTTTGGTCTTTACTCCATGATGAGGATCTCGATGAGCTGTACAACTTCAGCAGTAATTTTGGGATTAGCAATCTCTCTTATTACACTAAGTTAACTAAACTGTACTTATGCATCATTGCTTATATAGCGATTAGCATCTAATCTAACAGAGTTCTCACATATGTCTCATTTCTTATAATTAGACCTTTGAGAGAATAATCTGACTTCTTACATATTTGGATAATTATTTTTTGTAGTTGTTCCCTTGGGTTGTCCATAGTGAACTATGTGGAACAATTCCCAAGACATCAGAGACTTCCAAATTCCAAGTAAGTACAGTATTATATTGGAACACTAAGAGCCTAATTCTCTCTGACAACATCTATATTTTACATTGGTATCAACAAATACCTATATCATCCTCTCATGATCCAAAAATACCTTTCTCCTTCATTCCTTTCCTTTTCTCTCTTACCTATATAATTGAAGTTTACTAGAATTGTTAAACACTAGCAACTGTGTGTCTAAAAACATTGCAGAGAACAATTTACATGTTTGCTTATGTTGGTCATATTTACACTCTGAGGTACATTATTTTAAATTCCTCCAGAAAGAAATAGAGAAACTTTTTTTTATCAACATCTCTGATTTCTGTTATATGTTATTAATTTAGATCATTTTCTGAAGATGTCCTTTATGGCCATGTCTGGATAAGTTATTTATCTTTCTTTCTCAAAGAAAAGTTATTTATCTTTCATTTGGAAAGATGTTAATGTCTCTTGCTGTTGTAAGCTTGCGAATGGTCAAACCTATTATAATTCCAACCTAAGTCATTATTTTACTATCTGTATAGTGATCTATTAGTCGACGATGAGGTGTTACAGCCAAGAGGTTTGTATGTGTAAAGGGGTGTTGAGAATTTAAGATAGATGCTCATCTCTAGATTATTATTTCTCTCTCCTTACCGTGCAAAGTGCTGCCAACCTAGGATTGTAATTCACACTATTAACTACCTTTGTCATGTAGGGACAATGTTTTGTGCCCATCTGTTCGTCGCTATTCTGAGAGTCCTGATTTTGTCAGCCCACCTGGTGTGGACTTAGGTGCATCCCTTTCTTGGCTATTTAACCATTTAACCTGTTCAGTCAGTTCTAGTTTCAAGGAACGGTAACTTGGCATCCTTTATGTGTTTTGGTTATACTGTTACACGTCTGATTTTGCTAGCGTGCTAGGCTGCTACAGTTAGTTGAAACCAGATCAATATTTTACACACTAAGTTCTTGTATGGAAATAGTGAAATACCAAGATACAAGTATATTCATAACAGTCATAGTCATCAAGTTACCACCATAGCCACTTGCCATCACACTTTTAACTAAACGAAAATTTCAGGCCTGCCCATTCGTGTATATGGTGTTGCATTGGGCCCATCAACAGAACTTCTACAGACATTGATGCGAAAATCCTGCATGGATCCAAGTGCAGCCCTCTCATTCGTCCCTTGCATCAGGAAATTAAATTAAGGAAAATTATGCAACCCAAAATCCCATGGGCCCAAGTTTTCCTTCCCTGTCGTCCAAGCACCCAACAGTGTAAGAAGCTTAGAATTAAATGAGGGAAGAGGTCACTTGTAGGTGGGGTTTTAGAGGGGTAATTAGGGTCAAACCTCTGAGTTCAAATGCTAAAAGTCGGTCCGTGGAAACCTATGCAGTTTTCTATTCAGTTCTGAAGTGTTCATACCAGTTCTATTGCTACGAGTATTCCTTCCTGC
Organism: Oryza longistaminata; assembly: GCA_009805545.1. Classification (NCBI taxonomy): domain Eukaryota; kingdom Viridiplantae; phylum Streptophyta; class Magnoliopsida; order Poales; family Poaceae; genus Oryza; species Oryza longistaminata. Next base: position 3,076,431 of record CM020187.1, on the reverse strand, counting down.
ATTAGTATGATCTTGTTACAAATAAACTAGCGGTAAAAATCTTGCAAACGAATGTGTTTTTTATGCTAATACGTTTTAAATTGTTGTATGCTAAGCTGGTGACATGCACTCTTGTTTTACAGACTTTTTACGGTGGAGTGTTAACATATGCTATGCTTATTGCTTCAGTTGTCTGCCCTTTGTAGCATGGTGTCCTGAAATGGTCGTTCGAGCTGGTGACTGACCTGGTGAGCCAGGCGTATCTGCCTCTCTCCTCGACAGGTATGGCTAGTTCCTTGTCTCTTGCTTGCTTGACCTCGATCTTGCTGTGCCCAATGCCAACCCACTCGTGCGGCCTCCGTTTGATGTTACTACTAGCAAGAGTAGTACAGTAGCTAGCCCCTACTCGGGTGAGCTGAGTCAAACCCTTCCGGTTCAAGTTATCCTCCTTCTCATGCCCCTTGCAATGCGTGGCCATGTAATAAGTTTGTTAGTATCCAGGATCCCATGTTTCCAGGGTGCAGACTCCAAATTTAATCCCCTTGTACTTTTGCGCGGCTAATCGATGTGCTTAGGCCGTGTTTGTGCGTGTTTACACACGCGCTTAACCGCGTGGTACGCCGAGCGTGGCACATCGGCTTTTGCCCCCGTGCACGTGTGGTATGGGAAAGCACTCTGCACTCGAAAGGTATAGGGACAGTTTCAAAACAGCTACAGCGTAGGGCGCCAATAAATAGTAGCAGTATGAGTGAAGAATAAGCATTTATATCCAATTGTTATCGAGCAAGAAATGCTGAGATTGGCGCTGCAGAGCTGGATGCAGGTGGCATTTCTTGGAGCCCTGACACACCCTTGGTGAAAGTCTATGTTATAAATGGATAGGTAAAAATGTGCTTGTAGTCTGTAGACCAAGTTGACTTTGTTGGATGATGACACCAAATTAACCTCTGGTCGTTTAAGCCTTCTTCAGCTTGGAATATTTAAACTGGTGAAGCTCCAGTTTTGTCGCTTGTTTTCTTCTAGTCTTTTGACTATATTCCAAGACTTAAACCAGAGTTAGTACATCTGTACATGTCTAACATAAGTCATGCTACACGCTCCCATTCCCAAACTGAGAAAACCAAAGAAGACAATGAGTGTTTCTTACTCCACCACTTGTTCTCAAGAACCACGCGACGGAAACACGGAGTGGAAATCAACTTGCATCGACTAGGAACGAGGTAAATCACGTCCAGGAGAAAGGAAAAAAAAAACAGTGATCACGAAACAGACACGACGATCAATCCGAGTAGCAGCTTCCCAGTTTCACCGTTTTTATCATGTATTCATGCATGATGGTGCAATGGTGGAAGCTAGGGCTGGGACTTCATGGATTACTTGCAAACTAAGCGAGTGTTCCTGAAAGGTCCTGATTCACATTTCTACTTGACATGTCTATGCAGTTGGTTCAGGAATTCTAGGTGCTGTACTTTTTTGCAAAATTTCATGCAGTCAAACTTCCATATTACTCGACTGTTCTTGGTCACACCACCACCACACCAGAGCCCAGGTCTTGAAGAGTGTTAACATCTGAAGCCCATTAAACTCATTACTGTAGCAATATTGCACAGCTTAAGCTAAGCTAAGCAACAAGGAGAAACATTTACCCTACTGAACTGCAAAATAGAGTCTGTAATGCTGTTCCAGTGTATTGCGTTGTTAATTAGGAGCGCTTAATTTTTTTTGAGAGAAGTACTTAATGAAAACAGCTCAAAAATTTCAGGCTTAATGGGCTGTCACCACCTATCTGGGCCGCAAAGAGAATCAAGTCTTCACCGCATATCGTTCTGATTATTGCATTCACCGCTTCACGGGAGTTCAATCAAGTCTTTCGTGAATAATAATCTAAGGTACGTAACTGGCCATCGATATCCATCATCCATGTTTTCTTGAGAGGAAAAAGTTGCCTGCTTTCTTTTACGTATATCTGCTAACTTTTGAAACCCATAAGGATCGATGATGCAAGTCACTAGTACATTGTATCCAGCACAAAAAGTCGCTGTGATCATCCAAATCTAATCGTTTTATCACATGACAAATTTGTCGCAACAGGTGATAAGAACCTAGTTACTTTAGCTCGCACTACTATCATATTACGTGACATTGATGTTGAATTGCCATCCCTCATGACCATCTCCGCTGTCAGTTACTAGGATCAAACTTAAAAAGGCTACCAGGAGAACAATAATTACCACCAAAAGAATCCTAGTTCGTCATGTGTCAAGCAGCTGATGGAGCTTTTTAAGGGAGTCGTGGAAATGGTGGGGTTACCTGTTATAGATGGATGCGATGCGTAACACAAAAGCACCTTTAGGTCCGAGTCTTAGGAATCAGGCATCTGTCGATTACTGGTGCACTATAATGCGCCCAGGTGATTTTGCCAAATTTCTTTCAGTTAAAAAATACATCGCCACACGTCCATACGGTAAGCAGTCCCTTCAAAGTTCAAACATTCAAAGTTCGAGTCCTCCTTACTTTTCCACCTCGCCAAAACTCAGTGAAAAAGGAGATCAAAGAAACCGTGTGGCATACATATGGTTAGTGTGCCACTGTGTCCCCTGCTTTGCAAAGAAGATTTTTAGTATTATACAATCCCAGGATGATAGACCCAGATCGCCCACACCAAAGGAACGTGAGGCCGATCGATCTCCCCACCCGCTGCCTGCAGCAAAAAGGCCCCAAATTATTTAGTGTGATTGTTCTTTTTATTAAAAGAAGCTTATTTAGTGTGATTGTATCACGCTCAAAAGCGATGCATGATACATTTCGGCTTATAATATAAACAAGCGACGAGATGTGCACGAGCGCGTAGTGCGCCAGAAGCTAGCCGCCAGCCAGCCAAATATCCCAGTCCCACGTAGCCGACGTCGCGTCTCGCCTCCAAAGATCCGTCAAAAGCTGGCGACGGGGCGAGTATCGGATCGGTCGAGAAAAAGATCCCGCTGATCAAAACTCAAAAGGCGCGGGGCGACCGATCGAGCGACCAACACCCAACCGTGCGCGAGTGCGCCCGCGCGCGGCTCGTGTAGTCGTGTGTGCTCACCTCGTCCGGCAAATTAATCAACCGCGCTACGCGACGTACGCGACGCGATTGTTACGCGGGTTTCGCCGTGGGTGCGGCGTGACGCGCGCGCTGCCGTGCCGATCGATTGCAGCGCGCGCCGAGCCGTACATAGATTCTCCCACACGCAGTCACGCGCGCGGTTGATCGATCACCGTGAGATGCATGGGGTGGGGTCGGGTTGGGGTACGTCGAGGTGAGCGCGACGGCGCGCACTAGCGGAGCGGGGGGCGAGGTGGTGTGCGTCTTTCGGCGTAGTGGCGGGGTGGGCCGGGGTGTCAGTAGTGGTCGGCGCCGGTGAGGTGGCGCCGGGTGATCACTCGCTCGCCCTGATATATGGAAGGTAAAGATCGGCATCACCGAGACGCCGTCCGGCGCGGTTGAAAGCACACCGAGACTGGGTAGCACTATGCCTGCATGTGAAATGTGATAAGCTAAAGGCGGTGAGGCAAGGATGCGTGCTTGGTTTTGCAGGTGCTCACTGATTGGGCGCGCCTGCCCTGCATGACCGTTCAGTAGAGAGTTGTGGGGCGTGCATCTGTCGCTGTTCGACATGTCACGATGGGCCATGCATGCAGAGAAGATTCAGGAGACGCTACCTAGCTGAGTACCGCTTGTCATTGTACGAGACTATTTATTTCAGTTTCAGTGCGACTTGTGAAGTTGTGATGCATCGGTGATCAGTCATATCTATCCGTGTGTGAATATGTGGCTGCATGCATGCTCATTTGTCATCTAGTGTGATCGATCGATATCATTCAGTCTCGTGGTTGTAGGCAGGTCGATCAGGTCTAGAATGTGGAGGAACTGATCCGCGTGAGTGCGCGTGCTTGTCCCTGATCAGGTTTGCTTTTCTCGCAAATCCAGCACCCGATCGACGTGATACAGTTCGATTCTGCGTGCGTGCCTGCCTGTCTGCTTGCACTAAACGCAGTATGCTGGGACGATGTACGCGGTGACCGTTACTGAAAGTTTTATTGAAAGTCCGTGTATTATAAGGGGTTACACCCATATATAATTGGGGAATGGTGGAGAAAGTAGATTGAGACCTATATATGCATGATTGGTGTTGGCTGGTTAGTGGATTGAGGATAAAACACATGATATTGTCGTGGTAGAGAAAAAAAGTGATAGTATTAACTAACGGTTACAACCATACTACAATGCACTTTCAAATAAATATGTAACACATATTACTCGCAAATTTCAACCAAAACACCAATGAAACATACCCACTTTTGCTTCTTTTTTATCCCTGGTTTCTTCTAGCTATATATATATATATATATGGAAGAACAAGGAAGTGGCTATATAAAATTCTCTTCTCTTGCAAAGCCTACATCTCTAGGGCTCATTCTAGATTCTTAATGCACGACACCAGAATATGCTGCTTTCTGTCCAGCAGCGGCCTGAAATTCGGTGACGACGGCGACCGACGGACATATGTTCAAGCCGACCGTGCATGGCCGGCGGGTCCCGGCGCCGGACGCACGCAAAGTCGGGCAATTAACGGCCACAGCTTCATCTTACACTGATGGCCGGGAGGCCATCCACGACGACATGCGGCAGCAACAGCAGACCTGACGATCAAGCAGCCATTCGGCGACTGTTTTGATATGCTCCGGGGACCACTGCACCCATGGCGATGCATCGGTCGAATAACAGCGACTCCTCCGGGTGATTTTCAGCTCCCAATGCGAGCTCGATCGTCCTGCGCTGTGAGGCCATGCATGATAGCGAAAACGGCTGTGGAGCAATAGGCGGCATGCTAGGCTTTACTGGCATGATTGTAGTACTGTATTCTCATCTATCCCAAGTTGGTTCCGCGCGAAGAATGTCGTCGCCGCCCTTAATTGTGTGGAAGTGTGGTCATCGTTGTCTCTTATTCCATATATGTTCATGGGTGGCACTAGCTAGTAGTGATAACAGTAGCCAGTGTTGAACGATCACTGTATGGTTACATTGGTACAGATAGCTTGGTCTGTCAGCTAGGTGTTTTAATTGGTGCTTGGCGGTGGTGGAGAGGAAAAAAAATTCTTATGAGACCAGGTCCTGTTTAGACTCTCAGGATATGTTTGTTCGAAAAAAATATGTAGTGTAAATCACATATGTAATCCAGTGATCGATTTACCTCCAATATGTTTATTCGTGAAAGAAAGTTTTCTATTTCTTTCTTTGGTGGGAACAGACAACTCCATTTCACTGTTGGAGAAAGGGTTTTTAATTCCGGTTTATAACTCCATTTAATTTACCCCTTTATACTGAATATTGTACATCCTAAACTCTTTGAATTAGAGTTATTTGTTTGTTAGAAGAGTTGAAGAAAGAAAAATGACTGGTGTAGCATCTGAGGAGGTTAATTGAACGTAGGCAGACGGTGCAAGGCAGATTAATGTTTTTCTTAATTGTTCGGCTGGTAGTAGTATTTTATACGTTGGCACGCTGTTAGAAAATGGTTCAGGGAACACATCACAAAATCTTCTTGCGTGAGTGAGAAACAGCCTTACATAGTTACATCATCGAATTGATGGACTTCTTTTGTTGATTGTTGCACTGGTTGCGTCATCATGATTGTATATTGTTGTCTTACGAAATTACGTGGAGCCCACCATATGAATTTGTGAGCCTGATCACTTGTTAGAGTGAGGTAATGATTATTTAGATTGCCCTGCAAATATCATCCGCGGCTCGCCGATTCCAAAATCCAGACCGGGGATTTTCTTTCGTTCTATCTTTTCTAGAGAAAGTTAGTGATCCACCGTTTCCGCCGAGTCATACAAGCAAATTATTATTGTGGATTATCTATTTAATATGAGTATATTAAATATCTTGATAGTTAACAAATAACTTAAAACAACTAGTTTAAATAATGAGAAATTTTACGATCCTTGAGAGGTATAAAAAGTACTAGATCGAGGCACTAAAATTTTTAGTGCAGATTTTCGTATCTCCTAGGACCGAAAGTACCAAGAGATATTAAAATATATAGAGAGAATACGGTACCTCTCGATACCTTCGCAAGTACTATAAAATCACTCCTAAACAATACCATAGAAGTTGCTTTATAAAATGTATATTTTTTTTTTGGAATGTGAAGTAAATAGTCTATTTCAATGTACAGCCTGTTAAATAATTAAAAAAAAACTAAGCCTTAATTAATTGGCATGTGGAGGAAAATGACTATACGAGTACAGAATCATTAGATAGCTAGATATACTAAATTTAGGCACGGGAACTAAATTGCACATCATATCCAAGCAAAAGGAGAAAATGATGAAAAGGTAGAGGAGCAAAGCACATAGTATATGCTTGTGCTATCTATTACGGATGTAGTAGTATATAAGAATAAGCAGACACTTTAATCCGTTTAGATTAGATAAGAACAATGGATAGCACCAATTATTCTCTTGGTGCTGGTTTTGATCGAGCAATCTAAAAAAACTCGAAAGCTACATCTGAGGACCACCTTGAAGTGATAAAAAATGATTCATTCAATGTCTCATACATTTCGTTAGATAATATAGTTTCATGCAAATGTTAAAATTCAAACCTATCAACACACGCACAATCCCTATCTGCTTCTCTGTTATATTAGTTACTTAAGGGACCACCATACACTGTTATGATTTTCTTTAAGCTTTTCACAATTATTTGCATTATATTTCACTACTCCATAACATCAAATAGGATGTTGAAGAGAATACGGAATTGCTAAATGGTATTCAATACAAAATCGAGGGTAAAATCTTATAAATTTCTAACCTTAGAATTTGCTTTACGATTCATGCTCCAGTGACCCTAACTCCACAACTTTGATGATCAGCAATGACCTCATGAGTTAGGATTTAGGGTATGGGTTAGTGTAGGGGTGAGAGGAGGAGGAAGAGGGGGGAGATCATCGGGTTTAGAGGGGAGGCCGTGGGAGACGGTGGACGGTGGACACAGGCGGATGACAACGTCGGAGCCATGGGGATAGAGGAGGGCAGTGAGCCAGCATTGACCTTTTTTTTATATATTTTCTTTTTGGGGATGGGGGTATACCGGAGCTTGTGGTTAGGAGATGGCAGACAGCGATGGTGGATTTAGCAGCAAGGAACTTCTGGAGACGAGGAAGACGGTTGGGGTAGGGGCACTTACCGCCAGCATCTTAGGAAAGAGGGGGCATGGGGAGGAGGCCAACCGACTAGGGAGATGAGGGGTGGGGAAGGGGGGTAGTGTCTTTTCTATTGCTCCCTGCTCTCTCCGTTTTATGTTATAAGTCGTTTGACCTTTTTCTTCGTCACATTGCTTGAGGTTTGATCAAATTATTGAAAAAAATAACAACATTTATAACATCAAATTAGTTTTATTAAATTTAATATTAAATATATTTCTTCTACATGAATTAAATGCTTTTGAATGACGTAGCTGTGGTCAGGAACTCTCACCTCTCGTGCACGTAAAACGTAACAACCATTTTTTTTAATGATTAATCAAGTATTTATTATTTTTAAAAAATATATTAAAATGATTTTTTAAAGCAACTTTTTATATATTTTTTTTAAAAACACACCATTTAGCAATTTGAAAAGCGTGCGTGCAGAAAACGAGAGAGGTGAGTTGTGAAAGTTGGAACAAGAACTCAGCCCTAGAGATGTATTCTGTCAAATGCCATGTAGATAGTCGTCAAATGCCGCCATGTAGATAGTCGAAGAAAATGTGGTGCCGACCAATTTACCGGGAAGTACACTGTGTGTCGATAAAAAAAAATCTGCACCGACTGCCGACAATTTTGAGAAGTATGCCATAAAAGTGAAGTTGATAAATCTATCTTGGCAGCTAGGAGTAGGCTCTAAATGATTACTCCAAGCAAGCAGTTCATTAATTAGAGCATGAAAGAAAAGCAGTAAATGTGTCATTTTTAAGCTTCGCCGTATAGCTTTTTCTTGACGTGGAGAAGAGGAGAAGAGAAAATTCAGGTGCCATATCCCATGAAAACACACTGTTTTAGTGCTGTTTGTACGGTTTTCTCAACAAGTGTTCATGCCCGCGGCAGGGGCCGATATCATGACAACACTCTTTCCAGTGCCCCCACGGTATTGTTCAGGTCAACCAAGCTCTATCGATCATTAGCGACATCATCAGTTAATCATTGACGGAATGATAACGCACATGCAAGACATGCAACCCCCACAACAATATATAAAGTCGCAGATGTTTTATATAGGGGAGAGAACGTGACATCCTTTTAATTACTTTTGGGGGTGAATTGAAGTGGAACAAGCAACTGCTGGAGAGATAGTACACCATGGCACACACGCACAATTTGACGGCAGAGACTGATGCACAAAGCAGCACACGCACACGCCCAAAATTAGCAGGCTCCAGCCCCGGAATTAACAGAGCGAGCAATCTACGTACCCCACACGAACCACCAAGCAAGCGAAAGCTAGCGCACTCCCCCGTGCACGCGCGCTCGTTTTATATGTAACTCTCTCCGGCGTACGTACAAAAGCAGCAGTGACACGACACAAAACACACACAAAGACGTACGTAGCTAGTGATGATGACGAGACCGAGATCGACTGGTAATTTTTCCGAGTAAGAGAGGACTGCACGATCGACGACATCTCGTCGTCGTCCTATCACACTTGGATGTTCTCCATCTCGTCGTCGACGTCGGCGGCGATGGACTGCTGGCTCCGCAAGCGGCGGAGCTTGAAGGAGGAGAGCTTCTGGGAGGAGCCTTCCTTGGGGGTGTCCTCGAAGCGGATGAAGGTGTAGGTCCATGCTCCCGAGAGCGTGCCCATGACCGGGCCCAGGAAGTAGATCCACAGGCCGTCGAACTTGTTGCTCGCCAGCGCCGGCCCCAGCGTCCTCGCCGGGTTCATCGATCCACCTGAAACTGCCCTGCAACCACCACTCGTTTTTCGCTGCGTCTCAGTCTCCATTGTATATTCTGCTCAACTAGTTTAGTTTCTACGTTCTGCCTGATCAATATGTATGTTTCCTTACATTTATTAATTTGGTTACTGATTGATCAAAGATAATGTTGATTAGCCAGGTTAGTTTGACTTTGCCCCCCCTCACTTGTCAGGAGTCAAGTGGCTACAAATTAACTAATTCGTCTTGCTACTAGCTCCAAGTTAATTAATCTTCTTGGTCATGAACATGAATGAACGAATTGAATAGCTGATTGATTAACGGGCCGTCGATTTCTAGCGTATTTACCCTGCGAAGATGGACGTAATGCAAACCGCGGAACCAACCGCCAACCCGGCCAACTCACCCACCTGCATATGGAAAAAAAAAACACCGGTCAGAGTCCATGTATTTTACGGCAAAATTCAGTCATCATCGATCGGCGACAAGGAGGTGAAAGCCGTGGACGACGCGTACCGCTCTCGTGTCCGTGGCGACGGCGAGCGTGACGAACATCATGTTGAACGTCACGATGACCTCGACGACGAGCGAGTGCCAGTGCGGCCCCACGGGCGTGGTGGTTCCGATCACATCCACCGGGTGGATCACCGCCTTGAGCACGAACGACGCGCATATCGCTCCGGTGAACTGCGCCGCCCAGTAGAACGGAACCTGTAAGGGGCAAAAAAGAAAAAAAAAAAGAGGTTGAAAAGATGTTTCATTTCAACGCTTTAACCCTGCACCTCTAGCTGGAGATCGATCTAGAGCAGTCGCAGTAGTATCTAACTGCACATTGCAAGATGTCCTTGTTGAAGCCGGGAACATCGAATCGGTTCCGGTCAGCCTCACCGGCGTGTGTGCTAGTGAATATATAGATAGATATATGGCACTATAGCAGATAGCGGCAACTAGCTTAGCCCCGGATTCGGTGCCGATCGATCGGACGACGGCGCCACCGGCGATCGATCGATTTCCGGCGGATCCCTATCGATCGACCGAATATATGGCACATGAACCACCACGCACGCCACCGCCTTTACATGAATTCTTGCGTCGCGACCGGTTCTCCTGTACTGTATCGCTACGGACACTTGTCCCTGCTAGCTTTACGTGCAGTGGCAGCAAAAAAGCCTCGACCACGATCGGCGACTCTTGTCTTCTACTAGCAGCAGCAGCAGCAGCAGAAGTGCCCTGTGGATTGCGATGTAAAAATAGACTATATGGAATGTGATCCGTGGCAACTAACTCAGCGTATCCCAGCTTAGTGGCTTCATCTTTAATTTGGCTGTGCTGGGGTTTTGACGCGTGATTGCTCCTGTTCAATTAGCACGAGCCTGAATTGTTTGTGGCGGTTTCATGCTAGATTTCAGATGTCTGATTGTTTGATTGATGTGAGCTTAATTAATCTGGTGATCGATCGATCACATGCTACTGCCCAACGTGTTGTCTGGCTGTACTATTGTTTGTGTGTTGCTGATATGGAGTGGTTGCTTGCTTTCAGGCTCCAGCTAGCTAGACAAATGTGTAGTGAAAAGGACCTATGGATTAAGGTCGATGTATGTTGTTGACAGAAGAGACGACATTAATTCCTTATACAATGCGGATGTGTGCATCATTATGGTATATATAAGTTTAATGACCTTGAAAGATATGTGATTGGTTGGTTCGGATAACAAGTTACATGAGCATATACCACCTCTCGTTGCCTTTTGACTTTCTTTCTGGCCGGCGACATAAGCTAGACTGAATAATTTGGCATATATGCCTAAAATAGAGATTTAATTTGGCAGAATCAAATCCATGGCAACATCTTGACAAGAACGCGTGAATAAACTAAATACTTAAGTGAGGACTAAATTAGCCAATGATTTTTCTCTCTTGAGATTTAAAAAGTTTTTCAGATAATGAAGAGGGTTGCGTCAAAAATTAAAAAATGGAGAGGATCAAAGCTGACGAAACTCTGAAAATTGTAGCTATCGGAGGTAAATTTAACAAGATTCAGATACCGTCATATGTAAAAAGACAACCGGAACAAGCTAAGGTCGTTTCAGAAAAAATTCTTATGTGACTACTAATATTCAATCAGCACTCAATTGGTTAGGTGTCTCTGCTAACATCTTTTTGCAAAGAACAGATTGAAAGAAACTAAGAAAGCATCTAGCTAGTATGCTGAAGTAGTGCATGGCTTAAGTTGTACACATAGCTAACTATTATATTGCATATATAATTTGATGCAAGAAGTAAAATATATATATGAAGAATTTGCAGTTTGAGCTAGCTGTGCTGCTGCATACCTGAATCCAGGGGAAATGCCTGAACACGGCGAACGCGAGCGTCACGGCGGGGTTCATGTGGGCGCCGGAGATGTGGCCGACGGCGTAGATCATCACCGTCACGATGAGGCCACCGGCGATCGACTGGCCCAGCTGCGATATGCGAGACAGGTCGCTGCCGCTGATCCCTGCCGCCCCGCACGTCATGAACACCAGCAGGAACGTGGCCACCACCTCCGACACGACCTGCAGCCCATGGCGATCCAAGCAGCGTGCACGCATTAGCTCCCCCCTAGCTCAATCGATCTCGAATATAATCAATCAAGCAACCAGAGAAAGACAGATAAAGCTCTGAAAGTCTGAAGAATTAATCATTCAGCTCCAGACTCAGCTCAGCTGCCAGCCTCACCTTCTTGAGGAGGTGAGGAGGGAAGAAGTCGGCGATGGCCTTCTCGCCGTAGTACATGGTAGGCATGGTGCCGTTCTGCACCGTGGAGAGATCGTGGATCTCGTTGGAGTAGTTCGCCCTGGAGTTTGTTCTCGAGTTGTTGCTGGCCATTTCTGACGCTCTATCTAGCTGAGCTACTTGTGCAGCACGTGAGTGCAGGAGGTAGAAGAAGAAGAACAAGCAGCTCAAGCTCTAACACTGGCTAGCTCGCTCGCTCCGTCGATCGCTTGCTCGTTGTGGTAATGAGCAGGAGTATTTATAGGGAGATCGAGCTAGCTAAGGCTGAGAAGCCTGAGCAACTGGGAGGTGGCAGGTACTAGTAGTTACAGTCCTCACTGCCTTTTGATTAGGCAGGCCTACTTGTCGGAGCACCACTGGGTACAGTGCTTGCATGCATAGCTCATTAGCCCTAATTAATCAGCATAAGATCATTGTTTCTGGTCTAATTTTTCGACGGGTATTCAGATTTTGTTTAATCCGTTCAAACACGTTGTCGGATCAGCATTGGCCGAGAAACAGAAACGCATACTTGATTTTGTATTCTCGTCGAGGGCATAAAAACCGCGCGTCATCCCCCCCCGCGGTGAACGACAACGAGAGCAACGTTGCCTCTGTCTGCTGTTAGACTGAAATAATTGTGGGTTTTCAATTCGCAAGGTGTTGTAAACTATATGCCTGGATAAAGCGCGACGTCGAGGTCATGACGCCGATATATGGGTGACGAACAAATTCTTTTTTCTTTTGTAGATTGGGGGCTCCCCGGAAAGAAATGATACTATAGGGATGGATATTTTTGGTCATTCTACGTACGTTTTCCATGCCGAATGTTAATACGTTTTTTTTGCGAAATTTGTCACCTGTTGTAAGTTGACATTTTGCATAATCTATACTCGTAGAAGAGACGAACCATGTGTGCCAATGCCAACTAGGATAAACCGTAGCGAAATTTACTATTGGCCGAATTTGCCATTGTCCCTGTCAGAGGTTGCCGCCATTGCCAGATTAATGATGGATCCGTGGCAACTGAACAAATTTTCAATTGTAGGATTGCCATCTCTGGTGACCAAATTGAAATATCCGAGCAGTTAAGGATTTGCAAAGGTGCCATTACAATAAGGGGTTATCCTAACCACTCTATTACGCAGTGTGCATGCTTCGGTTAGCAATGCTAAGCAATGTCAGAGCAGAGGACGTTGCACTTGGATGGTCACTGTCAAAACTGACCTGCTACTATTGAAAAATCTCATGTCAGTTGGAGTACTTCAGCAATTTGCAATCCTAGCTTCTCTCATTGAGCTTAGCTCACATTCAGTTTTTCTTTTTTGCCGTACTGTACCTGTAGGATACTCCCTCCATTTCGAAATGTTTGACACCATTAACTTTTTAGCACATGTTTGACCGTTCGTCTTATTCAAAAACTTTTGTGAGATATGTAAAATTATATGTCTACATAAAAATATATTTAACAATGAATCAAATGATAGGAAAAGAATTAATAATTACTTAAATTTTTTAAATAAGACGAATGGTCAAACATGTGATAAAAAGTCAACGGCGTCAAACATTTCGAAACGGAGGGAGTACTATCTTGTACTACCACTACCAGTAACTGTCTTCAGAGTTCAGATACTACAGTTCAGGAAAACAAAACTCCAATTCAGGCAGCTGAATTTTCATCACCTTGTATTAAAAAGAGCAATGCCAGAAATCGACATATCATCTGAAGAGCAATGCCACCTACTCCTAATTAAACTCAATGAAAAATCAACAGGATTCGGAACTCAAAGTCTGAAGCTGATTTTTACAGGTCAATCATGTTCTGTGAAGTAGGCCCGTATGGTCAATGCTCTGATGGCCGTAGACAGCACAAGTGTATGGCAGTTATGACGCCTCTTCTTCCCTTGGTAGGAATCCCCGGTGGGGGAGCAGAGTGTGGACGGCGATGCCCTGACAAAATCTTGCCACAATGATTTTCGATTGGAAAATCAGCACACATCACAAAGAATGAAAGAACCCATATTTTGATCGGTACAGCTCGTTGCAGATCAGCCACTCGACTTGGTGAAAATCTCAGGCCTTACAGAGTTTGCTAGGTATTTCGTTCATGAGGTGTTTCAATCAGGTTTCTTTCGCAAAAATGCAGATAATTTATTGATTTGAGATGCCTTCTGTAATGAGCACTCATCAATACTTTGTAGATGTATACATGTAGAATCAAGAACTACTTTACGAGCAAAGCAAATTAAATGAAAATAAATGGATATTGGTACTGAAAAATACCACTAAATACACACATGTGCAAACAGAGAACGCTTTCTGGGGCACGTTTAGAACCAGCACCTTATTTTGCACGATCTACAGGATGAAAAGACAGCTTGTGCTGCCTGAGATGAGACTAGCACATTGGCATGAGGCCAGGCCACAAGAGGGAAAATCCACGCTTCTCTGCAACCTCTTAGCTTTTCATGAGAGGCAAGGAACCAAGATAGCTGACGAGTGAGCGATCATATCAGTGAATCAATCACAGATGCATCATCCATCCAGAAGCTGGCATAATTACCTTCGCTGATTATTGATCTTCTTTTGTCTGCGCTCCTCAGGCCACTAGTGTAGTTCTTGTTAATCACTTTTGTGTGTATGAATCTAACTACATTTCCTGGCATAATGCTAGGCCCTACCCTGTGATCAAGCAGTAGCAAAGCACCCCATGTTGAGGTCAGGTGTACCATCCGATATCTGCTAAGTTGATATGGTGCCCTGAACCATTCTCTGAACAAGCATCGTTTAGGCTGTGTTTAGTTGAGGGGGAAGTTTGGATTTTGGTTGAAATTGAAGATGATGTGACTGAAAAGTTGTGTGTGTATGACAGGTTGATGTGATGGAAAATGACTGAAGTTTGGATCCAAAATTTGGATCTAAACACAGCCTTAGATTCAGAATAACCATGGCTTTACTTTGCACAAGTCTAGCTAATACTACTGTAGGTAGGTTCCCTGCAGATGCATCTGTAATGGCGCGCCCCTGACCTCAGAACTTGAATCAGTTATTCCTATATGGCAATCAATCATGTCTGTCTTCCCATCGAATCACCTCCGTTTTCGCGGCCTTAACAAAAGATCTGAGGACGATGTTCTCGATTGTTGTCGAAGGTTCTAGATCGATTCACCACTGTCAAACCAAGCAATTACGTATGGAACTAGTATGAAACACATCGGATTTTGACGAATAATGATTACACCATATTTTTAATTCTTTTCTCCTATATATGTTTCGAAATCAGAGCAGATAATGTATGGATTCATATGCAGATATTGATTGTTCTGGAATCAGACAGAAAAAGACAGACTCATAGTGTGTCTTCTAAACTTATCAGCCGTGACCAAAATTTAAATTTTATAACATAATTATAGTGTTGAACTTAATGTTTCTTACTTGGAATTTATTTTTCAATATTGACTTATAAACCACTAAGAATACGGATATAAAAATTTTACCTGTAAATTACTTTTTATCGTGAAAGGACATGTAACCTAGCAGTTACAGTGATAAGTAACACGTCTAGGTTCTAAGTTCGACGCCCCATGAGAGTGAATTTTAAGCCTAATTAAAAAAATTACTTGTTGGCCCTTCAAGATTGAATCACTAGAACTAAGCTTACCAAACGGAAAGGAGGGGGGGGGTGTTGAATGGTAGCAACACCAAACACTTTTAGCGGAATTAAATATTACCCTCGAGATCTGATGGAGATCGGTCTAACTAGCGTTGCATCTCCGGTTTGACCGTACAGGCCTCGTCAGTCGGACCGTGCAATCAAGCCACCGCTTCTTGTTGACACCTTCGGTCCAACCGCCATAGATCCGCTTGTATGACCGGGTAGTTGCAGTTGGTCTCACCGTCGGTGTTCTTCCGGTGTGACCGTTGTACCCGAGCAAAACACAAATCGAAAACTCTCGAAAGTAGATTAAACTTTATTGCATCTATTCGTGTTTACAAAGTGCAACAACAACACTTCTCTTATAGAATTCAACTAAACTCGAAACCCTAACTTTTCTTTAAACTTAACTTACACATAATCGATCACGAGAGGCATAAATCCCCTCTCTATTTATACCCGAAATAAGCAGCCTAAAACCATGAATCTAACTTGTGCAATAAATCCTAATCCACTAGGAAACCTTCCCATACAAGAAACAAACTTATCTCTTTCCAATTCGAATTCCAATCTTCCCGAATTTAAATTCGACTCCTTATCCCATATGCACACAATCTCCCATCGTATGCCTTATGGAATCTCCATCAATCACGTGCATTGTTTTTTAGCCTAAGCATCTCGCATGATATCCCGATCGCCCGGATGTCATCTTCTCCCAAGTTGATTCCTGATCCATCACCAGCAACGCTCTCCCGAGGCATCAAAACACACCTACACAGGAATCAAACAAGAAACATATCCAAGCATAAGTTCTTTCTCAACTTTACTCAACATTAATTGGCACACAACATTATTACACATGTATAGAATTCATCTAGAAGTTATAATCATGAATATCCAATTAAACAACCTGAAACCAACATCGACACAGAGTCGACCGGTCAGGCCGTCGTTTTGGCCGGTTTGACCGTGCACACCACGCCAGTAAGACCAGCTTATCCTGCCCGGACTGACCGGCTCCACACATAGAGCAAAACTACTTCGCTAATAATCTTCAAATATCGAAATCAATTATCTCATATGCCAATTGTTCATCATAAAATAACAGTTAAAAGTTAAAACACACTTTGATTTCACGTACCCATCATAAAAATATGTGTTAAGAATCAACCTATGGAGCACGGGCCTCGTATAAAAAGCAGGGGCCTCAAAGCATGAGTTAAGGACCGATCTATACGGATGAGTTTGCGTGTGTTTGTGTGTTT
>CM020187.1:2933359-3059793 GCA_009805545.1 Oryza longistaminata | reverse complement strand
GCCGTTGGACACTTATTTTCCCACTGGTCTTTTTTTTTTTCGTTGTTTCGTTTATTTTTCTACAGTTTATTAGCTATGGAAACTATGAGGTTGTGAGCTAGGTTACTCGGTTAAATTAGACAGACCACCGGAAAGCCATCAAATTTCAAAAAGTGTTACTCCTTAATGAAAGACGGTACAAACGGTAGAAATGGCATGAGCCATTACAATTTTTACGGTGGTCTATACTGATGATAGAAAATAGGAGTACACCACTAATTTAGCAAACCAAACAGCTGTTACTTATCTACAGATCGAACATTCATTAATTTTGGCATCAAACCAACCTCAAGCCTTTCAGCTCTAACAGAACTTACACTAAGCTTTGATGGTACTAAAATTTTGGCAAAATATCAGACCTAACCAGCCTTTTACCAAAATTTTGGCATGATCCAAATACTGACATTGTTAAAAATTTGATAAAGTTTGCGCGTTCGCGAAAAAAATAAAGTTTGCATCAGTATTAAACCAAACAAGCACTTTGGTGGTTCTACATAATCAAAAGCACTACTACCAAACAGGGCCTTGAACCTCAAAATCATTGTAACTTTAACTGCTCTATCCAGTGATGATAGTAGTAGAAGCCTGGATGTATCACTACATGATTCATTCATTTGAGCAAAGCCGACATGAGAAGACCAGCAATCCAGCATTTGATCGTGGTCGTCTGATGGTTGAAAAGGCGTTTGTATCGACCTATGCTAGCCCCTATCAAAGGTTGGTTATCCGTCAGCGTGGTCGTTGATTTTGCACGGAAAACAACAGGAAAACATAAGGTCTACTGGAACACTACGAGAGTCTACGATACGGACGAACTGAAGGGCCCTTGCGTTTGACGCCGGGTTTAGGTCGCCTTGGCTCCGTAGATGTCACCGGTTGAGCGTCCGTGTAGGAGGGGCCAGCCAAGTACTGCACTGATTAGTTCTTGATCACTCTGCTGGCCAATAATCTCTCTTCATCTTAGGTCGGCTTGGCTACTAGTAGTTGAGGAGTAAGGCCCTGCCTCTTGTAGCTGGCACACGCTTGAAACTGTTGACAATTTTTGCTCCATCGAACATCAGGTTCAGACTTTCAGTCATCGTTTTCGATCCCCTTGCTTGTTGCAGCAATTTCATTCAGAGAAAGCATGTGTGTCAATGGACACTCTTCAGCTGCAAGAATCAATAATGTACTACTTCCTTAGTACTACTGCTTCTGAAGGAGACTTGTGACTGCTGGTCTCCTTTGATTTACTTCCTTACTTGCATGATATTTTTTTCATGTGTTATTGACGTACTGAAGTACTGGAACAAATATCTGATGATGTTCCAATCTTTCTTTAGTTATTGCACCGGTAAAAGATTGCAATAAGAAACTGGAGTTAGTACGCACTTTAGGCTACCCTGAAGAATTTTTTGCATGGTGGTTAGTTTATTGAAGGTGTGGTGTCATCCTTGCGTGTAGAGATTATCACATTGTCTAATCAAGAAGAGCCAGGAGCTAAGCTAATCTAGCTCGGCCGCGAACACGACAGCAAGTTATCTTGAAGGAATCAGTCAGTTGACTAAGCAGGCTCTCGCTCTCTCCAGTCCAGAAAAGCTTCGGCATTTAGAATCTCCCATTTGCTACAGGCGACAAGGCAACTTTCATATGGCACCAAACATGTCGGTAACAGCTGATGAAACCGTCTAATTTATCTGCTAATCTCGCTGTTTTTTCCCTTGTCAGGATGGCTCACAAGTGGACCAAGTTGTAGAATGTTGCAAAACCCGTTGTTTATCATGGCCACATTCGGCTAGCGATGAAGAGCGACTGACAGAGAAATCCCATGCGACTTAGTTCACACTGAAGTTTAGAAGTTTGGTTGAAATTAGTACGATGTGATAAAAAAGATGTATATATGAAAGATTTGATGTGACGAAAAGTTGAAAGTTTGAAAAAAAAAAAACTTTGGAACTAAACGGGCCATAAGAAAAGCGAAACCGGGGCCCTCGTTTGCCAGCCAGGGTGGCTAACGGCTGGAGTATCCGCTGACAGACAACGCGACGCTTGTTATCATTCGCAAATCGCAATGCCGACCTGATGGATGTGAGCTCGACGTGACTCAGCTACAGGAGGAGGAGTTTGGAGTCATTTGCGTTTTTAGTCCAACTCGGTGAAGGGTCATCCCGGATCATCTGCACTGTAGTGTGCAGGGTTCATGACTTCCTGTGTTGCAGCCCTGAACCTAAGGATCGTTGTGTAGTCGTAGGTCCATGATATCATGATTAATCATGGTTGAATGATTCTTTTGCTCCTCCGCGTTGTGGAGGTCGATTTCTACTGTATCGTAGTCCAGATTCTTGTGCAATGTTGACCATGGGCATTGGCCTGGCTTGAGCTCCAAAGAGCCCTATTATTTCTGATACATATGCTTATCCTTACAGCTTATTAACAAACAGAAAATAATTTACAAGTAAAACTTTCATATAAGTCTCATTAACGACTCAAAAATAAATGTTATAAAATAAACTGCCATAAAAAAATAAGTTCAATATTTAGTTTTAAAATTTAACTTTTGATTTATAATTATAAGTATAAAAAAATGAGGCCGTAATTGAAAGTCTTTTCTGAAGAAAATGGGAATAAAGATGAGGATTTGGTACAGTAAAAGGCTGTTTGGGGCGAATTGGGCTATCGGCCCAGTAGGATTGCTTTGTTGATCTAATCTCCATATGGGCTGACGCTGGACATGGGCTTTACATGGGCGAGTTGCCATGGCCCATGGGCTGACTTGCGCGGAAGAGGAGTGGCAGTTGATGGAATGATGGCGGTGTCGCCGTGAGAGAACTGAGAAGCGGAGAAGCCGACCCGTCTCCGCCTCATCCACCGCTACGCCACGATGCTCGCGACCGCCGCCCCGCGCCTCCGCGCCGCCGCGTGGGGCAGCCTCTTCGCCGGCCGGCGCCAGTGCGGGCGCAGTTCGTGAGTCTCCCGCTCAGTCTCCCCGGCCGCTACGCCTCGCTGCGCCTGCGCGCCTCGGCGGCGGCGGCGGCGGCGGCGGCGAAGGAAGGGGCGGAGGAGATGGGGTTCGAGGAGATGGCGGCCGGGACGCGGAGGCGCTACTACATGCTCGGCGGGAAGGGCGGGGTCGGGAAGACGAGCTGCGCGGCGTCGCTGGCCGTGCGCTTCGCCAACAACGGGCACCCCACCCTCGTCGTCTCCACCGACCCCGCGCACTCCCTCAGCGACTCCTTCGCGCAGGTCGCCTCCCCCGTCGAGCACCTGTTGTCTCGGTTCGAGGTTTCTCGTGTGCGTAGCTAACATCACTTCCTGCCTGCGCATTTTAGGATTTGAGCGGCGGGGCGCTCGTGCTAGTCGAGGGGCCTGAGGCGCCATTGTTTGCGCTTGAGGTGAGCAGTATTAGCATATGAAAATCTTAGAGGGCATCCGTTTGCTTTGAGAAGCTTTGAGCTATGCAACATAATCACTTAGATTGTAATAAAGTGTTAGCATATGAACATCGTAGAGAACATCCATTTTGCTTTGAGAAGCTTTGAGCTATGCAATATAATCATTTAGATTGTGCACTAATAAGCTGAAAACCTCTACCTGTGAAATTCTAGGATTTGTTTGGAATCAGAATGATTTAATTTAGATCAACCTTCTAATTGACTTACTCTAGATCGGTATAGATAGTGCTTGAGTGTGGCATATTCGAGTTTTAATGCAGATAAATCCTGAGAAGGCCCGAGAAGAGTTTCGCGCAGCAAGTCAGAAGAATGGAGGGACTGGGGTAAAGGACTTCATGGATGGCATGGGACTGGGAGTGCTTTCTGAGCAGGTACAAGGCTGCATATCTGTTTACTGTCGCTCTCTGTATTTCATCACCTCCCATTATGTCTGAATGTTGTGGTCCTTGTGTTCGTGAATTTGCCTGAATTGCTTTGTTTAACTTTGGTGTTACCATCTTATCCCATATAGCTGGGGGAGTTAAAACTGGGGGAGTTATTGGACACACCACCACCAGGATTGGATGAAGCAATAGCTATTTCAAAGGTGAGAAAAAGCAGGTCATGGGCTTTACCTGGTTCATCTTGTTGTTCTTCTTCTAGCATGTGACTCCTACTTGCATCCAGGTTATGCAATTCCTTGAAGCACAAGAGTATAGCATGTTTAGCCGCATTGTTTTTGACACTGCTCCAACGGTAACTATCCTATATATGTGAATCCACAATTGACTCCATACGCACATTCACATTATTACCTATGATTTGTCTCCCTCATCAACAGGGCCATACACTCCGTTTATTATCCTTGCCAGATTTCTTGGATGCATCTATTGGGAAGATCTTGAAGGTATTATTTGCTTGATTGCTTCTGCACCTTTTGCTATCATGCTACGATGTAAGGCCTGCAGTACATACATAATTTTTTTTTTTTGAGCAAAGGGCGATTCCCTCCATTTCCATTAAAGAAATGTAAAGATTCTTACAAGAAACAGAGTCTGAAAGGTAAAAAAGACATCACGCCTAAAGCACAAGCTAGAGTTTTCTTAAGGAGAGGCCTCCACTTCTGCCACACATAGCCAAACAGAAGATCAAACTATCTAGTAAGACAAAAGCCCATAAACGACTATCTCCAGTAAACGCCATCAGCCATTGAGCAGTCTTCTCTGTCCAAGACACCACCCAAATTGCGATTTAAAAACTTCACTTGCTATTTGCTTTAGCAGTTGTACTCCCCATTGCAACTTTCCTTCCCTTTCCTCCGAACTCTGCAAAATGGCCCAATCCAACATTAGAGAGCATGCATTATACAAGATATCAACAGGACTATTTGGTAAAATATGGTCAAAACAGGCTTTATTTCTTGCTTTCCAAATAGCCCAGATAACAGCTGCCACACCCACTAGGAGATCCCCACCTTGCTCTCCATGTCGCCTCCCGAATCGCCTCTCGCATCGCCCTCTCGTGACGTCATCCCCTCGCTTCCAGGAGCACCCCTTTCTAATGGAAGTAGAGCTAGCTAGTTGGACAAGTGACGACTAAAGCGCATGATCGATGGAAATCTACATACATAATTGATGAAGAAAATGTGTATTATCTTGTGTAACTATTATCCTGCCTATCGTCACACAAAACAAAGTCATTTTAGAATGTGTGTAGTCAACACAAGTTAACTTTGACCATAAATATCACTTAAAATATAGGTTTTGGGTCTATGAAAATGGATATATTTAAGTTTGCCATAACAAGAGATTTCATAATACTACACTTATGTAACCTTCTTTAAAAAAAATATATGCTAAAGAACTAGGTAGTCAAAGTTGTATAATGGTGACCAGAGAGAGTAGCCATTACAATCTTGTTATTTTTTTGGCTAAATGGTAGCGGGAAGCTTATTGCATTTCTGCTATTATTCATTTGTGTTCGTTTGCGCAGCTTCAGATTGTGCTTTTTTTTTTTTTGTTAACTTGTGAAATTGGAAGGCTGCCTATCTTGTTGAATATTTATCTGCTGAAATACATTGTTTACATCTTTTTCATCAGAGTTTTTTAGACACTTGTTAGAAGAAACCGCTTATCCTTGTTCTGCTTCATATGATGAAATATCATGTCTCTGGAATTTAATAAGGAATTAATGCAAAATTATTCTTCAAGTCCTGTTACCAAGAGCTAGGCATTCCATCTAAGTTGTGGTTTGTCATACTGATTTATCATCTTTTTTTTCCAGCTTAGGAGCAAGATCGCTTCTGCAACATCAGCTATTAAATCAGTTTTTGGACAAGAAGTTCAACAGCAGGATGCAGTAAGTATTTGCCTAAAATTCCTCTGAACTTGGTGTTTCTTCACCATGTCTTTAAACCTTTGAATTTGTTATTCTCTCCCTTAAGGCAAACAAATTGGAGCAGCTGAGAGAAAGGATGGTCCAAGTGCGAGAACTTTTTCGTGACACAGAATCAACTGAATTTATAATTGTGACTATTCCAACGGTAAAGATTCTGTGTATCCATTCCCCACCACCTTCTGTATGTATTTATCAGTGTAATAGCCATCTTTATATTTCCTTTTGGCATTTTTCAGGTGATGGCAATAAGTGAATCAGCAAGACTACATTCTTCCCTAAGAAAGGAGAGTGTTCCCGTTAAGAGACTCATTGTTAACCAAATTCTACCACCTTCGTCATCAGACTGTAAATTCTGTGCTATAAAAAGAAAGGTAGAGTTCATAATCTGCCGAAATGATTCTCTAGTAATTGTCTGCTGCTTGTAGAAACTGTCTGTTGCAGGGCCATTTACCATCTTCTTTCATCCAGGATCAAACACGTGCTTTGGATATGATAAGGAATGATCCAGAGCTAATGGGGCTGAACTTAATCCAAGCACCTCTTGTCGACATGGAAATAAGAGGTGTTCCTGCTCTGAAGTTTTTGGGTGATATAGTATGGAAGTAACTTCACAACGGAAAATACGATAAACTTCATCACACCTACTTATTGAAGTGCTTTGCAATGCAAACTTTGGTAGCTGCAAGTATCAGCATGGATAGAGCTAGAATGCAAGTGTGCAACTTAGCAGATGCCCAATCTCATGTGAGTAAGTAGCATCTCGCTGAAGGTTTGCCGGAATAGCATATACTAGGGGGCTTGGATCAAGCTGCACTAATATCAAGTCCATTGAGGCAACATACCAGTGATATTTCTGTTTCTTTATCCCTTTAATAGGAGCGATTCTGAGGGTTTTGAGTCCATAACTTTTCACTAAGAAATTACTACCTCCGTCCCAAAATAAGTGCAGTTTTGCACTATTCACGTTCAACGTTTGACCGTCCGTCTTATTTGAAAAATTTGTGAAAAAATTAAAAACATTTAGTCACACATAAAGTACTATTCATGTTTTATCATCTAATAGCAATAAAAATACTAATTATAAAAAAATTTCAAATAAGACGGACGGTCAAACGTTGAACGTGAATAGTGCAAAACTACACTTATTGTGGGACGGAGGGAGTAATTTTGTTCGTGCATCATGTAAAGTCGGTTAGAGAATGAAGAATGGAGAAAATCGGAGAACACTTTTAAGTAAATTTTCTTACAGATTAGTGTGACTTAAATGTAAATTGACAATATTGACAAGACAGCTGTAGCTGTTGAACACACTCTCCATCTGTCTCTTCCCTTCTCGCAGCATGGGCGGCGCACGCTATGTTCTGCGGCTTCTGCATCGGGAGTCAGATGAACCAGTTAATCTTGATTCTTGAGAGAATTCTACTGGGTTCCCCCATGCGGCCGATCCATGAGATCTCGTAAATCTACGTGTGCTACATCTGTCCGCACCTCTAGTATCAGGAAGACAAAAGACAAAGGGATAATTGTGTTCTTATCCCTGTTTCTAAATTAACTTCGTGACATTGCTCTCATTTTTCGGAACTGAGGGTCTGAAGCTTGTGTCCTATCTAGTTTTAAGTTGCTACTTTAAGATGGTGGAGTTTACCTATTAGATTTTATAGTTACATAATTTTTACGTGAGATTTTAATTTAAGTAGCTGAAAATTCTAGGAAAAACTATCCTAAGTTTTTCCAAACAGAGGTACTAGTATACACAATGGACGTTGCAGTACTGATAAACCAGTGACTGGGGTAGTAATCTTCCTTTCTGTCTTTCGTAGTACTAATACACTCCTTTTGGTTCCTCCTTGCCTTTGCAGAAGTACTACAAGACGGTTGAAGATCTTTTCCATCCTATCGATATGTACTGCTCCACTTCTGTTCTGTGCAGGTTGAATATATGTGGCCCAATCACATCTTGCCACTAAAAAATCTTACATTTATCCATATACTCCACGAACAGTAGATTTTACTCATCCCTGATTAGACCCAAAACAATCATGAGCACGGTAGACAACACAAGCTTAGGGCGACTTGCACGATTAGGTATTGTTCGGTTTGGAGGGAATTGGGGAGGATTAGAGGAGATTAAGGGATAATAATTTCACACCACAATAGACGTAGAATAAATCCTCTACAATTTATTCCTCATGAGAATTAACCGAACAAGCCCTTACACCACTACACCCAAAAATGTTTCCGTTGGGGGTGCAATACTGCTGTCGATGGCTTCTAACGTAGGAATTTCATTTTTCTAATATTTTTCATTAAAAATTGTACAAATATGATAAATCTCTTTTATAAAACAAAGGTTTCTATAGAAATTATGCGAGCACATATGTTCACGTATACACATGTTTCATATTTATGACTAATTATTTTTTCAACGACACCGACAAATCAGTCGATAGGCTTTATTTTTCTTTCACAAAGCCCGTAAACTTCCATAGGAGCCTACTACATCAGTGGCTTCGTGCCGCACTGACAAGACATCTATAGTGATTGACTTTATCAATCGTAAGAGGTTTTGAACAGATGAGATATTTCCCAGTACTACGAATCTGAAAATGCTCTTTGTTCAGATTCGTTGTACTATAAAAATATCTCATATATCCAAATTTCTTTATATTTTGAGACCGAGGGAATATATGTTTTGTGGTTTTCCTACATGTGAGTAGAGTGCATCAGTGGATATTAGAGCCTCCACGATATGGGAATAGTATCAGCCAGTGTGTTGATGACGTCAGAACTCAAAGGGTAGATGAAAAGTTCATGCTTCAAAAATGGCATGTCTTGGAAACTGGGATTTTCCTAATAATGAGAAATCCTATGTGCAGAGAGGAGACAAAAGCACTGCTCAACACATTGCAGGCTGCAAAGATTTGCTAGTACTACTACTCCAGTACACAAACACATCATTGGCCACTTCCCTAATCTCATTTAACGTATGCACAACGCACTCATTCTGCGGTTACTGCATTAGCTACTCATGAATGTGCCTATTTATACTAGTACAATTCTAAGTGGCATTCCCAGGAGGAGTGAGCAGCTTCTCCACCCACCCTTAAGCAGGGGCGGAGCTAATTGGTTTTGGCGATCAATCTGCCTCGTCGAGTCGTCGTTCCGCCCTCCACATTTCCCAGTTCGCGACTGCGCCAACGATTGCGCGAGCACCGCTGCCGCAACTCAACTCCCGTGACCGACGGCGGCAATCGGTGGCCGGCGAGGCGGCGATCAGGATCAGGGTAAGTATATTTCATATCCTCCTCCTGTCCTCTGGCCCTCCCTTCTCTGATCCCTCCCGTCTTCATTAAGCTCTAATCCTAGGTACTAAATTACTAATTTGATTGGTAAGCAGTTAGGCCAGTAGACCTTGCCCCCTTGCCGACGGCCAACACGACGCTCGCAGGCCACAAGTCAAAAGCTGAATGAAGCACCGGCATCGCATGAACTGATCGCATTGTGTTGGTAAATTCTATACTTCTATGTCGACATATTACATTTATAATGTTAAAGAAAATTTATGTTAAGCTGGACCACCCTAGCTAGCTAAGCCACCAATGGAAAAGTGGAGGTTCTGTGGAGGCCATCAGTTCCAGAGTTACAGCTTTCACGAAGAGGAGAACCTCTTTCAGGATTGGAGGTAAGCAGTCAAAATCTCATGCAAGGTTTGTGTTTTTTACTAATACTCTCTGAAGATGCTATCCTTTGCAAAACTTTGCTCATTTTACCTTGTTTTCTTCAAGATGAACTTCTTGTCTGCACTCTGCATTAGAAAGAGAACTTCACTGATGCCTGTAATTTATGTTGTACTCTTCATTGACACTGTCCTTTTTTGCCATCTTGGAGTCTTGATTACCTGCTGGGAGACCATGAGCCCTTTTTCACTCGCCATTTCAGCACTAGTGTTCATAGCAGCTTCGTGCAAGGTAATACAGGTCTTTGTACCGAGGAGGAATGAAGCATCATGTACTCAAGCAAGTATGCAGTAGAAAGTTTTGAAAGTTCATGTATTTTCTATCAATGCAGACGAGCTTTACACCCTCTTCGACGGAGATATCCTGAGCATTTGGGGCGACATGAAAGAAGACGCCTATCACAAGAGCGACAAAGATGGCGGCGAGAAGGAAGAGAAGCTGGATCATGAGAAGGCCATGGAGCTGCAGCTGCAACGACTCCCGAGCGGCCGTCAATCAGGGGAGAGGACACTGACGTTCGAGCTCGTGTCCCAGTACTTCTGCCTGCCAATCAAGCAGGCGGCGCGGGAGCTCAACGTCGGGCTCACGCTTCTGAAGAGGAGATGCAGGGTGCTCGGCATCCCACGATGGCCGCACCGCAAGGTCAAGAGCTTGGAGACGCTCATCAAGAATGTCCAGGTAGTATTTTTCCTATCTCATTTTTTTCTCTCGATTAGATGGAAGAGGTATACACACCAGGGTTTGAAATTTCGGTTCGAAATTAATTTCGGAAATTTCGGCCCCCACCGGTATGCTCAAATCTCGTCCGAAATTTTCGTTTTTTTGCATTTTTTTGTGAATTTGTCAAATTTTATTCAAATTCAGTTAAATTTTCAAATAATTCCGGCCAGAAATTTCCGAAATTTTGGTCACCCCCGGCATAAAATCCAATTTCGAAATTGAAAACCCTGATACACACACGCCCCTGTAGTCCTCTATCCTGGTGATCTTTGATGGGCGAAGTCATTTACCAACAATTCCATTACCTTACCATAAGAGTTTTCCCGTAATTTTCCATCTATGTAAATAGTATAGTGTCTAAGTTTATATCTGAGCAAATCTGAATTTCATGTCCTGCAGGAGCTAGGGATGGAGACTGGCCAAGACGAAGATAATACTAGGAACGCAGTGGAGATGTTGCAGCAAACAAAGAAGCTCATCGAGCAAAGTCCTGATGCTAAGCTGGATGATTGGACGAAGATGTTAAGGCAAGCGTGTTTCAAGGAGAACTACAAGAGGAGGAGGCTCCTGGCGATTGAAGGATGAAGAGGGATATGTAGCAAGGTGACTCTGCTTGTAGATGGTAACATCAGGATAGTGCAGGTAATCAGGTTATTTTGGCTGATCAAATGTGTAGGCAGTAATTTCTAGTCAGGCTTTTAGGTATGACCCAAGGCAGAAAAGTAGGAAATTTTGCTGTGTATACCTCTTTTCTAGCCAAGTCTCCACTGATAGTAACAGCAGCAGTTTGGTATGTTGGTCATGGGAAGTATCATGTATATATCTGTTTTCAGACACGATCTGGCGTGTGAACAACTAGTGCTTTTAGTTCTGAAAATAAAGATGGCGTCTTTTGCTGCACATTTGTTCTGTGGAGAAATTCAGAATTGCATGAAGAACAGCTAAAGTAAACCATTTCATGTCATTCACCATTCGTCAGGAAACATGAACCATGCAGAAACATGGAGCTTATATAGTAGTACATTGAGTTCACACCGAAGATTGGTGTGCTTCAGTAATCCAACCAAACTGCCCCCAAGTCTGAACATCACCTTGTGTTGTACAAGAAAATCGGACAGGGTCGATCGGTACACAGCCTCTCTCTCTTATCCATCTCTACTTACGCTTGTTCAAATCTGTTTGATCAGCCGCGAATCTGTACTATACATGCACACTGATCCACCGCAAATTGCAGTTTCTAATGCCTCAAGAAAATGAAGCAAAGTGTTCGATCGCGGTCGTGGTCGTGGCAGGTCAGGCTCTCACAAGGTGACCTTCTCCATCTCGCGGCGGAGGGCGGTGGCGCGGACGAGGCTGCCGATGGTGTTGACGGCGAGCTTGATGTCGTCGAGCGGGTTGCCCGGCACGACGCGCTTGTAGAGGTAGCTGTCGAAGGTCATCCTCTGGACGTAGTCGTCGGCGCACATCTCGACGAACGCCTCGCGGGCGGCGTTGGAGCGGTAGAACACCTTCTGGAGCACGTCGAGCACCTTGTACGTCGGCCAGTAGAGGCGGTCGAACTCGGCCAGGTACCTGCGCAGGTCGCTCTCCTCCACCATCCGCGTCCCGTTCGCCGACCCGGCCACGATCGCCTCCGCGCACATCCGCCCGCTCTTCGCCGCGAAGTAGATCCCCTCGCCGGAGCACTTGGTCACGTACCCCGCCGCGTCCCCCACCAGCGTCACCCTCCCCGCCACCCTGTCGAACAGGTGTCAGTCAACCCCGACCGATCGACCAGCCATTGATTTGATGCAGAAATGGCGTTGTTGATTACCTCTTAGGCCTCGGGTGCTCGGGGATGGGGTGAGCCTCGACGCGGATGATCTTGCCGCCCTCGATCCGGTCCTTGGCGCGGAGGCGGGTGGCGGCCTGGAACTTCTTGATGTCGGGCTTGTGGGTGACGGTGCCGGTGCCGACGGCGACGTGGTCGCACTTGGGGAACACCCAGCCGTAGAAGTCCGGCGAGACGTCGTCGCCGACGTACATCTCGGCGCGCTCCTCGTAGTACTTCATCTTGTCGTCGGGGATCTTGACGCGCTCCTGGAACGCGATGGCGTACTCGTAGTCGCCGGCGCCCATGTCCTTGGCGACGCGGGAGTTGGCGCCGTCCGCGCCCACGATCGCGTCCACCTCGAACGTCCGCTTCTCGCCGCCGGCCTTGCCGTTGGAGCTGTCGTAGTGGTTGTAGTGCACCACGTACGACCCGTTGGGTTCCTTGGGCGCCTCATACCTTTCAAACAACAGAGACGACATGATCCAAAAACATGTTTATTTTCCCCAATAAACTTGTAATAGTGTTAATGCACAGGGCAGCATAAATCAAGTAAAAATGTTGCAATCACACCGAATGGGCCTAGTTTAGAACATGGAGGTATTTCTTTATTCATGTGGTGTTGAATTATGTTTCAGTGAAATTTTTGCTGGACCTTATGGAAATCAATAGTTAGAATCTTGCAACATATCCAAACATCAAGCCATTATCATTTTTTTTTTCATTATTTCAACATGCACGCACAAATTAGTATTGCTTTTGTACAGGTATTAGAAAATTGGGGTTTCCACGCAGATACACTGTTCCTAAGATAAATTTCCAACAAATATTCATGCTATTTTACGGTTGCTAGAATTCAGGGTGGTTCTACAAACATGCACAAATCTTCTGAACAGTACTAGAAATTTTGGGTTTTGCACACATGCACACAGATCAGCTCTTGGTGAGGCAGTAGTAATAAACAAACATGTACATTTTCGTGCAGGTACTATATAATTTTGTTCATCATCGTGCAAAATTAGTGTTCAGTGCGCACAAAGGTTCAGAGCAATCAGAAATCCAACACGATGGCAGAAGTTTTTACTCACAAATTCACAATGCATGTGACAGAGCAAGCAATATACCTGAGGAAGAGGCCATTGACGACCTCGGCGCCGGCCCCCTCGGCGCGGGAGCGGAGGTAGGCGTCGAGCACCTCTCGGCGGACCATGCCGATGTACTCGTGCGGCGCGAGCGTGCCGCCGATGTCGACGGCGACGTTGGACGGCGAAATCATCTTCATCTTCCTCACCTTCCTGTCGACGAGGTCCAGCGGCAGGTCGAACTCCGACACCATGCACAGCGGGATGGCCCCGCCGCAGGGCTTGCAGTTGTCCAGCTTCCGCTCGATGAGCACCGTCTCCACGCCGCCCTTGGCCAGCGCCTCCGCCGCCGCGCCGCCCGCGGGTCCGCCCCCGACACCGCCACCCGCAGCCGCCGCCCGCTCGGGAGCTTCGGCTCGACGCGCGCGCGCGCGTCACCAGCCTCGCCATCCTCCTGCCGCGGCCCATGCCCCCACGCACCGACGACGGCATGACGAAGGGGCGCGCGCCGCGGCGGGGAGGACGACAGCGAGGTCATGTTTCTGTGGCTTCTCCTCCTCCTCGGATTCGGAAAAGATCTCTCGTTTGAGCTCGACCTGGCGGTGGAGGAGTGAGCGCGAGAGTGAGACGCGAGCAGAGGGTGGGAGTAGTGAAGTGTTAGGTACTTAGGTTTGGGGAGCGAGTAGTGGATAGGATGAGGGGAGATTGCGGGGGACACGAGCCGTTGGATCGAGCGATTGGACGGCGCGGATTGGATACGGATGAGGTTTTTGTCCGCTTTCTCCTTCGCCGTTTGATCCGCGCGAGTGGCTGACGCTTTGCCAGGTCGGAATTGAATCTTTTGGATCGTTGTGTACTGTATGTGATGGACGATACTTTGCCACGTCACGCCGTACTGTTTGTTGATCATCGTTTTTGTACCGTAACGCTTGTGATAGTACACAGTGCTACGCGTGCTGACAAGCTTGAAGAAGTGTTTGTTTGATTATCTACTGTATCAAGTGTGGCGGGTGCCACAGTGATCGTTGTATTATTGTATCCATCATGATTAAATTTTTTATGACCACAAATATTTTATACTTGTTGATGTGTTTTTAATAGGATTTTAATGAGGTTAAAGACGACTTATCGTTGATCCGGGTATATGAGCATGGTGTGCATGTATGCGTATTTCGTGTAGTTGAAAAAAAAAGTTTGATAACAATGGGTTTTGGCAATAAAAAGAATTGGATGGCTAATGATTGTGTTGGGTATTTGTTTAACCAATATTTTACGGGAATGCTAGATATCGCTATATCAGTATATCACTCTTAGCATCCGAGACGAGACCCTTTTCCTCCCTCACGCGAGTACGGCAAAGAAACGATGTGGAGGTAGCCATATTTCGCGAGGGCCGTTGCAGTGCTTCGATGAAGAGTGATTTCTTCGAACGCGGGATTGGTGTCGGTGCGGAGTGGACTGATCAAGCTGATAGCCACGTGGTGCAGAGTAGGGAGGAGTCAAGTCTCGGTATACGAGAGCCGGAGAAGGAAGAAGTTAGGGAGAAAGGAGGAAAAGAAAGAGATGGGGGAATGAAAAAGGGAATGATTGAGCTCCTGAAGTTTGGTTTTAGCCGTTGCATATTAGGGAGGCACCAGGCTTCGTTTTGCCATATAGTGTCCTCCCTCGAACTCGTCATTCCTCCATTGTTTGGATTTGACATCCTCCATCAAGCTTCTTATTCCTCCTCGAGCTCCTTCATTTCTCCCTGGCCAGCAAGACCTTGCCAGTCCTCGGTTGAAGGTCTCGTCAAGTGGAGTGAGAAAAGGGAAGAGGAAGAGGACAACACTACATTCATTGGTCTATGTGGCTTTCTCTCCTTCCTCCTTGTACCAACGGGCCGGTATCTAATGGTACGCAACAAGTATCAACGGGTATAGACCAGTACCAACAAGTATCGACCCATGGTACCGATAGGGTATCAACTGGTACAAAACGGTTATTGGTTGATACCAATGAGATGCCGTTGGTACCTTTAGGGTATGAGATATAGTGCCAACAAGTATCATTGGGTACCCATGGATATCCGAATCTAATACCTACTTGATATCATATCGTTCGGATGGAATCACGTGGTATAGCGGTCCAAATTGTGAGATGGGTGCATTGACATTAGCAAATTTTATTACAAAATGAATGTGGTTGGTTGTTGCTCTATCAAACCGACCTTTTTTAGAAATACACGAAAATAATCATTTGCTACTTTGATAGGGTAACAAACTAAAAGATTTTATAGATTATGCTTGAAACAAATAGTATCTATTGCTCATTAATCTTGGGTCTTAGTAACTCTTGAAATTCGCGAACATTCATCTATTAAGTGGTTTGCTATGGCTGTATGCAGTATGAACACTCACAACATTGAAGATTTTGCTTTCTTTCAAAGGCTTATACTAGAGACCCCAAGCTTCAAGAGCTATCATCAAAGGTTTTGGCTTTTCTGCTCCTCGGTTTTTGGAGATATGCTTCTTAAGGGTAAAGCGAATACCTACAACCTACGCATGCATATTCATGTTTGTTTCCACGTAGTAGGAATATTTGATACCGGTCCGACCTTCAACAAACATGAAAACCACTATCTCACTAATGCGCGCACATAAGTACCATGACTATCCCAAGGATCAAATCCAATGGTCTACATGAGGCGCAATAGTTAATAGCACGGGATTGAACCTAGCCACATGGCCATACCGTACCTTAGTTCTATAATCTATAATCTTTAGAGCTCTCTTTGATGATCGACAATGAGATGGTAGTAGAAGATCTTAGGCAAATGAGTGGCAACGGGAAGGAGCCAGGAGCAAGTGGTGAAAGCCGCTATGTGCCACATGGTAGAAAAGTTAGCTTGTAAACTTTTCATGTGTTAAGTGCCCTATGTTAACTAGATTTCTTGGAAGACGTGAAGATTATATGTCATGCATATGTGGACAACCCCATGTGGATTTATGCATGTGTTTGAGTGTGTTTTGTGCATGTGTGGTGGAGATGAGCTGAGCAAATTTGAGGCCATGGAGAAATTACAATTATTGATCTCAACGTCAACCCCTTACCCTACATGAACGGGTGTTTTCAGCTGGTGCAGTGCCATGAATATTAGCCTCTTTAAAAGCACGAGACAATAAGAACGCTAGAAACTAATCTAGTAAGTAACTACCACTTATAGATTAGTCTATTCGTGCCACCTAGTAAGGATAGAGCCCATATAAATGTATACATAGCATGTTCCCCGTTTGTGCTAGTGTCAAGTGTTCAATGAGTCTTGGGCCTCTTTGATTGTCTTAAGTTAGCAAACTTATTATGATATTTTTCTAGAACATGGCCGCCTCATACTAGCAAATTAATTATTTTCTTGGATTTCTTGTATGAATATGCATTCCGCTCAAATTAAAATTTATTGTTTTCTTGTTTATTTTGGAGCATTTAGGAGATTTACGTGTCATTTTCATTGCTAGGTCGAAACAAAGATATGCACAAACTAGATGTGAAATATTTGATGCATTCGATGTTTTATATTTCTTCATCATTACGATTTGCTCCAAGATACATACAAAGTACCTATTTGTTTTTCACTGTTGATTTGTTTAAATACACCCATATTTGCATTGGGATTGTATGTGCCATGGATTTGGTCTCAACATTCATAATTGAGTGTTATGTTAAAGAAAGTTCGATTTGCACACGATATGTTTGTCTCCAGCGACATCAAACGACATGTAGAAGATTTTGTTGGTTCATGTTAAGTAAAGAAGTTGATTGGTTGGGCGGATTTACAATCCAGCTCCGGCTGAAAATGTTTCATACCCATATAGAAAGAGATATTAAGACGAAAAGTTAGACGGAGTATAATGCACAACTAATTGTGTACTTTGCACAACGGTACCAGAGGAAAAATTCTTTTTAAAGAGGTAAATTATTGAACTGAAGTATGAAAATTATTGAGTGTTATGTTAAAGAGAGTTCGATTTGCACACGGTATATTTGTCTCCAGCGACATCAAATAAGATGTAAAACATTTTGTTGGTTCGTGGTAAGTAAAGAAGTTGACCGGTTGGTAAGTAAATGTTTCATATCCATATAGAAAGAGATATTAAGACGAAAAGTTAAGCAAAGTATAATGCAATACTAATTGTGTACTTTGCACAAAAGGTACTAAGGAAATTTTTGTTTGAATTGGTAAATTATTGAGCTGAAGTATGATAATAATTGTTTGGAGACGTGAATTATTGGACTGAAGTTGATTAGCGAACCGATTGTATATGCACTCCGCACACTGCATTTTCCACGAGCCACATCGCCACCACATCATCAAGTCCAAGATTGGACAGGGCCACGAGCCCACGACGTGTTTCATGCCGGTCCTTCTGGCACCTTCGCCCCTCTGCCTGACAAATGGGCCCCACCCCATGACCCTCCAAATAGAGGCCCCACAGGTCAGTCAAACCAAAACCCAATCTTGTTCTCCCATGCCCCTTCCATGGCCCACCCCAGTACCCGCAACCAATCGGAGACGGCCATTCCAAACGGCGGGGCCCACTTGTCAGAAAATAAAAAAATACAGGAAAATATCCTGAAAATTTTGCTGCACAAGAGCGGCGAGCCGTTTGCCTTCCCTCCAATCTCTTTCCTCTTGTCGTCGTCTCGCCTCGTCTTCCCACCTCTCGGATTCCCGAGCTCCACACGACACGACCCACCTCGGCCACTCTCCGCCGTCGGTGGCATCCACCTCCTCCGGCCTCCGGGGACCACACCGGCGTAACATCAGCCACTCCTCCGGGCTCCGGCAGATCTTTCCCCCGCCGCTTAATTCACCTCGTGCGCGCGCGGCGCCGCTCGTTGCCTAGCTAAGCTAGCTCGGCCGCAGTCTAGTAGTAGTAGTAGGAGGAGGAGGAGCGGCGGCGGCGGATCCTATGTCGGGGGCAATCGCTTCCTCGCCGGCGGCTTCTCTCTTCCTCGCTGGCTCCTCCTCCTCTTCGCCGCGGCGCAGGCGGAGCAGGGTGAGCGGGGTTTGGTGGCACTCGTATGGTGGCACGGGGCTGCGGTTGCATTGGGAGCGGCGGGGTTTGGTTCGGGACGGAGCCGTCGTGTGCTCGGCGTCGGCCGCCGGTGGTGAGGATGGCGTCGCGAAGGCGAAGGCGAAGTCAGCGGGGAGCTCGAAGGCGGTCGCTGTGCAGGGCAGCACGGCCAAGGTTGATACTTTTCCTCCAGTTTTTTTTAGAACTAACCAAGCTTGAGACTGTTGGCCCACGTGTTTCAGACTTTCAGGCCGTGTCATTTTGATATTTTAACTACTTTTCGTGATTTGATTATAGCATGCGTGCCAGAACGTGTAATTAGTTAGTGCAAATAGCGCAGTTACATGTAGAGCCATGTTACTAGAACTACAGTTGCTTGATCTAGCGAGCTGGGAGCTAATTATTTACCATTTGTCATTCGGAAATGTTACCTCGCTGCACTTTTTGACATGAATTTCCCTATCCAACTTGTTTAGTACCCCACTACCCCTGTGTGACATTTCATTTTTCAAGTTGATAATGCTTAAATGCTTAACTTTGCTGATTCTGGTTGAGTGGTGGTGCATATGCATTCAGGCTGATGATGTTGAGGATTCAGTTTCATCACCCAAATCCGTGAAACCTGCCGTTGCGAAGCAAAATGGAGCGGTTGTGAGCAGAGCTACCAAATCTGATGCACCAGTGTCTAAACCCAAAGTTGACCCGTCAGTTCCTGCTTCCAAGGCTGAAGCTGATGGTAATGCACAAGCTGTGGAATCGAAGGCTGCACTGTACAAGAAGGAAGACGTCGGTGTTGCTGAACCGTTGGAAGCTAAGGCTGATGCTGGTGGAGATGCAGGTGCAGCAAGCTCTGCAGATGATAGTGAGAACAAGGAATCTGGTCCATTGGCAGGGCCAAATGTGATGAATATCATTGTGGTGGCTTCTGAATGTTCTCCTTTCTGTAAAACAGGTATGCATATCTAAACTGGAAATTTGACCTGACCCCATCATTTCTCCTTTTTGAGCATGACCAATCAGGCTTTTACTTTTTAAGCTTAGGCAGTGTTCCTTCTAATAACTGCTATCATGTGAAGGTGGTCTTGGAGATGTTGTGGGTGCTTTGCCTAAGGCTCTGGCAAGAAGAGGACATCGTGTTATGGTATACACTCCTTCACCTTTGTCTTTGTTTAATTGTCCCAGAAGAGATTAACAATCTGTAGTACTAGTGTATTTAACAATCCACAACCTAAGAAGTGGTATTTTGATTGTTATGTCTGAAACTCTGAATTCTCATTCTTTTTTATTTGGCATGCAGCATCATGGAAAACAATCCTCAAATTTTTACCCTGTTGTCTCCGTCAGCTATTAAATGTTGTTTCACATATTTAGGAGAGAAGTGTGGAAATCTATCTTGTTAGCTAACAATTTTTGAGCTGTATGATTTAGCATGCTAAAGATGGATGACAATTCTTAAGATAACATCTTAAATTGAAATGTAGTATGATATGCACCGATTGAGTTCGGTGGCTTAGTTTTAAGTGAACCAAATATAAACAGCTATTTCAACTTTAGGTTGTGATACCAAGATACGGAGAATATGCAGAAGCCAAGGATCTAGGTGTCCGCAAACGTTACAGGGTAGCTGGACAGGTAAGGAAACAATGAAACAGTTATTGTGCAATGTGAAATAAAAACTTTAAAGATTCATGACATTTTTTTTTCTGTGTGTGTGATTTTCAGGATTCAGAAGTTAATTATTTTCATGCTTTTATCGATGGTGTTGATTTTGTGTTTCTAGAGGCCCCTCCCTTTCGACACCGGCACAATGATATTTATGGAGGAGAAAGATTTGTAAGTCCAAAATTTTGTATAGCTTAATTGACTTACAAATAAGTGTCTTTTCAAGCTTATGTAAATATTTTTTGCACAATTTTATCATTCGATGGCAGGATGTTTTGAAGCGTATGATTTTGTTCTGCAAAGCTGCTGTTGAGGTAACTTCCCATTGTATTGCTACTAGTCTATAAATGTACTCCTTACAATTCTGTTAGATTCGCAGCCCGCCCTGCCACGAGTGGGCCACCCAGGTATCACCACCATCAATTTCCAATGTGGGACTAAACACAATAATTTCTTACTGCAGTCCACAATTAGAATTCTGTACACCAGCTGGTCAGTCAATATATATCCGAGTTTCTTGCAGCAAGCTGTTTATGCACCTTTGACTACTTTGTAGAAAACAGTTAGTGCTATAATTTTGATGTTTGATAATTAGAATTTAGTACACCAGCTAGTCAGTCGAGATATATCTGAGTTTCTTGCAGCAGGCTGTTTGTGTGCCTTTGACTACTTTGTAGCAAACACAAGAAAAATTAATGATAAGATTTTCATGTTTGTTTTTGTTTATGAGGTGAATGAGCCTGATGTTATGTTCTCAAATAAGTACACATTATTCATCTAATGAAACATTCGCAGGTTCCTTGGTTTGCTCCATGTGGTGGTTCCATCTATGGTGATGGCAATTTAGTCTTCATTGCAAATGATTGGCATACTGCACTTTTACCCGTATATTTGAAGGCATATTACCGAGACAATGGCTTGATGCAGTATACTCGCTCTGTTCTTGTGATACACAACATTGCTCATCAGGTTTTTCACCTAGTCTTATCCTGCAATTTCATTCTCCGAATGCTATTTGAACCACTAGTGTACTTGTTTTCAAGTGATCTGCTCAATGGCATTTGTATTTTGTAAGTGTTTCTCCTTTTCTTTAATTAGGGGCATGCACTTAAACCTGGTATGCAGATAAAGTACAAAATTCAGTTCAAAATTGTGTACTGGAATACAGCAGAGTGCACCTGCTATTTTACCCTATATGTAGAAAATATAGGAAATTTGTGTTTATTAACACCAATTTAGTTCTGATGTAGTTGAATTGATTATTGATTTCGCCTCTTGAAAGATAATTGACTATACTACTATCATAGTGGCACCAATTTAGTTCTTATGAAAGTTAAATTGGCTTCTCTTTTTTTTTATGATTGCGTTTCGCAATGTAATTCAATCTGGTTTTCCCGCTTGTCATCCGTGGGCATATAGCTTGATGCTAATCTCTTGGATGTTTCATGATTTTCTTCTTTCAGGGTCGTGGCCCTGTAGATGACTTCGCCACAATGGACTTGCCTGAGCACTACATCGATCATTTCAGACTGTACGACCCCGTCGGCGGTGAGCACAGCAACGTGTTCGCCGCTGGCCTGAAGATGGCTGACCGCGTGGTCACCGTCAGCCATGGCTATCTGTGGGAGATCAAGACAATGGACGGTGGCTGGGGCCTCCACGAGATAATAAACCACAACGACTGGAAGCTGCAGGGCATCGTGAACGGCATCGACATGGCCGAATGGAACCCCGAGGTGGACGAGCACCTGCAGTCCGACGGCTACGCCAACTACACGTTCGAGACGCTGGACACCGGCAAGAAACAGTGCAAGGCGGCGCTGCAGCGGCAGCTGGGCCTGCAGGTCCGCGACGACGTGCCGCTGATCGGGTTCATCGGGCGGCTCGACCACCAGAAGGGCGTGGACATCATCGGCGACGCGATGCCGTGGATCGCCGGGCAGGACGTGCAGGTGGTGATGCTGGGCACGGGGCGGCCGGACCTGGAGGAGATGCTGCGGCGGTTCGAGTCGGAGCACAACGGCAAGGTGCGCGGGTGGGTGGGGTTCTCGGTGCAGCTGGCGCACCGGATCACGGCGGGCGCCGACGTCCTCCTGATGCCGTCGCGGTTCGAGCCGTGCGGGCTGAACCAGCTGTACGCCATGGCGTACGGCACCGTGCCCGTGGTGCACGCCGTGGGCGGGCTCCGCGACACGGTGGCGCCGTTCGACCCGTTCGCCGACACGGGGCTCGGGTGGACGTTCGACCGCGCCGAGGCGAACCGGATGATCGACGCGCTCGGGCACTGCCTCAACACGTACCGGAACTACAAGGAGAGCTGGAGGGGGCTCCAGGCGCGCGGCATGGCGCAGGACCTCAGCTGGGACCACGCCGCCGAGCTCTACGAGGACGTCCTCGTCAAGGCCAAGTACCAGTGGTGAGCTGGTGGTATTTTCCGCGACGCCTCTGGATCCCGCCGTGGATGGGCGCGCTTTTTCTCTAGGCGGCTCTGCGTCGGAGACGCTCAGACGCTTCGCGCGCTTCGCGCCCACACGATGACTGGCACGCTGCTGCTGAGACGGCGGCACGCGATGCCATCATGCCACCGGACGGTAGGAGCAACGGTGGAAGTGAACTGTACTACTGGTGCTACACTGCTACTACATGAGATCTGCTCTTCTTGGTCACGTACTCACGTTCACGCTGAATTACCGAATGTGTTGTGACTTGTGTGTGTGTGTGTGTTAAAGGCATTGTCCTGGTAAATGGTGGAGACGAGATGGCCGGGTCGCGGAGTTATATATTTGTATATGTTGCCAGCTTTCTGAGTTTTTCAAGCCAGTGCGGCTCTTCAGTGCAGGTTCCAAGCAACTTCAGGAGTGAGTGCCGGATGTTAGCCATGTTCTGAACCTTGTCTTTTCTTTCATATAAGCAGTGAAGCACAGGGCTTCTACTGACACTACCATGTCATGCCGCTATTTGGAACTGTGTTAGGCGATAGGAACACCATTAAACAACCCGGGATTCGCGCGCTCGTGTTAATGTCAATGACTCAATGACTGTGTTCCAATAATTGCCATCCCAAGATACTGCACGTGCAGGGAAGAAACACAGACGGAGACATCTCAGTCAGACGGCCATTGCGGCTGCTAGCTCAGTAGTACCAACAGTAGTATTCTCTCCGTTTTACGATATGAGATTTTCTAACATTATATATATTCATATAGATATTAATAATCTAGATATATAACTAAACATATATATGTCTATGATAATGCTAGAAAGTCTTGCATTGTGAAACGGAGTAAGTAGTTTTTTTTTTTGGGCAATTTCGTTTCTACCCCTACTTTGACGTGTAATATTGAGTTTACCCTTACTTTTTAGGGTTTTCTTTTTACCCTCACTTTTTTTTGAACCGAACGCTTGTTTTACCCCTACCTTGGATGGTAAAGTTAACGGTGTTAAGTAATTGACAAAATGACATTTATACCCTCTCATGTATGTTCATTAATTGTGATTTTGCCCCCATTTTATACATATAGCTTTGGAACTTTATTTTTGGAGTATATTTAAAACTAGATGATGCACATTGACTAATATAACAATTTGAACAAATTCTGAATTTGATGGAATTTTGACAAAATTTCAGCATTTTGATAGAACTTAAACAAAATTTTGACAACATTCTGTAAAATGTAATTATCTATTCCCTTTAGATATTAGTCAATGTGCTTCATTTAACTTTAAATATACTCACAAAAATAAAGTTCTAGAGCTACATGCATAAAATAGGGGCAAAGATATAATTAATGAACAGAGATATGAGAGGGTATAAATGTTCTTTTGCTAATTACTTAACACCGTTAACTTAACCATCCAAAGTAGGGGCAAAACGATAGTTCGGTTCAAAAAAAAAGTGGGGGCAAAAACGAAAACCCTGAAAAGTAGGGGTAAAATCAATATTAGACAACGAAGTAGGGTTAGAAACGAAATTGTCCTCTTTTTTTTTCGCCTGAGCCTGACCACAATTAAGCGGCCTACCAAACACGTTAACATCTCGCATATATTGCTCCTACTATCACACACAGGCTGTCATACGCATGTAGTAGATCCTAGCCTGGGTACCTAGCTACTACTGGCTCGCATGGCACCAACACAAGTCGGCCAACCGCGTGGGATGCGGTTATGGCTAAAAACACAAATTGACCACAGGTCAACAAAGCATCCAAAGGCTCACATGGCAGCCATAAACCAAAGAGGCAATACTTACCCAGCTATAACCATATGCAATTATCTCCGATAAAACAATGTTACGCAGCAGCTAGCAGCTTTGCATAAATATCAGCTAAATTCAGCGAAGAGAACGTGC
This sequence comes from Oryza longistaminata, assembly GCA_009805545.1. Lineage (NCBI taxonomy): Eukaryota > Viridiplantae > Streptophyta > Magnoliopsida > Poales > Poaceae > Oryza > Oryza longistaminata. The sequence continues at coordinate 3,035,537 of CM020187.1, read as the reverse complement.
CAATCGTAAACAGCGCCGTCTTACCCTAGATCTGGAATATGCCCATGTCCATGTACATCCAAAGCCCGATTCAACCAGTAACAGTGCGCCCATTGCCGTCATGGCCATTCATGTCTTAACCACCACTGCACCACCACTTGCTCTGCTGCCTCCTCAATCAAGTGTCTGAAACTGCACAAGGGCCAGGAAGCAGCAGCAGCAATGCAAGGTAGTAGTACATCAATACTGCATTTTGTTCCTTCTGATCCTACCAGCACTAGTGTTCTTGACTTCTTGTCTCCGACTCCAAGAGGCACCTCACCCGTGCACGATCGCCGATTGCATGCAGGTGATCTTGCGTTGCGCGCCGGCGGTGATAGGCTCTTGGTCGCCGACACGGTGGCCGCCGTGGTGGAGAGCTTGGTACAGGCATGGCGGCAGGTGAGGATGGAGCTGGTGGTGCCGCTGCTTAGAGGCGCGGTGGTGGCGTGCATGGCCATGTCGGTGATCGTGCTCGCGGAGAAGGTGTTCCTCGGGGTGGTCAGCGCGGTGGTGAAGTTGCTCCGCCGGCGGCCGGCGAGGCTGTACAGGTGCGATCCCGTCGTCGTGGAGGACGACGACGAGGCTGGCCGGGCGTCCTTCCCCATGGTTCTTGTCCAGATCCCCATGTACAACGAGAAAGAGGTAACATGGCTTTCAATCAGTTCTGAACTCTGCCATTTCCGGGAACACTGCAGTGCTCTGTCGTTTTTTTCAGAAGAGCAAAGTGATAATCCCCGTTTTTGTCGCCGCATTCAGCATCGTGTTCAGATTTACATGCATTAAACATTTAAAATTTTGAGCAGAAATGCATGATTGATTAGTTAGCATAGAACAGGCAATTCTTGGCTGTAGGATTCGTTCACGGGGGTAACCTTAGCTCCACCTGACAAAAACAGTGAACAATGCAGGTATACCAACTATCAATTGGGGCGGCATGCAGGCTCACATGGCCGGCAGATCGGTTAATAGTACAGGTCCTGGACGACTCCACCGACGCCATCGTCAAGGTGAGACCATCGAATCCTGAAAGTTGCCCAACCAAAACGAAGTAAATTTTCGAAGTAATCAACTGACAAAGTAATCTGTCTGTGTGTTCTTGGGTCAGGAGCTGGTGAGGAAGGAGTGTGAGAGGTGGGGGAAGAAGGGGATCAACGTCAAGTACGAGACGCGCAAGGACAGGGCCGGGTACAAGGCCGGCAACCTCAGGGAAGGGATGCGGCGCGGCTACGTGCAGGGGTGCGAGTTCGTGGCCATGTTCGACGCCGACTTCCAGCCGCCGCCGGACTTCCTCCTCAAGACGGTGCCGTTCCTCGTCCACAACCCACGCCTCGCGCTCGTGCAGACGCGATGGGAGTTCGGTGAGTCACCTCCGCTTTGTTTGTTTGTTTTCGGGGCAATTGGGCAGGAAAGAAAGTAGCCTACGCTGCTACAGCACTGACCATGGTACGGTGTCGTTATTCGTTTGTGATAATGCTGCTGCCGGTTGTCGTCTTCCATCCACAGTTGATTCGAGGAGCAGTTGAAGACTTACAGTACTGTGCTACTAATAAACCTCGTGCTCTACTGCTCTAGTACAGTTTATGGGTAGTTACAGAAGTACTCCCTCTGCCTTAGAATATAGTAATTTCTAAGTGGATGTAATGTATCATAGTCAGGGTTCCCCAAGCCGTTTTTGGAGTGGTTACCATCACCCCACGGTTTAGCGGTTACTGTGGTAACCGTGCGGTTATCACATACTGTGGTTTCAAAAACTAACAAGGTTACCACATGTGATAACCACGAAAAACCTTGATCATAGTACTGTACAAACTCTCTATCTAATTCATAATACTATGATATGTCATATCCATCTAAAATTTGCTATATTTTAGGACGGAGATGGTATGAATCTTAGCCAAGCTAAACAGATGGGCCCAGTGCTAGTCCACATGTGGCGGCCTAGTCGGTATTTTAGAGACAGACGGCCCATCCAGGCATCCACCCAGGCGATCTCATCATCTGTCATGCCAACTTTTCCTCTCTCTTTTTTTTTTGCAGTGGACCCCATGTGTCATCCTCTCATTCTTTTTGCCGCACATTACCAATGTTTTAGCTAGGTGGTGTTGCAATGTTTGATAATCAACCAATGAACTAAACATGGCCGAAGCTCATATCAATTATTCTAAATTTTTGAAGTATGAGGGTGCTTGTCATATGCTGAGAGAAATTATGTTTAAGCTGCCTTGCAGTGAATGCTAACGACTGCTTGCTGACGAGAATGCAAGAGATGTCAATGGACTACCATTTCAAGGTTGAGCAAGAGGCCGGCTCCTCGCTCTGCAACTTCTTTGGCTACAATGGTATGATCCTTGCTCACCTCTGCCACTGCAATTGCTCCTTGCTTTCCTTCTCCTCTACAAGTTTTTCAGAGGTTTTGAGAATTTTATATGCTCATGAACGCATCCAGGAACTGCTGGAGTGTGGAGAAGGCAAGTGATTGATGAATCCGGTGGCTGGGAGGACCGAACTACTGCAGAAGATATGGACCTGGCACTGAGAGCAGGACTGCTGGGCTGGGAATTTGTCTATGTTGGTAGCATTAAGGTATTTTTACCTCACTCCAGCAGTTCAGTTCTACCATGATGACATGGCAATCCATGAACAAAAACAATAGCAGATTAATTGGATAACTTGAGAGTTTGCTTCCAATTCCAGGTTAAGAGTGAGCTGCCGAGTACTTTGAAAGCCTATCGGTCCCAACAACATCGCTGGTCATGTGGACCTGCACTCTTGTTCAAGAAAATGTTCTGGGAAATTCTGGCTGCCAAGGTTAGTATTATTTTCTCAAGTTGCACAGCACCCTGGAAACTGATGCATCGAAACTGTATTTGACTCGGAGAATTATTGCAGCATTCTTTCTTCTAGTGCTAGAATTACCTGAAAGCCCTTATATTCTTCCATTGTTTTCCAATGCAGAAAGTCTCGTTCTGGAAGAAGTTATACATGACATATGACTTCTTCATCGCACGGAGGATCATATCGACGTTCTTCACCTTTTTCTTTTTCAGCGTACTGCTTCCTATGAAAGTTTTCTTTCCAGAGGTGCAGATTCCTTTGTGGGAGCTGATCCTCATACCTACAGCTATCATACTACTCCATTCAGTTGGGACTCCAAGGTTAGATCAGTGCTGTTTACCCTTTTTTGTGTGTGTGTCACCAGCTACTATGATCAAAAGGATGGTACATCTCATGAACTCCATGTGCTTCAGGTCAATCCATCTGATCATACTGTGGTTCTTATTTGAGAATGTTATGGCATTGCACCGGTTGAAAGCCACCCTGATCGGATTTTTTGAGGCTGGAAGGGCAAACGAATGGATTGTCACGCAAAAGTTGGGAAACATCCAGAAGCTCAAATCCATTGTCAGAGTTACCAAGAATTGCCGTTTCAAAGACAGGTAAATTCTTATATGAATATAAGAATCACTTTGAACTTGATCTGTGCCATGAGTTATGCGCTAATTTCTCCATCTGCCGGTGCTTCTTAGGTTCCACTGCCTTGAGCTATTCATTGGTGGATTTCTTCTTACGTCTGCATGCTATGACTACTTGTACAGAGATGATATTTTTTACATCTTTCTTCTGCCCCAATCGATCATATATTTTGCAATTGGATTTGAATTCATGGGCGTCAGTGTCTCCAGTTAGATCAAGGCAGGGCAATTGCAAGATCTGCTCCAGAAGCAGGATCCATGTTAAAGCAGTCAATGGGGAACTCTTGTGCCTTGCATGTGACAGGAAAGCTCAACGTTGCGGCAATTGAGGGTTTCGACAAATTGCGATAAGCATATGGGAGATAAGAACACATTGATCAAGAAGAAAATCATCTAGTATTGTCAACGTATTTAAGAGGCAAGTGCTATCTTTAGTGAAGAGTAGCTTCGCATCTTATGTAACTTAGCATGTTAATAGGGACAATTATCATTTCAGAGCTACAGATATTGTAGCACGACATTTAACACCTATGAACTTCAATGGAATACATTTACGATAACAAAACTGGAGGAAACTATACGCTCTAAACCCGATTTCAAGAAGGGGGAAATCTACTACCGATGTACTAATACAGTGTGCTTGGAATCCTACAGTACTTCGCAATTCTGATTTGTTTGTGTTCATAAAAATGCGCTGAAAATATTTGCAGCAGACCAGGAACTCACTAAAGTAGGGAATAAAAAGACATTAAAAAACCATCTAAATTGGTCTTTTCGATTGATGTTTTGCTGATAATCAGTTGGAGAAGGGTTCCAAGAAGAATAAAAACGAAGAGAACTGGGCGAAACGGAGACTCACCTTGTGGGTTGCGGACTGCAACACGAGGGCCGCCGGCCGCCGGCAGCCTCAGGCTGGGTGAACGAGACGCATGGGGAGAGGAATCGAGTTGAGCACGCCGCAGAGACGATCGAAGCGCCGGTGATGGCCACCGCCGCCGCCGCCGCCGCCTCCGCGGCCAAACTGTACTAGTAGGCTGTAGCCATCAAGAAGGGTCGAGACGGTGGAGCAGTTGGCTATTGGGCCAAAACTCAGGCGTTCTGACGGCCTTGCATTGGGCTATTGGAGATCTGATGGCCCATATATATCGGATTGAAACCTGGATGAAAACGGGCCCGTCTCGTTATGGCCCAATAGGGACCCAACCTTCCGCTATCCTCGGTGAACCCGAGGCACAGAGCACGGTGCGATGCGAGTATCGTGTTCGGATTTCCGACGGAACCGACAAGCCACAAGGCAACGGCAACAAGCGACCGTCGGATCAGTTGATACGGCCACGAAACGTCGCCGCAGCGCTCGAGATCGAGGCCGACGAGACGACGACGACGACTCCTCCCTCTCGGCTCCCGTGCCGGACGAGGAAGCGCTGTCTCGATCCATGGAAAACGTGCGCTCCGGAATTTCCTCTCGTCTTTCGGCGTACTCTTCGACTCTTCGTCGCCTTTTTACTGATGCTCCGTAAGAGTAGGCCGTAGCCCATCGCACCGTACTCCCTCTCTTGAGTACTCCCTCCGTCCAAAAAAACAAAAAGCAAACAGTTGGTTTGAGTAACAACGTTTAACTGTCCATTTTATATGAATTTTTTTTATAATTAGTATTTTTATTATTGTTAGATGATAAAACATGATTAATACTTTATGCGTGACTTATCTTTTTAATTTTTTTCATATTTTTTTCAAATACTCCATCCATCTACTTTTGATAGTCATATTTCATCTTGGCACACAGACCAAGGATAAGTAATTCTACTTATCATCCATTTAAACATGCTACTAGTCATTCCTCGTAAACAAACGATTCATTAATATTTACATTTATCAATGCCCATATAGCCAATTATGTGTGGAAGAATAGAGAGTCATGCATTAAATCAAGAAAGTCATTAAGATGATAGGTTGTTGAATTGAAATATGCCTATCAAAAATAAATTTTTCAGATTTGGAAATATGACTATCAAAAGTAGATGGATGTAGTAAGATGGACGGTCAAACTTTGGACACGGAAACTATGGTTTGTCTTTTTTTTTTGAACGGAGGGAGTACAGTACTGCTCTGTTCTTAACTACACATTCTTAAGATAAAATATTGATCCAATTGGGCAGAATCAAGAGTTTCTATAGATCCCACCTGTATAATTGCTCACTGACAGTATCAGGTTAACGTCGCGCGTACATTTTACCCGCCAAAAGAATTCAGATCAACACCACCACCCACGGAAAAACAAAGGTAAAAAGGTACAAGTAGTACTAGTAAAGGCACAGTAATAAAGGCATACCCCAACTAACCACCATCTCACAGTCCACGGCGACACAGTACACCCAGCAAGTGGGAGGCAGAGATATCGCAAAGATTTCAATGCACAGTAGCTGTAGCATCATGTGCACCACGCCATCCGTATCTCCTCCATGCGGCTGCAGGCTCGCAGTAGGGTTCAGTGAGACGAGCCACTGACACTCGCACGTTGCTTGCCACCACCACCATCCCTTTCGTGTGAGCCGAGTAACCGGGACGTGTGGCCTTTGTGACCGCCATGTCTCCTCTCCGCTACTACTAGTAGTACGACCAAGCAAGGGGAAGGGAAAAAAAAGGAGCCCATCAATGGCGCGCCTGACCGGCGTCTTCCTGCCTCTTTTGTGAATCGATTCATCAAGAGGCCGCATGCAAAAGCAAAACTACCGCAGCATCTTTTTCCCATGCCTTGTATGTTGTCGGTTATCTCCTGAGCGAAACCTCCTGCAGATGCCAAAAGATTTACCTGTCTGCAGGACAGTGTTATCTGTTGTGCCCGGTATGTGTCCAACATGCTGAGTTTATTCGCTGTTGCCTGAGGTTGGCTGATCGACGACCTTGCAGGATTAGCAAAAGTTTTGATCGGGCTGGTTTGTGCATGGCACGTTAAATTCAAATGCTCTACTAGTACTTCCTCCGTTCTAAAATAAAGCCATTTTTAAGGTTGGCACGAGTATTAAGAAAGTAGATGAGAATGATTGAAGGAAGTGTGTGATTGGTTGAAAAGAGAAAGTAGGTGAAGAAGAATGGTTGTGATTGGTTGAGAGGAGGAGGTAGGTGAATAAATAGCTTTATTTTGAGACAAGACACTGTGCTAGAAATAGCTACATTTTGGGACGGAGGAAGTAGTACTCATGTACTACTCAAAACACAATCTCTTATCTTTGTCGCTAACAGCCTCGTTAATCTTACACTTGAGTGCTACTGCTCGACAACATCAAAGAATCCAATGGGTAGCTCGCTGGCAATGACGGTCTCCGGTCAAAAATTGGGTCAGAGATTGGAATGACGGTTCTAGAAATCCGCATCGAGCAGAACCAGATTCCTTGTTTCCTGACCATTGCTCCGAGTGTTCCACTTTCTGGAGCCCAACTACTTGAGCTCTGCAACCTCGCAGGCACGAGTTTTACCGGTATGTGGATGACTGGCTGGAATGCTTTGATAGCTTGACGGTTCGTGCAGGAATCTCTATGTTGTATCCAAGGGATCTGTATGCCTTCTGTATGTAGTAGTTCTAGTGTGTGTATCAGACAGTATGTGCTCTCCGTATAATATGTTTTTTTTTTTTTTTGCGGGGCTCTCCGTATAATATGTTGTAGTACTACGCTACTCTGGCCGAGTTTAGTTACAAAATTTTTCTTCAAACTTTCATTTTTTTTATCACATCAAAACTTTCCTACACACATAAACTTCCAACTTTTTCCATCACATCGTTTCAATTTTAACCAAACTTTCAATTTTAGCGTGACCTAACACACCCTTTATACAGTTCATATCCTGATTTCCTGGAGACTGGACTGGAGTAGTACACGGTTTGAGTCGGATACAACCAAACCGTGGATACATACGCGCGGATACAATTGTTTTTGCCAATCCCAAAATCCAATTGTTTACAGATTGGTATTTGACATTTCACATACACGCCGGCGACTGCACATGGCTTTAACGGCAATGTGTTGGTGATCGGACTCGTGAAGTCGTGACTCGTCTCCCCGTTGCTTTCGTCGCTCCACACGATCAACTCCTACAGTCGGTGAGCCCGTGACACGCAGACTGACCGGCGATGCTGCCGATTGTCGCCGACTCGCCGTGAGCCGTTGAACACTGTACATAGCCTTGACGTTGCTCGCTGCCGACGGTGCGCTGGGTCACCGCACTTCTTTCTCTCGGTTGAAAACTTCCGCCAACGCCGGGTTGTTCATGTCCCCGGCCTGCGGCGCCTGTCCGCGTCGAGCAGCTTTGGACACCGACGCGTCTCTCGTAAAACTCTTGCTCGGCGGTCTAACCGAGCGAACACAGGAACGTAATCCGGTCATTCGTTTTCCCTTCACGCGCGCCACGCCGCTGTCTAGTCTGTGTGCAACGACCACGCAGCGCCGTACCGCGCACTACGATGGCCACAAGAGATGCGCACAGCGCAAACGAGCAGTACGGTGCAATGGGCCTCGCACGAGCAGATGTACACGAGGCTCGACACACTCATTTGCACGGTTGTTGACGCAGCAAGCAAATCATGTACGGCGGTTTCTTGGATTTGTTTGAGATTGTGATACGGTGGATTGAGTACTATATATGAATTCAAATGCATTAATACTCCCGCATAAGAGAAGCACTAGTAAAAAGAAATTGTTCATAAGCAGCACACAGGGCATACCCCAGATGCCTAAACTGTTTGACACCCCAAAACGAGGTCCAGTACAGACAACAACCAGGCAAAACCATTACTAGCAGAAGGCCATTCCCATTAGGCCCAATTTTGCTATTTTGGCGGGTGATACAAGGCGGCCTCTGTTAATCAAGCCACAGCCTTACCACCACTTCCAATCCCTAGCCAAAAGATCCCACAAAAGCTCAACAAATGGTACTAGTACCAAACTACCACTAGCAGTGACACCAGCACAAAGCCCATGTTAATACTAGGCCAAACTACCCACTAAATACTTTCCCAAGAACCAAAGCGAGACTGAGTACCAATCATAAAACAATGGCACTTCCCAGCACGGTCCAGTTGGGATCATAGTAACTACTGCGACTACTACGAAGATGCTCGAGTGAAATGGAGCGGAATCAGTTGAACTGTGCCCCGCTGAAGGTCTGGCCGAAGGACCAGCCACGGGGGACGGCGTTGTTGGAGACGACGGAGCGGCCGTCGCCGGTGGTGACGCGGAAGGAGAGCGCCTGGCCGTCGAGGAGCGCGGCGCTCTGCCAGTTCTGGCCCCAGTTGCGCGACAGGGCCTGCCACGCCGCCGAGCGCTCCGACTTCACGGCCACCGCGTGCACGTCGCCAGCGCCGCCCACGTTGGTCACCAGCACCAGGTTGAAGTAGGAGTGCCCGTTGATGGTGAACCGGATCCCGCCCTTCTTCTGGCAAGCCACCCTGCACACAAGAACATGCACGCCATGGTCAGTAAGTTCCGGTAGATCCAAGAAAGCGAAACGCGAAGGCAAGAAATTGACGGCGTGGGCTACTGACCGGCGGTAGGAGACGGGGACAATGCCGGCCTTGAAGAGCGCGATGCGCTGGAAGACGGGCTGGGACATGTCGAAGTGCGCGCGCGGAGGATTGCACCAGCCGCCGTCGTCGGACGGGAGGGCGTTGTTCGGCGGGCAGAAGTTGGTGGCCGTGACGACGACCGAGCCGGGCAGGCACGAGTGGCTCCCGCCGCCGGCAGCGTCGCAGCGCACCTCGAAGCACGCGCCGCAGCTGAGGCCGTTGTTGAACAGCGCCGTGCTCAGCGCCGCCGTGTTCGTCCCGTACCCCTGGCTGTAGAGGTTCCCGTACCCGCACGCCCCTCCTGCACTCGACCAAAAACGCACACGCAAAACAGTGAGCACAACACGCAGATGTAACAACATTTCAGCACAGTGCACAGCGAGAAAAAAACGTACCCATGGTGCCCGACGCGTCACCCCCGCCGTAGAACGTGAGTTTGTGTGCAGAAAAGTTTTGATATGACAAAAAAGTTGGAACTTTGAAGAATTATTTTGGAATTAAACACGGCCTAAATGAAACTTCTAGAGAGGACATTTGTCAACTCCTGCTCCGAACACCAGGACTAGGTTTTCACCAGAATAAAAAGGGAGAAGACGACGTTCATATGCACCTACATCTATCGTCAACACCAATCAAAACTAGGACAAGGCTTTCACCTAATGTACATTCTCACTTCCTGTCATCCATGCCCTTTACAAGTGTCCCTTTGGCGTGGCTAGAATACGAGGAATTGAAATTATCGTTGCCAAGCTCACCATGGGTACCATCTTTGGCTGCATATCATAGTTGTCCCAATAAGCGGCAACTATGCTATCATCTGTAGGATCTCGATTCCTACGGCATTTCCTTCCTTTCGAAAAGACTCTAAGGCCATTCACAGTGCGTCCATGTGGCATTCAACCCCCGACCGGTCACCTAGGAGATTCCCCTCCACGTAAGCAACTAGCACGGTCCTAGGAATAATGATTACCGCTATGAGGAATGAGTAGCATTGTCGGAGAAAGCATGAGAGGAAGCAGAAAAAAAACACAAACACACAGAAGAGAGATAGAGAGAGGAAGGACATGATGAAGTGTCGCGGACGACGATTCCATCACCGCCGAGCTCCATGTTTCACCACCATTGGGCAACATGTCCATCGCCGCAAGCTCCATATCCACCGCCACCCCCTTGATCTACACCGCTGAAGAATAAGGAGGCTTCCTCGCATTGGATAGGTTGCATAGGCGACAAGCAACGGCGACAACTGGAGTTGGAAGCTGGTGGAGGGAGGAAGGCATCGACAGGAGGAGGGAGGGGTAATGTGGCGTCGACACCGGTGGAGGGAGGAGGGGAGAAATGGTGCTATCATCGCCGCTAGCTGGATGCAACGGCAAGAGGTGAAAAGATCGGGTGAGGATATGGTGTGATTTTATATTATTTATAGATTTTAGGGTGTTGAGTGTAAAATTTTAGACCACTATATGTATATAGTAGAAAACAGAAGGGGTTGAAATGCAAAAATATATATAGGGGTTTAAAAGTGGTTTTAAAGTGCATCACTGTCACTGATATTGGTAGCAGAAGTAACAAAATTGCCATGTCACTGGCCCGCGTCTTCTGTTAACGTGTCAGTAGGGATGAAAACGGATCGGATACGGACGGAAAATAGCTTTATCATATTCGTTTTCATATTTTTTTTAAAAAAAAAATCACGGCTCTGTTTAGTTCCAAAGTTTATTTTTCAAATTTCTAACTTTCTATCAGATCAAACATTTTATACCCACACAATTTTTCTATCACATCATACTAATTTCAACCAAACTTCCAAACTTCAGGGTAAACTAGACACAACCGACAAGTAGAGGAAAGTAGGAAGGCAATATTCATTTCGTAAGATGGTGGAACTTATTATGTAGTTGTAACTGTTTGGTCAATCACTAGTATATGTCTACATACTATATAAATGTAAATATATTAATTATAAAACAGGAGAGCTTGTCTACATATTTCCACCCAAAAAAAATCCAATCAGGTTTGCAACGATGTGATAATAAATGCCCTTCGTAGTTTATATGTAGTCATTTATCTATAAGCCATTTTTACAAAAACAAAAACAACCACCAACCACCAACACCACCAGGGTTTACCAAACCATGTGGTTATCACGTATGATAACATTTTCGGTTTTACCAAACCACGAGGTGGTGGTAATCCCACCCTAAACAATCTGGTAAACCCTGACCATCACACAGAGCCTATCTCCACAAGTCCACCTTACAGTCGATGCAACACCACTGGGTGCTTACTCATTCCCTTCATTCCTAACAATACATTAGGTGCAACCCTCTTTGTGGTCTTTCAAGTCCTCTCGCTAGCATGCTATTCACATAACATTATTTATTTTTCATGTGCAATCTCGTTCGATTCCAGTGTTTTTCATATGATCCACTTAAACTCACTTTTTTTTTGTTTTCCTATATTTTTGCATTCCTTGTTCAGGTCAGAATTATATGATTTTCTTATTCTTCCTTTTGTTTTATTCTGCGATTCAAAGGGGCATGAGTAGTTTTGTCTCAATTATACACGAGCTGCCAAAGCAATAAGCTTTGGTTTTTTTTTTCTCTAGAACTATAGAGTAGAAAATTTTCCACATTGTTCCTTTTCCTCATTCCTGATGAATCAATGGTACGAGCAATGATTTATTTTTTAAAGAAAACCTCTAAAAAATTGGCATAGAGTTACATCCTCTATCGTCACGGAAGAAAAGAACTGACCATTTTTATTAAGGAAAAACATGCCCTGCAGTCATGCAACTGTGAAGTTAATTGGTGAGGCTGCGTTTAGTTCTATCCAAAGTTTGGATTTTGGTTAAAATTGGAGATGATGTGACTGAAAAGTTATGTGTGTATGACAGGTTGATGTGATGGAATTTTGCAAACTTTGGATCCAAAGTTTGAATCTACACACACCCTGAGTAATCGCCGAAAACCTCCATGGAGAGAACACGCTTCGAGGCGGCAAGCCACCGCAACTGATGACCCAAGAAAATTGAGACACATCACGAGTCATTGACTGATTGTTGCCATGTTTTAAAGTCAAAGACCAAGCAACACCGACTTCCTAGTTCCTACGGAGATTTGATCCACACGCTCAGCGGTCCAACAACCGCAAAAAAAAGTCAGCAACCGCACTCCAAAAGCGCTTACCTTTGTTAATAGAAGGCTCGAAGTTTAGTTTTCAAAGTTTTGTTTCTTCACCAAAAGAACTTTTGATAAAAAGCTTTTTTCAGTCGCACATCAAAACTTTCTCTACACACATAAGTAACTTTTTCAACTTTTCCCATCACCATTGGGTGTGCGTTCGAATTTCTCACACGCAACGTCTGACGCTTGAGATTTCCAATTTTACGCTGTGTGCTATGAGTGGGGTAAATGTTGGTATTGTAGAGAGTGCTAAAAAGTGTGGATAAGTTTGTTGAGTGTGCAGTAAGAAAGTTTGGGTGTCGAAACTTATGGAAGAATTATTTTTGGAATTAAACACCTCGCGCTAAAATGAAACTTCTAGAGAGGACATTTATGTTCAACTGCGTCTGGGCTCGAACACCAGTGACTAGGTTTTTCAACCAGAATAAAAAGGGAGAAGACGACGTTCATGTATGCACCTACAGTCTACGTGAAGACACCGATCAAAACTAGGACAGGCTTTCACCTAATGTACATCTCTCCTTCCGTTGTCATCAGCATGCCCTTTTACAAGTGTCCCTGTTGGCGTGGCTAGAAATACAACGAGGTAAATTGAAAATTATCGTTGCCGAAGCTCCAACCACGGGTTACCGGATCTTGGCTGTCATATCATAGTTGTCCCAGATAAGCGGCACTACGCTAATCATCTGTAGGATCCCTCGATTCCTTACGCGACATATTGTTCCTGCTTCCTGGTTTCGGAGACAGCTAAACAGAGGCATTCACAGTTGACGTTCCAGTGGGCATTCAACCCCGCGCCACACCAGCGAGTAGTTGGATGAAGTGTATGTCGATTGCGAGGACGAGATTGAGGCGTGCAGCGCTCTTTGGCTGACCGGATGAGTTGTTTCAGTAGATACAGCGTGTGTGGTCTGCTACGAGGATGCATCGTGCAGCTGATTGCTCCCTTGCGTATCAGGTTAGCGACTCAGTGCCAGCCTGTCTGTGATACGTATATGATGTATGCTGAGTATGTAGGTGATGAGTCTGCTCAGGCGCTGCGTGATATGTGTGATGTGCGCTTGCTAGGATCAGTTGTGTCGTGTGGCAATCGTCTGGTAAGTAGTGCTAGCTGGTATGCGAGCGAGCGATATATGTATATATGTAGGCGGTTATGTGTTTGTCTGTGCGTGCTATACGCGTCTTTGAGGTCTTATGAAGAAGACGGGATATAGCATTGATGTTTGTCGCGTAGTATGATTGGTGTTACATTTCTAGTGGTGGTTATGAGATGCTGTAAGCTGTGTAGTATAGGCATGGTTCGCAGTTGTCTGTTTCGTTGGGACGGTTGATTGTGTGATGTGAGTCATGATGTAGGAGTATGTCTGGTCTGATCATTTGTTGCGATGTAGAGAGTGTTTCTCAGGAGATGGATAATTAAAAATACACGCATCGATATCAGCTGCACTGGCTGGTGATGATAGGATCAGGTCGTATAATTGCGGACGTAGTAGAGTGTCGAGCTGAGTCGTCACAGCGTATTGTGAGAATAGGAGCTTGCTCGCGTATGCTTGGATAAGTATTGTTGGGATGAATTGTGAGTGGAGTTAGTGTGTATGAGAGAATCTGCTGCGCGAGCTCGCAGAGATTCCGTTTGGATGTGTTGTACCGGGCGATCTATTACCTATGTGAGGGAATTGAGTAGAGGCGAATTGGTCAGAACTGAAAGCATGAGAGAAGCAGAAAAAATAAAACACAAAACACACAGAAAGAGAAGATGAGAGATGGAAGGACTGGATAGGAGTGCGGACCGGGAGAGAAGAATCGAATGGTCCATGTGCACACGTTACGGCGCGCGCGAGATCCATGTTTTCATCACATCCCGCAGTAGTGGGGCAATCATGTCTCCCAAGAGTAGTTGATGAGGTGGTGTCGTAGATAGCGGGCTCGGGTTGGCGGCGCTGGATTTTCTGAGATCCCGCCCCTGCATAGCTCCCATATCGCACACGCCACTGTCACAGGGTCAGAGTGTGTTGACCCGACCGGATTCGTTGGTCCGCCCGTCACTGGCAGGGCGTTCAGGCCCCCTCGATCTACACCGCTGAAAGATAAGGAGGCTTCCTCGCATTGGATAGGTTGCATAGGCAACAAGCAACGGCGACAACTGGAGTTGGAAGCTGTGGAGTGAAGGAAGGCATCGACAGGAGGGGGGAGGGGTAATGTGGGCGTCGACACCGGTGGAGGGAGGAGGGGAGAAATGATGCTATCATCGCCGCTAGCTGGATGCAACGGCAAGAGGTGAAAAGATCGGGTGAGGATATGGTGTGATTATTATTTATAGATTTTAGGGTGTTGAGTGTAAAATTTTAGACCACTATATGTATATAGTAGAAAACAGAAGGGGTTGAAATGCAAAAATATATATAGGGTTTAAAAGTGGTTTTAAAGTGCATCACTGTCACTGATATTGGTAGCAGAAGTAACAAATTGCCATGTCACTGGCCCGCGTCTTCTGTTAACGTTCAGTAGGGATGAAAACGGATCGGATACGGACAGAAACTAGCTTTATCATATTCGTTTTCATATTTTTTTTTGGAATCGGAATCGGAATCGAAAACTCGGATACGGAAATGAAATCGAATATTATCGAATACAGATATGGAGCGAATACAAGACGTAACGAATACGGTAGCAGATATTTACCGGTATATAAAAAACCGCTCAATTTTGAGTTTCTTGATCAAGGAAGAGATATCGCTTATTATTTTGTTCAACATCTCCAACATTTATATCGTCAATTTTGTAGACGGTCCCACAACCCTATGTGAAAATCGATTTTTATGGCTATTCCTCTTAGAGATCCATATGCAAATATGATTATCATTTTCTATTCCAAGACTTTTACTAGATGTATAACTTACTTACCATTGTATAAATTGGAGATGTTATTTATTTTACTTCACATCTTTGAAACTTGTAATATTTGTTTTATACTTTAAATGCTTTCAAATACAAATGTTATAAAACTACAAAGTGGTAGATCCCGTTGAGCTCTACAACTTTTGATATGGAACACATCTCCATCAGATGTCGTTTGAATTGTAGATATGAGATTTTGAAAAATTAATATGGTATATTATAATGAATATTTAGACTCCTTAAATGACCTCAAATAATAAAATAGTCAATAAGAAAGTTGTAGATCTCATCGAGCTCTATAATGTTGATATAAAGTTGTCGCCATCGATGTTTCCGTATGAAAAGTTACGTATATATACATGTTTTTCTAAACTTTGCTCAATGTCTGCGGATATCCGAAAAAAATCCGGATAGTTTCCGACCGTTTTCCGATTCCGAGGGATAGTACCCTTACTGTATTCGTTTTCGTTTCCGAGAAAAAAATCCGAATTCGTTTCCGAATCCGAGAATTTCCGGATAGTTCCGACCGAAACTATCCGAATCCGAAAAATGGTCCGGACGGACGGAAACTATCCGAATCACTTTCACCCCTACGTGTCAGGCCCTGACGCTGCAAGCTGCAACAGCAACGAAAGGACGGAAGGAGCACAATGCTGACCGCGACAAACGTGCATGCCAGCATCTGCGCAAAAGATCATCTGTCCAACGCACAGGTTCCGACGGCGAAAACACTGGACGCAGGAGTCCAGAAGAATTCAACATGCCCACCAAACCAGATTACGGGGATCACTACCCAGTCGTTTTGCCAACGGAAATGCGTCGCCCGTGCCACGAAATGATAAAAAACAACTAAACAAACGACGAATAATTTGAAGCTCGACTCCACATCAATC
This sequence comes from Oryza longistaminata, assembly GCA_009805545.1. NCBI lineage: Eukaryota > Viridiplantae > Streptophyta > Magnoliopsida > Poales > Poaceae > Oryza > Oryza longistaminata. Next base: position 3,019,507 of record CM020187.1, on the reverse strand, counting down.
TCTACCTCTTCATGCCCATGCCTTGTTTGGAACGGGAATAGTACTACAGATTTTACAAATTTTCGCAAGGGGAAGCAGTAAAGGGTGCCGCAGAAACGGGATGCCGGGCCCTTTGGCAGAAACGGGGAGGGGGCCCGTGACTGGCCCCAGCACCGGCACAGGCGCAGTGAATGCACGGCGTACTACGAGCCAAACCATCGTTGCTCACACTTGGCGCGTCTCCTCGGGCGGGCACATGCGAGGCGCAGCGCCAGCGCGCGGCTGCAAAGAGGACGCGGCCCGGCGGCCGCGCGCAATGTGTCGCGCGGGCGATGCAGGCGAACGTGCAAGTGTCCTGTGCCGTGCGTGACACGGGGTCCCCTCGCCGCGTGCCCCACGGTGGTCACCTACACTTGCCTCGCGCCCCACGGTGGAGTAACTAACCTAACTGAACTAGAATGAATGCGCTGTGAGCTGGTGGTGAACACGTCGCCATGCACGCAGGAGTACTACTACTTTTGCACCCAGGTTTTATATGGTTCACAATCGACAATTTGAAGAGTTCCAAGCTGCAGAAAATCAGCAGATAGGACACGGGCCAGCCAAAGCAACGAAAATGCGAAGGAAAAGTCAATTTGACCCCTTAAATATCGGCCGAATCTAATCCATGACCCTGAACCGAAAACCGGATAGGACGACTCCCCGAACTATTAAAACCGGTGCAATTTGACTCCCTCGGCGGTTTTGGAGGGCGGTTTCGCTGATGTGGCGCTGATGTGGCGACGTTGACCTGGTCTTAGTCTTATGTGGCGCTTATGTGGCATTGGAATTAAAAAATATATTGAGCCCACGTGTCATCATCTCTCTCCAATCCTTCTTCCTCCTCTCTCTTCCCTTATCTCTCTCTTTCTTTTCCCCTTCGGGCGTGGCGGCGGTGGGCGGCGAGCGGGTGAGGGCCGGAGCGGCAGCGGAGGGTGTGTCGGCCGATTCCCCTTCCTCCTTGGCTCGCCGAAATCCCTAATCCCCATGCCGCATTTCGCCTCTCCCGCGCACAACCTCCGCATCGCACGCCGCCGGCCTCTGCACGTTCGGCGAAGGCGGATACAGCCGAGCGAGCACCTCGTTTAGCATGCACCCCATCTTGGTGAGCTTTCCCATCGCCGCGCGTCCATGGGGCAGACCAACCGGTCACCTCCTCCACCTCCTCCCGCACGCGCGTGCACTCCGGGTGCGTCGCCAGCATCAGTAGCGCCCATGACAGCGCCAGCGCGTCGTCAGCTTTCTCTCTGCGGCGGCGCTCGCCTGTTCCCGGCCAGCAGCAGCGACAACAGGTCGGTCGTCGTCGTCTTCCTGCCGCCGCCTTCACGCCGCCGCCGCGACTCGATGATGTCGAGCAGGAGCGCGTCGATCTTGCGGCCCAGCTTCCACGCCTCGTAGGTGGCGCGGATATGGAGGAGGCTGGCGAGCGGGACGCCAACAGAGAGTCGCGCGTGGAGTGGAACAGCATCGCCTGCAGCTTTGTGGAAGACCGTGGCGTCGGCAGCGGCGATGCTGAAGCTGGCCTTGGCGATGATCTCGGCGGCGTTCCGGACAACGCCCTTCTCGATGTCGATGCAGCTGTGTCCCAACGCCACCATGTCGCTCCACTCGCCGAGCATCTTCGACGTCGTCTCCTCCATCACACCGATCGTGTCCTGCATCATCAACAACAGGTACATATGTAGCCATCAATTAGCATCATGTAGAATAGTGCACGTTTTCTTGTGCATGGAGAGAATGAATTAATTGGTTGATTACGTTAAGGTTGGTGGGGGAGAAGGCAGGGGCGATGATGCAGCGGTGGCGACTGGCGAGCCCACTCGTCGCCCTCGGCCATGACGCGGCCTCTCCCGAACATGGCCACATGGGCATGCGGTCGTGGCGGAAGACGGCGGGCTTGCCCCAGAGCTTAATTGCCGAAGGCGCCGACGGTGTCGGCCTCGTAGGCGGCGCCCGCGCAGCCGACTTGGCTGTGCGTCGTGGCGGCGGTTCGGCGACGAGCTCGAGCTGGGCTCGGGTGGTGACGACGACGGCTAAGGCGGATGAAGACGGCGGCGACGGCGGCTTCGGTGGTGGACGACGCCGGGGCACCGACGGTGGCGAGGTGGAGACACCCACGACAGGGAGTCGGGGCTCCATGACGCCGGCGTGAGGAGAGAAAGAGAGAGAAGGGAGAGAGGGATGAGGATGGAGGGAAGAGAGTGGATGACACGTGGGCCCCACATGCCAGTGGGTCCTATAATTTTTTTTGAATGACATATGGGTCCTACACATTTTTAAAATTCGAGTGCCACCTAACCGCCATGTCAGCGCCACGTGGAAGGAATACCAAGTCAATACCGCCACGTATGCGCCACGTCAGCGAAACCGCCCTCCAAAACTGCCGAGGGAGTCAAATTGCACCGGTTTTAATAGTTCGGGGAGTCATCCTATCCGGTTTTGCGGTTAAGGGTCATGGATTAGATTCGGCCGACATTTAAGGGAGTCAAATTGGACTTTTTCCAAATGCGAAATGTTAACAGAAAAGGCCGATTTAATATCTTCGAAGCATATCCAGCCATTTCTGAAGACCAGCCCATCTAACGTGTGGCAAGGAAAATTCAGCCTTGGAAACCTAGCGTGATACTTTTTCTAGATAATGGAAATGGGTTACATCTCCGGCCTCTGCCCCGTAGTCACCTAGCATGATACTGTAACTCATATTGCTGACAAATACTCAATTTACACAATTAGATGGAACAACAAACGGAGAGAAAATATCATTTACATGCTACTCCATAAACATGGGGGCTGAGGATAAATGCAGTAGACAGGCGAGTCGTGTTCAGGTCCAAGCTCGAGAACCCAGCTTCCCTGATGATTTCGCCTGTTTCTCTGGTGAGGTGACACCCGTCAGAGACAAACTGCTGCAGAGGATTAAGGGCACCTTGCACGAACCGGAGGAAGGATCCATCTATGGCACGGGCAAAAGGAGAAGGAGAGTCAATAATGCACAACAACAGAAAATCTCTAAACACAAATGGTCTTAAACCATTTGTGTGTAAAATGTGAAGGAGAATAGCAGGTGGTACCAGGCGCAGCAACATGCTCAATGAATATGTAGAGACCACCAGGCTTCAGGACTCGTTTTATTTCTGTACAATTAAAGGCTCTGAGTTGTTTAGCTAGAAAATGATGATTATAATTTAATATAGATGAAGTTTGTTGTCTATGCAAGGGAAAAACGATTATGCCAAAATTCAAGAGATGCAAAGATATTGTGGAAAGATACAGACAAGAACACATGTCATACTTCAGTTACGTAAAAGCGGATGAAGAGTTTCACTTCTTTTTCAGATAATGGAAATAGTATACATTTCCGGTAAACGGTAAAATTCAGTTTAAACCTTTCTTAGCATTGGATGGCTCGAGTTCTATGTAACGCCATTTTTTTATAATTGGGAAAACACAAGACGAAGAGTATGAAGTGTAAAAGTATCTGACACATCATATTACTTTATTATTTAATAATGTGCATATTTCAAGCCCTGTGACAGTGAGTGTATTTATTTTTTTTGGATATAAAATCAGTGACAATTTCAGGTAGCTAAGAAATGATAGTAAAATTAAAATATTCTTGATAACAATTTTATGGAATATTTTAAACATCTTGCCTCATGGACATCTAAAGTTCCATATGTTGCAAAGCTTTGCTGAAATTATAAAGAGCATTTGTACTCAGATAAGAAATACTGTTGTTAAAAAAGAAACAACTCTTACCTCTCAATGCCATTTCAACGTCACTTACAGAACACATTACCAGAGTGCCAACAACAGCATCCATTGAATTGTCCTCAGCTGGCAAAGCTTCACCAACCTAAATACAATTACACATCAAAGATAGTTCACAAAACTAAAAAGAGAAATAGTGTGCTTCCAGAAGGCACCATACCCCTCTTCTGAAGGTGAAGTTCGAAGGTGGAAGTCCAGCAGACACTGCAGCTGCTCTGGCATACTCCTCCATGTGTTTATTAGGATCCACCCCAACTATGTTAACGCCATCGGCATTTGCATAGTACTTGAGATTAGGGCCTGTTCCAACACCAAGTTCAAGAATGTTCTTCCCAGCAGTCATCAATTGGGAAAAGAGCTTTGATTTATACTGTGCAATCTGCAAAATTCATTATTGTGATAAGATCAGCATGATCACGGCAGGTGATCAATATCACATCACAATCCCTGAGAAAAAATAGTGATAACTTTTTTTAACAGGGAAGCTAAAATTACTGATGAAGATTTATGATCATGAGTACATGACCGCTACTCACAAACACTCTAGGTGCTTATTTATGAATTCTGATATAGTGATATCTATGGAAAAAAAAATTCAGATACTAAATCAAACGTTAGAGCTTATACAGATTAACAGATATGTGATCGAAATGGTCAACATTTCATGTATGGAAAAATTTAACTCTGATGTCAAATTGGGCAAACTGAGTTGAGGGAGCAGCAGTACAGTTGTTCGTAGAGACAAAAATCTATTAGCAAACCACAAGTTTCAGAATGGCAGAGTAGTGGAACTGAAACTAGGGGAAAAGCAAACAATACCTCGGCCTCGTAAGGTTTCATGAACTTGTCCATGGCCGTGGCATAGAACTTCTCGTACCACTCCGGCCTGGCCGGGTGCACCCGCTCAAGCATCACCTGCACAACAACCAAAAACCCAAGTACGGGAAGCTCAGAAGATGACCATGAAGCCACCAAACATGGAGAGCGTCATCAGGGCCAGGGCCGGCAAGTAGCTTACTTCGGGGTCGACGGGCGAGGCGGCGGGCGACGGGAGGGCGAGCAGGGGGAGGAGAGCGGTGGCCGAGGTGGAGCCGATGAGGTGGCGCCGGCCACAGCGGCAGAGGGGAGGGAGAGCAGCGGTGGTGCACACGCGGCTGGTTTTGACGGTGAGGGATGGCCGGCTCCCGAGGCCGGTCGCCGGCGTGAGCGCGGCGGCGCCCTGCTGCTGCATGCCGTCGACGAGCGGCGGAGGACGGGGGCCTCGTCTTTGTGGTGGCCTCTCGCTTCGCTTGGAAATTGCACTTTCGGAAGCGAGGAGTACGTCAGCTGCTGTCGAAGGCGTATTTTCGGGTTTACTTGGATTGGCGGAATCAAAGCCCATATATATGTAGGAGAAGCCCATCAACGGATCAACGTGTGTGGGCTTTCTTCGTGTATAAGCAATTTTGACCAGAAAAATCGCCGCGCCCACTTCTTCCGATCTGAGTAATGGAGAACACGGAAGAACAATAGAACACAGAGTTTGATTATTCTCTCTGTCTCTGCATCTCTATGTGCAAACTGCAAACACAATTTTGTTAGGGGCAAAAAGCCAAAAACACGCGGATTGCTATTCGGGCCGTGTTTAGTTGTTTTGGGAAAAAAAAAATTGATATATACGGACTCACATTTAAACTATTAAACGTAGACTAATAACAAAATAAATTACAGATTACGCATCTAAATAGCGAGACGAATCTATTAAGCCTAATTAATTCGTCATTAGCAAATGTTTACTGTAGCACCACATTGTCAAATTATGGCGTAATTAGGTTCAAAAGATTCGTCTCGCAATTTACATGCAAATTATGCAATTGGTTTTTTTTTCGGTCCACATTTAATGCTACATGCATGTGTCCAAACATTTGACGTGACGAAAAAGTTGGAAGTTTAAATGGAACGATTTTTCTGTAGTTTTTGTTCGGCCGGATTGATAAACGTACGTTGACCAAAGCAGGTGTGACAACTGGAAGAAGGTGGTTTTCTCCTGCATGTTTGACGTTTTGTCGACGGAGATTCACGTTCACCTACCTGGCAATTTCTCAACTGCCTGCCATCAAGGTTCAGTATCTGCAGCATTTTCCTCCGACGGATCAGGTCATGCTGTGCAAGTTTGGTTCGTGAGATCATGTTGGTTATCTGCTTAACTGGGATTATACAAATCTTTTGCACGTGCTGTTATAGCATTACATTGAGTAAATTAAACTACAAATATTTTTGTCAAAATTATTACTCACTTTACTTCAATTAGACATTTCATAAGGCCGCCGTAACAATAGGTACTATCTAATAACAAAGCTGCAGCTTTTACCCTCTAGGCGTGTTTGACAAGTGGACTACCCAATTACCAATTGGCAACAATGCAAGTATTACATATGCGCCTGGCAGGTAGAAGTTGACAAACTTTGCTTTTCTTTGACAAAAGTCATTAGCAAATGATGCATTTTTATGAAATTACATTGACAATTGTAGCAAAGTGACAGTTCCTACGTAATAGTTCAGTTTCTAAATTTTGCTCTATTATATATCCCTTGTTTTATTTACTGTAGCGGTACTTTCTCCAAGTAGGGATAAACTAACTCGCGCAAGAGCAGGCAAGGAATGAGTTTCTAAGAACATCTCCAAGAGAATGGCCAAATTACCCTCCAAGTTCAATTCTAGCAAGTTTGAGAGAAAAGAAACACTCGAACAACCTCTCCATCCGGCTGGCCAAGCCATCACGAGTGCATAAGGAGAAGGAGGGGGCGGAGTGGTCGTCATTATCCACTCCACTCGCCTCCCCTCCTTCTCCTCCTCCTCCTCCTCTCTCTCTCCCTTGCACTAGGGTGTCGTGGCCCGCATCGATCTGCCTCAAGGCAGTGTGAGGCACCGAGGCCACCACGCGCGAGGTGTTACCGTGGGTGGTGCCCACGGAGGAGACGGAGTGGTGCCGGCGGTTGGGCGGATCCGATGGCAAAGGTTTGTCCGCGTAGATAGGCGGATTCGGCTGTGAACATAGCGTCGGTAGCTCCCCGCAGGCGGTAATGATGGAGAAAGAGGCTTGCCCCTCCTCTCCATCCGGTGATAGCGGCGGTGGTGGTGGAGAAGACCAACGTAGAGGGCAAGGTATCTGCTAGGAAGGAGGCTCAGATGGGTTCTTTTAGTGTTCTTGGATGTTCTTAGTGTTGGCTTTGTTCATGTATTCTTGGATGTTCTTGAATGCCGATTGATATTTATGGAAACTGATCGGGGTGAAGGAGAGCTGCTCGATGTATCGGATTGATCGAACCGACTTTTTTCTTTTTTGGATTCTTGAAACTTCAAATGTGTCGGTTCTTAAATCGAGGTGTCGCACGCTGCCAAATTTTTTTAAATAGTAATTAATAACAGCGTCCACGTCTGGACGCTCTGGTAGATAGCGTCCTTCTTATTTTTATAAATCCAGCCAGCAATTTACTAATTATTTAATTTATATGATATTAATTACTATATATAAAAAAATCGGCGCACGCTGGGTACCGGTTGCGAAATCTAACACTTATAACCGGTTTCGAACCGACACCTACCCCTTTTATGTAGTAGTGTCCTCCTTAAACACATGTTCGACTGAAACTACGGAACAAACACATGTCGTGTGTGAACTTAAAGAGATGGTTTAGGATTCTAGTCTGGATCTGCTGAAGTGAAGAAAAAATATTCGGATGACGGGAAGAGCACATCAGCGATGAGCCTGCTCTCCCAGCCTTTGCCCGGCTGTCCGGTTGGACCGCCGGAGCTTGGCCCCATCTGCAGTTTGCCTCCTCCGCTACTGCAGCTGCTTCACTGTCGTCTGCTTGTACCGTTTCATCAAACCTGACAGGAAAAGAAGCTGGAGACGCAAAAGGCGCCGTAGGTTTAGAGAGGAGCTGCACAACTAGGTATGTACTGTACATGATTCGATCGTAGGCTGCCTGCCAGCTGACCGAGACGTGATACGTGTCGGAATTGCAAGAGAAGAGTACCGTCTCTCTCTCCCGTTCATTTGGGTGTGCTTCGTCTTCACAATGCCATTTGGCAGCTGTTAGTACTGTGAAAAAATAGTGATAGAGTGATAGTAGCTGTTCTATACGCGCGTACAGTATCATATCATCGGGCAGATTCTTGGCCAGTGCAAGTACGGTTCAGCATTTACGTTGGTACTCCGTCTTTTACGGCAGAGTAGTACAGTGTCACTGTACTGGTATTCTGGTACTGGTACTAACACATGGGATCTTCACAAATCACAATCATTGTCCCTGTACATTTATTCATTATATTCCCCATGGATATGGTGTCAACGTTCACAAATTGTGCTCCTAAGCTAGCTCTCAAGTGGTACACATTGACATAAGTGCCTAACAGTAACATTGTACTACGAAATACTACTCCCTACCAGGCTACTACCAAGCATGGGCGATGGATCGTAACGTTGTGAAGAATCTCCGGCACATCATTTCACCGAAAATCCTGGCTGCATCCACGGCTGGGGGGCACACACGACTAAAACGAGCCAGCCAGCTACGACGTGCGCGCGATGCAAGCGCACGGCGCGGCCGCGGCGGTTCACATGCGCGACCCGAGCGAGCCTCAAAAGCGGCCTACCCATGCGCCCATGCAAAGCTAGACGCCATAGCCCATAGGCAAATGGAGCAGCGGTGTGTGTGTGTGCAGAGATCTCACTCTCCTACGTACAGTAGGTGTACTAGACCTGTCAGCGTGCCGCGGCGTCAAATCCATGCAGGCCAGGGGGCCGTGCCGTGCGTGTCGCGCTGCGGCGATCGAACGTACTGTACGCTACACCTGCGATCCATCGAATCGTCGATCACTCGTTCACATAATTAAAGGCACATCTTTTCTCCTTTATTATAGACACCCACCAACCTCACCCCCTGCACACACAGTCGATCGTCACACACACAACAACTCAGGGCTTGTTTACAACTTTAGATCCTCCTCACCATGTCACATTAAATGTTTGGATACATACATGAAGTATTAAATATAAAAAAAAAATTGGTTATACAAATTGCTTGTAAATTGCGAGACGAATCTTTTAAACCTAATTACTCCATGATCTGACAATGTTGGTCTGCAGTAAACATTTGCTAATGAATGATAAATTAGGCTTAATAAATTCGTCTCGTAGTTTACAAGCGGAATTTGTAATTTATTTTGTTATTAGATCATATTTAATATTTCAAATGTGTATCCGTATATCCGATACGGTATTGTAAAAATTTTCACTCCTAAATCTAAACACTGCCGCAGATTCAAACTGACGAGGAACATACGGTGATCGATGCGCGGTTGGACTGATCTGCCCCGTGCCCTGTACTAACGGCATATAAATACAGTCTCCATCGATTCGAAGCTCGCGTTGCATTGAGCGAGCATTTGAGCTTCTTCAGACATTGCCCGGTGAATGAGAGAGAGCTTGTCTTCCTCCTAGGTCGACTCTTCCCCGTACGTGCTGTACTTCTACTGCTGCTGGTGGTCTGCAGCAATGGAGCTAGTACGGCATCCACCGATGATTCCTAGGCCGCAGTGGTACGTAAGCTCATCTCAGGTCTTGCATGTGGAGACGAGGTGTATTGCTGGTTGTGTAGCCAAGGATGACTTGCCGGCCTGGTTTGTGTTCATCAGCAATCCAGCATATGCTGTATTGCCGTGTGTGATCGATCGATGCATGGACCGGCAAGTTATTTTCTTTGGCTACATTACAACCTCGTCTTCTCATGCTAGACCTCAAGATGATACACACGCATGAGTGCAGGATCAGATGCAGCGATAGGATATGATGTCGGTGCTGATCGAGGGCACTACTTGTTCGGTGATCTCTCTCTTAATTTCTCGTACACTAGCTAAGCTAGTTCTTCCATAGTTCCATGTCTGGTTCGATGCAATTGCACTTTCATTCTTTGAGGGGAGGGGGTTGTCGATCGAGAAGGACTGATCGATTGCAGATTTCTAACTTGTGTCCTATGCTTCACGTACGTCGCCGATCTTCGTATCACAAATGTTTAGATTGCTGCATTGTCCATTTCGTGTCTAGCACATAGTATTAGTTCAGTTTTGAACCGATTATTAGGTAACTTTTGCATAGTGTACACAACTAAAAAAAGGGGTACAATAATATGCATGAACTAACTACATAAACTACACTGAACTAGGACGATAGAAATACAAGACTAATTACTACTCCACTCGGTCCCATCTGCTGTCACATATATGTATTTTTTCTTTTGAGTAATTTTACAGTTCTTGACAAGGTATCATGAGATACCATTTTTTCTATTATAAATTTGATATCTCTTATTACCTAGGTATTATGAGGTATCAAATTTTACACTAATTTTTTGTTATCTTATGGTACCTCCTAAAAAACCGTAAAATTCCTATTTTTCTTTTCGGGGATATAGGCTTTCATATTGGACAAATATCTAGTGAAACATTTTAGTTAATAAATACTGAATAAACATCATAGTATTGAAACTTTAATGGCACCTATTTGTATCCACAGGAAATCATAAGTTCAAAGTATAAAAAGAGTATGTTGATAACAAATTAATCTGATAACTTTAAAACATTGAGTACAAACGTTTTGCATCAATTAACAAGTGAAAAATGTGGAAACAAGTGATAGCAAGTTAATGTATTGAATGGTGTACGTTCAGTTAATACACTGAAGTAACTGACTATAAGGCACGTTTAGTGACTTATTAGGGCCAGCATGTTTGAATCTCTAATTTGATTTATCTTTTTCAGCGGCATGTAAAATGAGATAAGCAATAATGCACATAAATAATTCAGTGTCAATTATTATAAACTTTAAAATAAGTTTATCTGATTTTTCAAAGAAATTTTTTTATATATTTTTTAAAAATATCATTTAACAGCTTAAAAAACGTCCTAATTGAAAACAAAGAAGTTGTTCTCTGAAGTTAAAGGAATGAACACGGCCAGAACAATGACAAGGACGTCGTAAATGCATAACTTCCATCTTTTCTTTCAGAGTCCAAATAATGAAGTACTCCTGCTACGGCTGTGTTCAGCTCAAAGATTGGATTTTGGTTGAAATTGGAGATGATGTGACTGAAAAGTTGTGTGTGTATGATAGGTTGATGTGATAGAAAATGATTGAAGTTTAGATCCAAACACAGGCTGTGTTTAGATCCAAAATTTGGATCCAAACTTCAGTCCTTTTCCATCACATCAACCTGTTATACACACAAAACTTTTCAGTCACATCATGTTCAATTTCAACCAAAATCTAAACTTTCCCCTCAACTAAACACAGCCACAGCCTACATGTTTAGTATGCATCTGCCGATCTGCGTTCATCTGTGTTATCACAAAGACACCAACGAGTACACACTACACAGTAGGCGATCATACCAGTATCCTGTGTGGGATCAGCAGCTAGTCCTACTCCTTGCAGCTTTGCGCAGCGACCAGTGTACTAGCACAGTACATCGCCTGATCGTTTCAGTCTCGATCACGCCGCTGCTGCTGGCCGGTCTGTTCGCGCCGTACGCATGCCCATCTGCTGCTCCTGCAGCCCTACTCCGGCTCGCCGCGACCTCACCCGCACATGTCGGGAGCGAGCCGATCACGATCGCTTGCATCAGCCATGGCCCAGCCGATTCAAGCCTGGCGAGAGACCTGTGTCGAAATAACTATTGCTAGTCTCTGATGACTGATGAGCTGATCGACGGAATACTACGAAGTTCTGCACCCTATACAAGTACTCCCTCCGTCCCATAATAGATGACGTTTTTGACTTTTTATTTGCAACGTTTGACCATTCGTTTTATTTGAAAAATTAGTGTAAATATAAAAAAAGATAAGTCATATGTAAAGTACTTTTGATAATAAAGCAATTGACAAACAAAATAAATAATAATTCTAAATTGTTTTGAATAAGACGAATGATTAAACATTGACAAATAAAAACTCAAAAAGACAAGTAATATGGGACGGAGGTAGTAGTATATACATGTGCTACCTACTCCCTCCGTCCCAAAAAAAGACGAACCCTGGTTTCCGTGTCCAATGTTTGACCATTCGTCTTATTTGAAAAAAATATGAAAAAAAATTAAAAAGACAAGTCACGCATAAAATATTAATCATGTTTTATCATCTAACAACAATGAAAATACGAATTATAAAAAAATTTCATATAAGACGGACAGTCAAAGTTGGACACGGAAACCTAGTGAGACTGACATGTGGGTCCCATGGGTCGAATTGCCACGTAAGCGCCACATCAATGCCACGTCGGACAAAGACCGAGTCAAATTAGCCACGTAGGCGCCACGTCAGCCAAAACCGCTCTCAAAACCGCCGAGGGACCTAATTTGCACCGGTTTTAATAGTTGAGGGACCCGTTGTGTCTGGTTTTCCGATCGAGGGACGAAAATCGAAATCGGTGTAAAGTTAAGGGACCTCAGATGAACTTATTCCATTCCCAGCGCGCGACCAGCAGGCCGCACTAACGGATTTTTTTGGGCCAGTCCTTCACCGAGAGGCCCGGTAAAGGTAGCCCATAATCGCTATTACCATTCTGTACTGGACCCAAATAAAGTTGGCCCGTCACCGTGAGAGCCGACAGAACGAAAGCAGATTGGATCGCCACAATTTGGTTGCGATCTGACAAAACTTCCGTCTCCACAGGGCACGTATATCCACCATGGTGTACAGGTGTAGGTCTATATCAGTCGATTTACACAATTTATATATTTTGGAAGCAATATCTACCATGGTGAACGGTACAGGTTCTCTTTGATTAACATGGAGTAGTACATTCCTTCTTTTAGCCTACACTACAAATGCAATATAATGCATTCATGCAGACGGAGCACCTATTTGCTTTCCTTTTGAGTCTGATGCCAACATTTACAGGAGCTATCAGGCAACTGTGTATCTTGCTATTACACAGCCGCTCTGTACGGTATTACAGAATGCAGCCGCATCGCGCCATGATCATGCAGTCATCCATCCATGCGCAATCTCTCATTCATCCATCAGTTTGTAAGCTGCTCCTCCTTGGCTGCTTCCTCGAGTTCTCTGAGCCCTCCGACCCTCTGCTCGATCTCCTCGAGTAGCTCCTCCCTCAGGAGCTCCTCTCTTGCAGACGCCTCCAGGTCCTCTTGCTGCAGAATCAACCATGGGAGAGTGGAGACCGATCAGCAAAATGACTGGTTATCTTAGTAGCTTCGCACAACTAGAGTTTGTCTAATTGTCTGAATGTTCTTTCTTCGTGATAAAGGAAAAAAATATATAAAAGCCGTAATGAAAGACATACCCGGTCATAGTACCAGTGCACGGTGCCGTCACCCCCTTGTCCCCTGTACGCCTCACTGTCGTAGAAAGGATCCTGTAAATTCACACAAGACCGTGTCAGTAACACATATCGAAGATGTAATTTCATTCCAAGTTGTAGTGACATATGTTCTGCGTGCTTGCCTTCATGGACGCAAAGAAGCAGATGCCCCAGACTGTGAAGAAGGCGTAGAAGGTATCTACGAGACAGAAAGAGAAATTTTTTTGTGAAAAGTTTCAGTTTCAGACGTAACAACAAACTGCAGGAAAGGTGAAACGACGACGACGACTCACAGACGCTCTTGAGGGCGGCGTCGCTGAGATGCCAGATCGACTTGTGCACGACGTAGTCCCTCTGCAGGTCGACGTGCTCCACCATCGTCACCATCAGCGTCACCACGTCCAACGGGGACGCGTTCGCCTTCACTGAACCCCTCCCGGCCGATTTCTGCAAACGCTAAGACCGCGTTACTTTGCCTCACCAATCACCACGGATTTCTTCTTTCTCGGTGAAAAAATTAAAATGCACTGGGACCTTTCACCTTGCAACGGCTGGAGTTGGACCTCGGGTCATGGAATCCACCGAGCTGCAAATTTAACAACAACATTTGAACAAGTAGGTGAAATTCGCAAGGAATTCAGGAAAGCAGTTTTTGCATGAACGCGAAGGGGAGAATGGACGGTGCGGTACCGTTGCACGGCAGCGGCCATGGAGCTGGGCTCTGTTCGCGGAGTGAAGAGCAGAGAAGTGGGGGGACGACTTGAGCAGCGGCAACGCCATTGCTGGTAGGCTGCTGCTTCAGTAGCGGGTTGGCGATGAGCTTGTTGTTGTCAGGCTCACGTTTGGCTCAGGGGTGAAACCTGTAACCTGTAATCTGTATGGAAAATTTTAGTGGATAAGGTCAGCCTTTTGGGTGGCCAACCATTGTCTGATCTTGGGCAGACGAAAAGCACAAGAATTTTGGGCTTGGTTGAAGCGGGCTTGAGCGTTGCTAGGCCTTGCCCGGTCAAGGTCATGTTTGGGCCGGATGGGATTAGGTTGACCCGTGGGCTCGTGTCCCGTTACGTCCATCCGTCCGCCATTTCTTCGAGAGCGCTACGGCTCGGACGTCCGGTATCTCACCAAAAATCGGACGCCCATGCAGGCATGTGAGAACGAACCCACTGTAACGTATGTGTCTAACTGCTTCTTTTCATTCTTTTCTCCTCTCTTTAAATATTTTTTCTCCTAAATTACTTATCCAATTTATGATCCGATCACACCGTTCTATTCGTTGCAATTAAATCTTTACAATGAGATATCACATGATTATATTATGTCAAAAGAAAAACATGTGTTTCAAAACGTTAAAACAAAATGTTTCGTACGTGATAGTGATATGTTTCAATATGTGTCTTCGGTGTGTTTCACAAAATTCATGAAACTAACTACTACTACTCTCTCTCCTCTCTCTCCACCTCATCCATGCACACATGCATGTATTTTAGCAAGCATCAAAATGATTTTTCTCTTAAATTACTTATCCAATTTATGATCCGATCACACCGTTCTATTCGTTGCAATTAAATCTTTACAATGAGATATCACATGATTATATTATGTCAAAAGAAAAACATGTGTTTCAAAACGTTAAAACAAAATGTTTCGTACGTGATAGTGATATGTTTCAATATGTGTCTTCGGTGTGTTTTACAAAATTCATGAAACTAACTGCTACTACTCTCTCTCCTCTCTCTCCACCTCATCTATGCACACATGCATGTATTTTAGCAAGCATCAAAATGATTTTTCTCTTAAATTACTTATCCAATTTATGATCCGATCACACCATTATATTTGTTCTAATTAAATCTTTACAACAAAATATCACATGATTATATTTTGATAAAAAAAAAATATATGTTTCAATTCGTTAATACTTGTTGTTTCATATGTGACAGCGACATGTTTCAACGTGTATCTTCACCATGTTTCATAAAATATTTAAATGTTTCGGTTGTTGATTTTTTTGTTTCACCATATATAACTTAATGTTTCACTTGTTGATGCTCACCCCCGCACTGCCGCGCGCATACGCATGCATGCAGGGCGCCCGTGCTGCATTGTTCACGTGCCACATTGCTGGCCTCCCCTGCATGTGTTGCTTGCGCTGCTGCTTGCATACGCTCTCTCCCTCTCCCTCCTATTATATGTGCCTAATTTTTTCCTCAAATTTTAAATATTTTTTCTCCAAAATTATATGTTCTGATCTAAATTTCAATTATACCATTAGATTCATCATCATTAAATCTTTATAACAAGATCTCACATGGTTATATTTTGATAAAAATATACATGTGTCTCAAAAAATAACCTGTCTCACCATTGATAGAAAACTGTTTCATCACATGTACACAAATATTACAACTCACCTCGTGAATTGTTTCAAATTCAGAGAAATACAACAATTTACTAACTGAAACAATCACAACCACTACACAAAACGTTAAATACCAATGAGTGAAACATAAAAAAAATCATATGAAAAATAAAATATTTTTGCACAAATACTTATTTATGTTGAAATATTTTTAGATCGGACGCTACAAATCGTACGTTCAATATTTTTTCAAATATCGGAACTCTACAAATCGTACGTTAAATATCTTTTCAAATATCAGACGCTGCTCCTCGTCTATATGCAGGGACACGTTGAAGGAGCGAGGTTGTCGCATGCATGCATGCATGCATGCAAGAGTAGACCTGGTTGCCAAGATGGCGTGAGGCACCATTACTCTCTCTCTCTTAATTAAACTTTAAACATAATTTATTCTAAAATATATAATCCAATCTATAATTTATAATAAGATCTCACATGAATATATTTTGATAAAAATATATATGTGTCTAGAAAATAACAAACTTATGTTGAACTATTTAAAAATAATTCTTTCATCACTTGTGGAGATGTTTCAACCTACTTCACAAGCTACAAGCATAGCACTAAGCTCGGCAGCCCATTTTTGCAAGCTGATAAGTGATAACACAAAGGACGCAAGCTCCAAGTGATACTTTCACACATTGGAAAAAAGGTCCAATTAGCAGTACGGAGTACTGAACATAGAACAAGTCTAGCTGATGCTGTTTATGTCGATGGAGCAAGCGACAGTTGGTACCAACCAAACACCATGCACCGGCCGGTGAGCGCGGGGACGCATCATGCATGTATTACTCACGTCACAATCACCTAACCCCACACGCGCTAGTTTCATGGGTGCCCCGGCCCTGTCCTTCCTGTATACTCTCTTCGTCCTATAAAATACAAATTTAAAACTGTATATATAGTACGATAAATCTGGATATATATATGTTCAGATTCGTAATACTGAAATATTACACTTTGGGCACACAGCCACACAAGCGTGCAACACAACACGCCAACACGAACACGTCGTATATCCTGCTTCATCAAGAACAGCGAGTCGGCATCCTTCACCTTCGCTTGAACTAATTAAGCGTCACCAATGGAAGGAAAAGCCGCAGTGACGACGTCGACCGAGCACGGCGACGGCGAGGCTTCGAAAACGGCGGCCCGCACCGTGGTGAGCGGAGCAGCCGCGGCGGAGCGGCGAGCAGAGCGCTGTCCGTGGCCGACCTCATCCTCCGCGTCGTGGCGGTCGTCGCCATCGTCGAGCGCCATCGCCATGGGCACCACCAACTAGACGCTCCCGTTCTTCACGCAGTTCCTCCGGTTCAAGGCGCAGTACAGTGACCTCCCGACCTTACCGTGCGACCATTCTTGCCTTCTAGCTACAATCGTCAATCTGCATTACTTCCGTTTGCAAGCTCGTTTGTTCCTTCCTGTTGTCACCAGGTTGTTCGTGGTGGCGAATTCGGCTGTTACTGCGTACCTGGTGCTGTCAATCCGCTGTCCGTCGTGCACGTCATCAGGAGCAGGGCAAGTTACAGTAGGCTAGTGTTGATCTTCCTTGACTCGGTATAAATCGATCGATCAAAACGCAAAATATACTGAATTTTGGCTAATCTGGGGGAACGATCTCGTGATCGTGCAAAAGGTAATGCTGGCGCTGGTCGCGGCGGCCGCGTCGGCGTCGGCGGTGATCGTGTACCTGGCGCACAAGGGCAACGTGAGGGCCAACTGGTTCGCCGTCTGCCAGCAGTTCGACTCGTTCTGCGAGCGCATCTCAGGCCCCTGATCGGCAACTTCGCCGCCCCATGGCCGTGCTCCTCCTCCTTGTGCTCCTCTCCGCCGCCGCGCTGGCCCGCCGCTGAGTAATAAGAAAATCAAGGTTGAATTGTGCATCGCGCGGCTGACCGGGAGAGACGGTAACATCAGTACATGTGGCTGTTGCTGGTTGTTACTGTAGTTGTTACCGTGTCGCGTGTGTATCAGGAGATTCAGAGTCCGTGAGCCGTTGTCGAGTATGTACGTGCCGGCAGAGACCGGTGCCTTGCTTTGAAAATTCAGTACAACATTGAGTGCAGTGACCTGTACTGGTTTACAAAATTTTCAATTTTAAACTCATCTGCACAATGAGAAAGCAGAAGGTATAATTGATGTGCGGATCAATTTTGGACATACAACTTTCAGAGTATGCAGACGCATATACTGTTACAATGTTTTTCGAATCATAAATACATATACATGTGATGTCTACATGATATAAATCGGGCCACCTACAAATCGGGCGTCCGATTTTTTTTTTTATAAAAATCGGGCGTTGTTTCATTAAATAGATCGGAATTGTTTCACTAAATAGATAAAAAATGTTTCAATATTTTAAAAAGCTGAAACATAACCAAATTACCTCGTGAAATATTTTGCTATAACGTATGAAACAACGGTTTCCAAAAAACCGGGTGCTGTTTCACCTTGTATAAAAAATGTTTCAGCAAATAGTGAAAGGATGTTTCAATTCACTGCAACATTTGATCCATATATAATGAAACATTACGAGTACACTTGCTGAAACATTGTTGGTGGAACAAAAAATGAAACAAATTCCCTTAATAGAGCGTTTCTGTAATATATGGGGGATTTGTTGCAACGACGCGTGTGGTGGGGTGCGTGGTGGGGACGGCAAGCGGCGGGCGCCCGATTTTTCTGCCGCTGATCGGGCGCCCGATCGGTGGCATTTCTGATATAAATCCATATGAAAACATGATATTTGATGAGTGAGAGCCCTCGGGCCGATTTATGGGCCATCCCATGGATGGGCCGGTTAGTTTCTGTTCCTGGGCCATCCACAGGGGAAGGTCATGACTTGGGCCTAAGGGCTAAAGGAGTTCCTCCGTACGTGAACACATTTTACAGTAACAAGTTACAGGCTAACAGCCAATCAAGTTTTGGATTAAACGGTTAAACTCGACTAAATTACCCGCGCTATTACTGTACCGTGCGTCGATTCGCTTACCTCCTAATATACACTGACAGATGGGCCTTGGATAACCGGACCCACATGTCACTGACTGATAAGGCGATCCCACCCACATCCGCGCTGATGTTCTAGAACCTCTCATAAACCTCCTCTTTCTCATATAAATCCGGCGCAAACGAAGCCTCCATTCCTCCGACTCCAATCCAATCCAACGCTTCCTTCCTCGCAAAGCCTCTTTCGAATCTCGCGCACGCAGAAACCACTCCCAAACCCTAGACGCAATGGTGGTCACCATCGATCTCCGGGAGGAGGACGAGGCGGCGGCGGCGGCGATGAAGGCCATCGCCGGGAGGAGCGACGAGGAGGTCCTCGCGGCGGTGCTCGCGCGCAAGGGCGGCCCTGTCCCGTTCCTCCAGGCGGCGATCGACGCCGCGGCGGCGGCGGCGACGAAGGCCATCGCTGGGAGGAGCGACAAGGAGGTCCTCGCGGCGGTGCTCGCGCGCAAGGGTGGCCCTGTCCCGTTCCTCCAGGCGGCGATCGACGCCGCGGCGGCGGCGGCGACGAAGGCCATCGCTGGGAGGAGCGACAAGGAGGTCCTCGCGGCGGTGCTCGCGCGCAAGGGTGGCCCTGTCCCGTTCCTCCAGGCGGCGATCGACGCCGCGGCGGCGGCGGCGACGAAGGCCATCGCTGGGAGGAGCGACAAGGAGGTCCTCGCGGCGGTGCTCGCGCGCAAGGGTGGCCCTGTCCCGTTCCTCCAGGCGGCGATCGACGCCGCGGGAGGAAGGCGGCGGAGATGCTGAAGAAGGAGGAGACGAGGAAGGCGGAGGAGATGCTGAAGGAGGAGGAGCCGAGGAAGGCGGAGGAGATGCTGAAGGAGGAGGAGCCGATGAAGGCGGAGGAGATGCTGAAGGAGGAGCCGATGAAGACGGAGGAGATGCTGAAGAGGGAGGATCTGAGGAAGGCGGAGGAGATGCTGAAGGAGGAGCCGAGGACGCCGATGAGAGAGGCGGGGAGGGACAAGGTGGAGAGGGCAGCGGAAGTGGAGCGCGTAAGAGGTGGGTGATCTCGCACCGTGACCTTCTAATTGTTCATCGTGTTCGAATGCGAAATGTTTGCGTGCTTCGGTGACCTGTATGCTCTTATTCGATTATAGATTGTCATTTCGCCTGTTGATCTCTACCTCTTATGCGGAATTGGGGGCAGATATTGAGTTTGAATCAGCAGATTGCTTTCCCTTCTTGTGCCAAAGCTAGGGCCACTTGTCTAGACTTCGATCGGTTCTCGATCTGTAGTAGTTCTATAGTGGAGCTATAATCCTCAGATTTCGAGGTTGCAGATATGGCGGAGTATAAAATTGCCATGTAGTAGTTTTTTATTTTCAGGTCCGATCTCATGTTGCACATTGGTGGCTGAAGGGAGTAAAATGTTGATCAAGTGCTTACTAATTAGTCTGGATAAATCTTAGCATTAAAATGGGTGGTGGTTCTAGGCATTTATGGCACATACAGATTATATAAATCCTTCAAGATTTGCAAGTAGTTTGGTTTTGTTTCCAACTTATCAAAATTTCCAAATCGCCACGATATGTTTGGTTGATTTACCGTGATCGACTTCAGATTTATCTCACCGCATCAGTATTCGTAGAGCACTAAATGTGTAGAAACAAGAAGGTCCAAAATTTGGCAGTAGTATGGTGGTTGCAATCAGCTTGTATGCATTTCGCTATATTTTTTTGAAAAATTCTCTGTGGATTTTCATATTGTTGCTTTAAGACAATAGATTCTGTACTAAGCTGTCCTCACGGGTCTAATAAATTGAATTTCCATCATAATCGATCTAATTATTGAGGTTTCATAATTTTTACTGTACATTTGAATTTCAAGGTGAACCATGCCTTGCATTTTCCACCTTTTGATATATCATTTGCTGATAAGTGTGATTATACATGTTATACCTAGTAGTACACTTTTAGATTCTGTATTTCCTGTTCAGTTTGGGTCTGCTGCTTTTGCTAACTTATCGGTTGTGATTTGGAATTTGTTTCTATCTTTAATACAAAGATCTGCAGCCTTTCTACTGTTCTACTTGTGCTCCAAAAAGGAATGGTTGTGCATGTTTATAAAGTTGAAAGGCTACTATGTGAAGTTGTTATTGTACTGGTTCTCTATTAATGGGAACAGCAACATTTCAAGCCTTCACATTTAACTGTTGGATCATTTGATCAATATTATCACTCATCACTAGCAGTATTTTTTACTGTGTTTGGTTCTCTTACGTTTTCTATAATTCGAGTATCAACAACCGTTGCAATTTTGTACTGTAGAGAGCTCGCTACCTTATTCCTCCAACAAATTATATGCGACATCCTAATGCTTTCGACTTATAAACAGGAAGTGTTATTGCATTATTATGAAACTAAATGAAATTATTGTTTCTTTAATCGCTTTGATTGCCAATTTGGAGTTCAGTGCACTGAAATGATATCCTCCTTTTGTATTGCATGTTAGACCCTAAGCCTAATGCTGGAAATGGTCTGGACTTGGAGAAATATTCCTGGACTCAGGAAAGGCCAGAGGTTACCATAACCATTCCAGTTCCCCAAGGAACAAAATCAAGTCTTGTCACTTATGAGATTATGAAGAACCATCTGAAGGTTGGACTGAAGGGTTGCTCTTTTATAATTGATGTAAGTGGATATACAGAATGTTTTATATAGTCTGCTGCTAGATTAAATACACAACAAGAATATCCCTCATTTGCAATAGAAGTATAGAACTGCTGGTATAATGTTCTACTTGTGTTTCTTTTCAGGGGGAGCTTTTTGAGCCAGTTAAAGTTAATGACTGCTTGTGGACCATTGGTACATACATTGTTTGATGATACTTGTTACATTTCTCATCGATAGCAATACCTACATGACGCTTGTTACTGACTAGTATGACATGCATTATTTTGTGATAATTCCTTCAGAGGATGGGAATACACTGTCTATACTTTTGACAAAGGAAAACCAGAAGGAATGGTGGACATCAGTGATAAAAGGTGACCCTGAACTTGACCCCCGCGACATGAAAGTACCTGAACTCCGTGATTGTGATGTTGAGGCCAAAGAGACTATTGTGAGGATACTAAGTCATGGATTGCCCAAGGCAATGAATTTCTGCCCCTTCATGCACAATCGATTCAGTTACCACTGATCAAGTTTACTAATTTGTCTTCACATTTCTGATTGATTCATCAGAGAGCTATGGATCCTGCAACAAGTGATGATATCCAGCAAGAGGAACTTCTGAAGAATGCCCAGGCGAGTTTCAGGCTTTCTGCTACTTTTCCTCCCTTTTTCTTTAACCTCTCATTTTCTGAATCCTGTGGTTCTGTTTGTACTTTGCCACCATTTGTTTGTTGGTGCTTCAATGTATCTGATGCAGCTATTTCTTGCAGTACTCGCATATGGATTCCTAAGGCAAAAATTGAGGATGTTGAACCCAAGAAGTGTACATACATCATCTTTTGACAGAGAATAGAAGTTCAGACACAGAACAGAAGGTCACATCATCTTTTTTGTACCGGGTTAGGAAGCTCAAATACTGAAGACTTCTCTGCTAGTACGATTTAGCTCTATGGTAACTAGTAATCCTCGAATCATAGCCTGGTAGTCACACAATGTCAGTCTATAAACATGAAGCTGCACCTATTCAGAAACCTTCCTCTTAAACACCTTATCCTGTATCTACTCAGCAGTAACATGGTCGAAATTTTGTGCTCTAAGCTCTGGTGGTTGTGCAAATGGTTATCGGCATCTACAAAGCAAATGCAGTTCCTCTCTCTTTGGTTTTTGCTCTTGTTTCTGGGGAATCTTTTATCCTGTATTCTGCAGTACGTTGTAGTACTATAGTAGTAGTAGACTACGAGTAGTTCTTCTTTGTACTGAATGCGGCTGGAATTGGTATGCCGGCCTGCGAGCCCTGAGGGCAGCCTACCTGGGCGCTCATCAGGGAGGTTTTTGGTGGCGGGTGACAGGGGGACCAACATCAGCAGCGCCAAGGTTGGCAAAAATTCTGAGCCGCGACTACGACCATCCAGCAGTTGGCGGCTGCTGCTCGCCTGCTCTCTGATGAGATGCGACGCTGTACTAGGATGCTGCCGTCTCCATCAACATCAGGAACCCAATCAACTTTCTCGTACGTGCACTGCGCCGGTTTCTCTTTCTCCTCCCCATAACCAAACAGTGGCGAGCGAAACGGACGCGCACAGGCGGAGGAGGCACAGCCGCAGCACTACGTAGGAACAGTGATGCAGCTGATGATATCATGATACAGCTATTCTGCAAGGGACATCGGCAGCATGGCCGGGCGATTGAACGTTGCCATGGACTGATGAACCGCCGTAAGTTGATCTGTTGATGCCTTTGCATAGTTGCTTGGATGGGAATGAGGAATGGGCACAACAGGGAGGCATGGCGACCACGACAACTGGTCCTGCCTAATATTTGGAAGCCCTATCAGATTATCAATGCGGCCATCACTACACGATCTTGGAGTTGCTGGGCTTCCCACATGCACGGGCTATAATTAATCGATATTCTAAAAAAAACCATCACATTTGTATACACCGTACACTGTACAACAGCAAGTAAAAACGGCTGACTATGTAGCCATTTCCTAGTATGGCCTTAGCATATTCTCCAGGTCCAGGGCCTTGAAGAGCTCCGCGACAGAGAAACCTTTATTCCATTTTACATCGAAACTCAGCGTAAGAAACAGTGTCAAATCCTCTGATTTACAGCCTCTGTTTACGCTGGTAAAAGATACGCCTATCTAGTAGTAGTAAATTACAAAGCTACTGTGTATAATTAACTCTGTGGTGGGTGCTATCAAGAGCAAACATTTGCACAACTAGTCTCTTCTAATAAGACGGAGAGCCTGCAGAATGCAGGGTTTTTTACCTTCTGTTGTTACACACATTGCCTACATACAGGGCAAGACCCATGGCCAACGAGCCATTTGTCCACGCAAGGCTGGTGGAAAGTGTGGGAGCAATTCGGCAATCTCCTCGCCGTTTCACCGGTTACAATATCCTGCAAAGCGGTAATTAAGCAGTGACATTGAGTGTGTGTAGGGAGTGAGCAAGTTGCAAAGCAAATCCTAACCACATTGCATTTAGTAGCAGGCATAATTTGGTATGCAAGTTGCCACAAAAGGGGAACATAAAAACGGAGGTCGTTGCATCTCCCTGCTCTACATATCACACCATAACAATCATGTCATATCTACTATCCAGCTATATATATGTACTTGAATGTTTCATTTATCAATCTAAAAAATGGGCCGCATTTCCTGGTTCAACAAGGTCGGGAAAAGCTTTGGTTTCTGGTTGGAAATCATTGATCAAGTAATAGACCGTATTCAATGGTCAGGACGAGTTAGGTTTAAAACGTTCTTTGAAGAAGGTCAAAAGAATTTCATGAATAATTTGAAGATGTCTTCCCATTTACCCCCTTGGCAATTATGTTTAGAACAGTTACTACTATATCTGATCAGCCATCACTAACAACCAGATGGAGACTTGTAGTGGTATGCTATCACCAATTTTCAAATCACTGGTGATCTTGATTTTCTTAACAAACTTTGCCAAAAAGGAGAAAGGTCAAATATGCTAACTAAACATTGACTATATTGTCTGCAATCATGAAATGGATGTTGTTTTGCTTTTATTATCGTTGTTGAACCTAAACCATGTGCAAAATTTTGCAAGGCAGCCAGGCAGGTTGTCGACAACATAAAGCTAATTTTGATAAATGTACCTGCAGGCAGATAGTGCAAGAGAGGTCTTCACCAAACGAGTTCCGTGTTTGGTCAGTGACCACATAGTGTGGTAATTTATTCAGTGACTCCCGTGGAAGCCCTTTGGATGAACAATCTCCAAAAATATCATACAGATCATCATGACCAAAATCTGAAATGCTGACCTGTTGACAAAGAACATAAAAAAATCAGTAAAAGAAAATGCTTCAATAAATAACGATGTGTTCCAATAAACGGTGATTCTGCGAACCGAACATCGTTTCCAAAGTACCCGGGCCTACTAGCCAATAAATTTGTACCGTTGTCTCAACTAAATAAAGTGGTTTAAAACTACCAATTTTGCAAATAGAATAATGAAATGATGGCCAGCAGATCAGGTTTTTCCCATAAAAGAACATTTTATAAAATGAGAACCATGGCAAACAAAATTGCATCAGCAGAACATCAGCAGAACTGTTTCCTCCCAATCTTAATGAAATTTGGTCGCCGGTTCCTTCGGCCGACCAGGCAAAAAAAAAAAAAAGAACATGTAACTGACCTGCCAACGATGCGTTGCATATCCTGAAGGTACAATTTGCTCTTGCACAAACCGCGCTTGGAGGAGCTGCTCTATGAAATCTGCCTGAACACCAAATCGTTATGAATTTTTCTTAGAGGCGTGTCTTACAAACACAGACGAGAGATACATTTCAAAATCATGGTGTCAAGCCGTCGAGGAGTAAAGTAAACGGCACAGCATATTGGAAGAAGTTACATCAGGCTGATGAGCATATATCTTTCAGAGAAATAAATTCGTCAAATACTTCAGGTCACATCATCTGAAGTCAAACGCATTAATATAACTTCTTGGACAAACAAATATGCAAGTATGGAAGAAGCTTACTGACCATGGAGGATGTGCCATGAGAGCCCAGCCGGTCCGAGCACCAATAAGCACGAGAAGCCTCGAGGACCTCAATGGAGAGCACAGCTCCGGCGAACGCCCCCAATCCAGCTCCCCGGAGCACGCCGCTGTCTGAAGCCCTTCCGGCCAGCGCGCCGGTCACCGCTCCGGTCAAGGCCCCAGCTTTTACAAAGCACCACATCAAACAACGGACATCAAAAAAAAAATCGGAACACGTACGCGACGCGAGGCCAGCAAAGAACGAACTCTCACGGGCAATGCTCGCTGTCGCTGGCGTCAAAGAATCACATGAACAGCTCGAGCAAGGGGGGAAAGAAGGGGCGGGTGTTTTGGTGAGTACCGAAAGCGAAGAGGCCGGTGAGAGCGCCGGAGATGACGCCGGCGAGAAGCCTGGGGAGGTAGACCGCCACGCCGCTCTCCTCCAGCGCGTCCTCCGCGGCCGCGACCTCCATCGAAGGCAGGCGCACCCCCGGGAAGCGCGCGCCGCGCGGTTTCTTGGTATGCCGCGTGCGTCGCGCGGGTTGGCGTGGGGAGGCGGTGATGAGAGAGAGAGAGAGAGAGAGGAGGCCGAGGCGAGAGGAGAGGAGAGGGAGAGGCTCTCCGGGAGTAGAGGAAGGTGAAGACGTGAAGTGAAGCTCTCTCCAAGCTTTGCTTTTCTTTTCGCTGTTGTTTCGCAGGCGACTCGTGATGATGAGACGATTTATTTTGCTTTGCTCTTTCCCTTTTTCTTTTTTTCCTTTTGTTTGTAGACAAGAGAATTATTTGCATTTCTTTAGTTTTCTCATACGGTTGTAGCTTTCAAGGTTGGCTCGGGGCCCCCTTTTTTTTTTTGTTTTGTTTTATTCTTTCAGAAATTTTCGCGCATGCTCCAAATAAAAGGCACAGGATTATGCCACATAGTTGTCGCTTAAATTTACGTGCAATAACCTTTTTTTTTTGTGAGAAAATATCCTCTCTTGCGATGGTTGCGAGAAGAGTCTAGAAAGAAGAATTTCAATAAATATTTTTAAGAACATTGCCTCGTTGGGACAATAACATTTTTGTTATAATTTTTTTCCAATGGAATTCAGGTGGGGAAATCCCCCGGTCCCCACCCAAAATTCAAAAAACAAATTGTGCTTTGAATGATTTAGCTACGGCTGCTGAGAAATATGAAAGAAGTAAAGGAAAAAAAATACTATATAGTTTAAACTTTTATATACTCAGTTTTAAAAGTCAATGCTGAAAATCAGACTGCGATAAAAAAAAATCAAAAAATAATTTTTATAATTCAAACCTTGGTTGCAACTAAGAAGCCAGCGAGTATATAATTATGCGTATCTCTACTCTGCAGTTCGGAGTGCAATAACAAAATGCTAGGGCCGGCCGAATACATTTCATTGTTGGATTTTAACACATTCAAACAGAACTTTAGTTGCTAGTTTTTATTGTAACATATTTATAAAACCAATACGGGCATAATGCCATCACAAAGTACTTCTTTAAGACATACTATTCACAAATTATTTTCATGCGTCCAACTTAAATATTGAAAAATATATAGGTTCTCATGGTGTAGAGATAGTTACTAGCTCCTATTAGGTTTTCAAATTGTAGGTCAGTGGTAAATTTATGTTTTAATATTTTATAAAGAGAAATTTGTTGTATTTAATATATTTTTAATGTAAAACTTGATATTTTCTCTCACAGTTTGTCTAAAGGACTTACCGTCACTCTTGATTAATCAATGCCTAAGAGATGGTTTTTGGCCATCAAACACAAGAAGATATTTGTTAAGCACGTCCTCATCCAAATAGCTTGTGAGTTGGAGGTACTCCAAGGTCCTTGTCGAAAGCTATTTTCCTTAAAAGAAAAATTGACTGATGCTTTCTTTAAGGGTACAAGGGAAACGTACACAGCACCATTACTATAAGATCGAAGTATTGATTAAAATATGTTTGGTTTCTAGCCTATCGAAATACGGCACTGAAAATATGTCTGTATTATCAAATTTTGATAAAATTAGAAGCACCAACAATATGATCTCATAATTAAATCTAGGGCCACTAGAGAAAATACCTTGCACTCAGCGAATAAAGCATGTGCGGGTTGCCGCACAGTGGCAGTGCTAACTGGCCACTTCGATCTCAGCTTGACTGAAACTCCCCCCCAAATACAGAAATGTATGGGTCCGCCGTCGACTCAATGCAATAGAGTGATACTCGGGGAGTAGTATTAAGCAATGCTTCATCGTGGTTATATGTGTGCTAAGAGAAAACCCAACGAAATGAGTGCTTGGAGCATACAACCAACCAATCATGTCTGTTAGGTAATGTCTAGTGTAGATGAAACTAAGATTATCACATCATACCATGCCACATATGGTTTATAATATCTTCTCTCTCCTTAGCCTACATTAGGCAGTGCTCCCTCCGTCCCATAATATAAGGAATTTTAGGTGGATGTGATCTAATTGGGAGAAATATTCGCTCTTTCTTCACGCACACGCTTCCCAAACTGCTAAACCGCGTATTTCTTATAAACACATTTTATAGAAAAGTTTGCTTTAAAAATTATATTAACTCTCAATTAATCATGTCATAATGGATCATCTCATTTTGAGTATTTTCTCAGTCTTCTCTTTTTCTCTTCTCTCAAACACATATGCGTAGCAGTGTTCAGTGGACCCACATATAAATAAAAAAGACTCGACAATGGTGTACATTTGTTCTAATAAAAGACTCTAAGTGATGACATCATACATATGTAAGCACGATACCTTAGATACCAAACCTGGTAAAAGTAATACCGGACACATACCCCATTGATACCAAACTCTAGTAGCAAGCTACCACATCTAGTATTGGGTATTAGACGTGATACCTGTATATGCCAAAGTCTGATACCTAGTTACCATGTTTGATGTCACACACGCACAAACTATTGCATTGAAACGGTATTACTGTTTTGTAGTATTTTTATATAAAAAGCACTACCTTTGGTTTTAAATATCTGTTATGCTATGTTTAGGAGTTCAAGTTTCCAACTCTTCTCCCTCGTTTTTCACACATACTCTTTCCAAGTTAAACGACATGTTTTTTTTTAAAAAAATTCTACATGGAAGTTGCTTTTAAAAATCATATTAATCCATTTATCAGAAAAGATATAACTAATACTTAATTAATCATGCATTAATAAATTGCTTTGTTTTACGTACGCCATATTAATTCCCAACTCAAACTACCGAACACAACCTTACTCTTGAAGCGCACAATTTTAACTTTCACCATTACAAAATTTAAATGTTTAAATAATGATGTTTGAAAGTTTCGTGGTTACATTTAAGATGCAATATACTTAGTATGGCATATTTCTTAATTATGGTCCGGCTATCTTAGACCGGCCCGGCTAAAAAAAACACATCGTCGGGCTATGCCTGTGACAACATCCTTTCACTTCGACAAATTCTTATCAAAGTTGAAACTTCATAAACATGTACATATCCCTCTCTTAAGTAAATTTGGTCCGGCTATCTTAGACCGGCCCGGCTAAAAAAAACACATCGTCGGGCTATGCCTGTGACAACATCCTTTCACTTCGACAAATTCTTATCAAAGTTGAAACTTCATAAACATGTACATATCCCTCTCTTAAGTAAATTTGGTCCGGCTATCTTAGACCGGCCCGGCTAAAAAAAACACATCGTCGGGCTATGCCTGTGACAACATCCTTTCACTTCGACAAATTCTTATCAAAGTTGAAACTTCATAAACATGTACATATCCCTCTCTTAAGTAAATTTGGTCCGGCTATCTTAGACCGGCCCGGCTAAAAAAAACACATCGTCGGGCTATGCCTGTGACAACATCCTTTCACTTCGACAAATTCTTATCAAAGTTGAAACTTCATAAACATGTACATATCCCTCTCTTAAGTAAATTTGGTCCGGCTATCTTAGACCGGCCCGGCTAAAAAAAACACATCGTCGGGCTATGCCTGTGACAACATCCTTTCACTTCGACAAATTCTTATCAAAGTTGAAACTTCATAAACATGTACATATCCCTCTCTTAAGTAAATTTGGTCCGGCTATCTTAGACCGGCCCGGCTAAAAAAAACACATCGTCGGGCTATGCCTGTGACAACATCCTTTCACTTCGACAAATTCTTATCAAAGTTGAAACTTCATAAACATGTACATATCCCTCTCTTAAGTAAATTTGGTCCGGCTATCTTAGACCGGCCCGGCTAAAAAAAACACATCGTCGGGCTATGCCTGTGACAACATCCTTTCACTTCGACAAATTCTTATCAAAGTTGAAACTTCATAAACATGTACATATCCCTCTCTTAAGTAAATTTGGTCCGGCTATCTTAGACCGGCCCGGCTAAAAAAAACACATCGTCGGGCTATGCCTGTGACAACATCCTTTCACTTCGACAAATTCTTATCAAAGTTGAAACTTCATAAACATGTACATATCCCTCTCTTAAGTAAATTTGGTCCGGCTATCTTAGACCGGCCCGGCTAAAAAAAACACATCGTCGGGCTATGCCTGTGACAACATCCTTTCACTTCGACAAATTCTTATCAAAGTTGAAACTTCATAAACATGTACATATCCCTCTCTTAAGTAAATTTGGTCCGGCTATCTTAGACCGGCCCGGCTAAAAAAACACGTCGTCCGGCCAAGGATCATGCACGCCGGCATCAGCGTTTTTCGAACGAACGTGACCTGCAGTAGGTTGGTACTTGGTAGAATGTCACTAGCTCGATCAGCGACAAGTCTGTCGAACCATGCTTCTTCACGCCCAATAATGCTCGCTGGCTTTACGTACCGTCACAGACTCACAGTGAGAGTTAAAAGCAAACCGTTTCTGACGCAACATCCTCTTCGCCTCGCACTATTGCAGAAATGCAGAGCACGCCAGTGGCATGCACGGTTGCTTGGCTCTTCTTCTATTTCCATTTTTTTTGCTCAGACGTCATGGTGCACGTGAGAGAAGCAATGTTTTAAATAGCGGGCTAAGTCATTTAGCGGTTAGCTTCTAAAACAGCTATAGCTGAGCTATAGCGGCAGCTATAGCGAGCTAAATGGAGCTATATCGGCTAAATTGTATATGAGAGCAAATAGCTAGAACCCTTCTCAAACAGCTATAGCGGGAGATAGCGGCAGTTTAGCGGGAGATTTAAAACATTGGAGAGAAGGCGAGCATGGGCAGTCTCAAATGCGATCTGGCTAGTGCTAGGTGTGAGTGAGTTGTGGTGACGTGGTGCGATATCATTAGGAGGATCCAACCACCTGTCAATTCGGCTACTAGCTGTTTTCCTGTTCATGTATCTGTGAGCATGTTGCTACCAGATCAATTTTGGGGAGAATATTAATGATGCTTACCTGCCGCATCAAATATTATCATATATATGCAACACGAGTGGCATTGTGATCTTCACACAAGTTATTAAACAAATTACAATCCGCCTGTCACACAGTAGTCACACAGTACAATTTTAACGTGTCAGATCGAATATACGGACAAACATTTGAAGTATTAAACGTAGTCTAATAATAAAATAAATTACAGAATCCGCCTGTAAACCATGAGACGAATTTATTAAGGCTAATTAATCCGTCATTAGCAAATGTTTACTGTAGGCTATAGCACCACATTGTCAAATCATGGCACAATTAGGCTTAAAAGATTCGTCTTGCAAGTTACACGTAATCTGTGTAATTAGTTATTTTTTCGTTTATATTTAATACTTCATACATGTGTCAAACATTCGATGTGACATGGTGTAAAATTTTACAGGGGATCTAAACATGCCCTAAGCATATTGGATGAACATTGCATAGTTTTTAGAGAAGGCCTCATTTCCTCAATGAACATTGCATAGGCCGTGTTTAGTTGCAGATCTTTTCTGCAAACTTCCAACTTTTCCGTCACATCGTTCCAATTTTAACCAAATTTTCAATTTCAGCGTGAACTAAACACATCCATAGTTGCACATACAAAGGCATAAAAGAAGTCAAATACATTTTATTCAAAAGGATCACATGCATACCATTGGAAGCAGATCAGTAATCAGATAGCAGCAAATTAAGAACACAGCAAGGCAAAAGTTTGATTATTTTCATTCGCCAAAAAAAAAATAACTTGCTTATTTAACAGAGTTATATATAGCTTGGTGTGTGAGCCAGCAATAGCGTCCTCACAGCCTGCTTAACTGACTCGTGCTCGTCCGATCAATCGTCGTAATCGTGGCGGCGGCGGTTGTTCTTCTCGTAACGCTGCTTCCTCTCGCCGTCGTCGTCGTCGTCGTCGTCGTCGCGCTTCTTGTAACGCGGCTTCCTCTCGTAGTCGTCGTCGTCGTCGTCGTCGTCGTCACGCTTCTTGTAGCGCGGCTTCCTCTCGCCGTCGTCGTCGTCGTCGTCGTCGTGCTTCTTGTATCGCGGCTTCCTCTCGTCGCCGGAGCCATCGTCGTCGTCACCTCCCTAAATGGAGAATCAGAGGCAAAGTTAAGGAGGCCTGGAAGGCCGGAGTACACAAGAACCCATATAAGGCCCGTGAAGCTAACGGGCCGGGCCCGTGGAATGAGCTCACATGCTTCTTGCGGCCGCCGCCGGAGGTGTGCCGCCGCTGCTGCTCGTCGTCCCCGTACGCCGGCTTGGGCTTCCTGTACCCGCCGCCGTGCGTCGCCTCGTCGTCGTCCGGCCTCCTGCCGTGGCCAGCCGAGAGGTGGGCCTCCTCGGCAGGTGGCCTCCGGCCTTGCTGGGGGCGGTCGTACGAGGAGGAGGAGGAGGAGGCGGTGGAGATGGGGTGGCATATCTCGTCGGAGGGCGGGAGGGCGCGGCCGAAGGTGAGGGCGATGTCGTAGCCGCCGCCGTACGGGGTGGGGTCGTACTCGTCGAAGTCGGCAACCTCGTCGGCGGGATGGCCGCTTCCCCAGAACACGCTCGCCATATCGGTGGCTGGCTGGCTGGCTCGATTCGATCGATCACGGTGTACGTTGGCGGGAAGGCACGGAGGGCGGGAAGAGGAGATAGATAGGCGCGGCAATGGGCCGCGGCGCGCTTGGTTCGGGGAGTTTTCGTGGCTGGGAACTGGTCAGGTCGCGCGACCGGCGGCCGGGCATCCATTGCGTTGCGTTTTCGGTAACGAGGGCCGCAGTAGACGGTAACATGGAGCCGAACAAACCGCGCGATTGAGTGTTTTTTTTTTAACTGGAATTTGAGTGCTTTTAGATGAACTGGAAATAGAAATTTCACAGCAAACTTTTTTTTTGAACAAGGAGAGCCAAGGTCCCCCATTTCCATTAACAAAAATGGGATTTACAGTATAAAAGTATCATACTCCCTCCCTTCCAAATATCTAGTCGTACGAATCATTTTAGGTTGGATGGAGTAAAAGATTATGCTATTTTAGGCTATCCCAAATATCTAGTTGTACAAATTATTTTGGGATGAATGAAGTAGAAGATTATGTTATTACAGGCTGTAAGGCTAGGGGGACAACAATTTTAAGTAACAAAGGATAGCTACAACCTCATCACCCCACGTCATTTAGCCATACTCCCTTCGTCTCATAGAAACCAATTTAGTACCGGATGTGACAGTGACACATTCTAATATTATGAATCTGGACATACATACTCTCTCCGTCCACCCAACCTAGGAGGGGTTATAGCGTCTATTTGTCCAGATCCGTTGTACTAGGTTGGGTTTTTTTTTACGGAGAAAGTATGTTTATATTCGTAATACTATAATATGATACATCTGATATTAGATTTATTTTTTATGAAATGGGAAGAGTACAACTGAAAAGGTTTTATTCAAAAAGACTCATAGGGATCAGCATCTCTCCCTACTCCCTAGGGCACAAAATCAACACATTCAATCCCCCTCAGCAGCCTTCATTAACCTTGCAGACTTCTTGGCATGACCTCCTTCTTCTGCAAGATGGCCCATTGGGAGATAATTGAGATATAGTGAACAACCTGAAAAATAACTTCCATGGGATCTTTAGGTAACTTGTTCTCAAAACATGATTTGTTTCTTAGTCCTTGTTTAGTTCACGAAAATAAAATTTTTGAGTGTCACATCGGACGTTTTGATCGGATGTCGAAAGGTGTTTTCGGACACAAATGAAAAAACTAATTTCATAACTCGTCTAGAAACCGCGAGACGAATTTATTGAGCATAATTAATCTGTCATTAGCACATGTGAGTTACTGTAGCACTTATGGTTAATCATGGACTAATTAGGCTCAAAAGATTCGTCTCGCGATTTCTACGCAAACTGTGCGGTTAGTTTTTCATTTTATCTATATTTAATGCTCCATACATATGTCCAAAGATTCGATGTGATGTTTTTGGGAAAAAAAAAAGGAACTAAACAAGGCCTTAGCTTCCAAATATCCCAAAGAAATGCTGCAACCCCTACTGCCACAAGTTTTTTGGTCCTCTTATTAAACCCCTTCAACCAGTCCCCATTCCATTTGGTATCCCACAAGCAAATGCACAACCCCTTCAACCAGTCCCCATTCCATTTGGTATCCCACAAGCAAATGCACAACTGAGAACACTCCAAACACACCTGGCCAAATATCAATGTAAAAACAGATGGTCTTGTAGGATTACAATTGATATAATAAGATTTGCTCGATCTTTAAAACTTTTTGAAAATGCTGGCCATCAGCACAGCAGGGAAGGGAGCACTGAGCACGATTGAACAACCGTTTTCTCCTTTTTCATTTTCTTGATGGACAGCAAATCATTTTTTTTCTTTTTCTTGCCATATTACACAAATACCACCATTTGGTGGAGAACACGAGATAAAGGAAAAGAGAGATGGTATGAACAAAGCATGTGTAACTTCCGCCCGCCATGTGATTTCCTGAGACTGGTGTTTTTGGGGAAGAACTGTGCTAAACATTTGATTCGCGTTTGCACAGTTTCTTGCCGCTGTTCAATTTTCCTCCATCGTGGACGGGTTTGGCAGCGCTGGTCTTCACAGATGGATACCCAGCACACTAACATCATCACGCTTTCCAATCTCGAACACACAATTGGTGTTACTATACAAAAAACAAAAAAAAAATGCTATACTTAGGCCTTCGGGCAGCTGGTAACATCCTCTTTTTTCTTACTCGTCGGTTTGTTGTACTCTCTGCCTTGGCGCTTGAGCGGTCATGTTTTTCAGCAGTGGTTTCAATGAGGCCATGATATCTGCAAATGATGGTCGCAATTTTGGGTCCCTACACCAAATACAGGAAGCAACACTGAGAAAATGGTTGTGTATTCCGAAAATGGAATGCAGGTTTTAGTGCGTCCGGAAGAATGCAGATGAGCGACAAAGTGAGTTAGGCACACTAACGTCTGCCAGCATTTTGCTATTATTTCTGCAATGGCGGGATCAGTGTTATCTGGAATATCAAGGCGACGATTCTGAAACCCAACAGCTCCGACGACTTGCATGGCGTTCATGCCTTCCCAAGGTTGCAGTAGTGTACAAAGTTCCCACAGTATGACCCCATAGCTAAAAACATCGCATCTGCCAATATGCACAGCCATTTAAGCAATCCCAAACTCATTTAAGGTACGAATACATCTGAGAGCTTAGTTTTTAGAATTTAGAACTTACTTCTCGTCTGATGGTTCATTACGAAGTACTTCAGGTGCCATCCACTCCGCCTGCACACCAACATAAATATTCAGATCCAACAATGTTAACAGTCAATAGCATAGCACAAAGATGATACCCATACATAGCATAAATCTCATTCCATAGTTCACATGAAGTCCTGACACCCTTAAATCATGTCACAAACTACTCTAAACAATCCAGCTAGCTATGAAATCTTGCACGGATAAACCCGAGGACGGTGGACTGGAGAATTGCTTATAAAGCTTATAAGCTTTTAGAGGTCTATATACTGTTTGTCAGCATAGTCTTTAATGCTTAGTACTCCCTGTATCTACTTTTGATAGTCATATTTCATCTTGGCACACAGACCAAGTATAAGTAATTGTACTAATCATCTATTTAAATATGCTAGTACTAGTCATTCCTCGTAAACAAGCGATTCATTAATATTTATATTTCTCGATGCCCATGTAGCCAATCTTGTGTGAAGAATGGAGAGTCACGCATTAAATTCGAGAAAATTATTAAGATGATAGGTTGTTGAATTGAAATATGCCTATTAAAAATAAATTTTTCAGATTTGGAAATATGACTATCAAAAGTAGATGGAGGGAGTATCTAATTAGATAGCATAGTATTTAGTGCAATCAAGGATCTTATTGTATGAAACCAAGCCAAACTACACATTGCCTTAACATAAATTGACCATAGAAAATCAGGCGAAACCAGAAGAACAAAAAAAAAATGTGATTCAGTCACAAACTTTGTCACAATAGGCTTTCAGTGAACACTGCGTATCCACTACATGGTAATATGGCCTTTCAGCTGGTCATTTGTGGGGTGGTCTTATTGAAAAGATGATTTGAGTATCAATCATATAAAATCTTCAAAGAACAAATGGGCTTATGGGCATAACACAAAAAATTTCCACAGAGAGTAGGAACATTGCTGTAAAGTCCAAAATATATTTTGAGCCCCTTTGATTCATCACTATCATCATCGATCTTCCTTCCAGACTAGGATAATTGGAGTTATTCCTTTTTTTATATACATGGATCACAATGGATTATACTTCAAAATATTTCAATCCCTTGTTATATGCACAGAGCATAATGAAGAGGGAAAATACTATGCACAAGAGTAATATATCATCTGGTATAAAACTCTCCCAATATGAGAGCTGAACAAGCGGACAACCCAGGCTCTTGCCGCTTGACATTTCTGAAGAGATGCACACAATTGCAAAGCATAAAGTATGTTATTTTCATAACAATGCACAAATAATTAAGTGTTGTAGAACTTAAAACACTTCAAACAAATTTAATCATGCAGACGGAAGTACTTCTTAATCTCCCTAAAATTGCACAACATCGCAACAATTACCATTTTAAATGTGCACAGGATTGGTGCTCAAATAAAGTTATAATAAATTTTCTGAAATCGTTCGAGCTTACTGTTCCAGCTGTTGATCTTGATGACAAGAAGGTCTTGTTCTTCATTTTAGATAAACCAAAGTCGCAAACCTAGTTGCAAAAACGTAAGTGGTTTGCAACAGAAATTGAAGGAAAATGAATTTCATTGCTATCGTGCAACTTGTGTATTACCTTCACAACCCAATTCTTGTCAACCAGTAGGTTTGGAGACTTCAGATCTCGATGGACTATCACCGGTGTGCAGTTATGTAGATAATTCATACCACGTGCCTAGGGACCATTCAAGGAATCTTAGTAAACAATATTTGGCTTCTCCACACTTATCAGTTATCAGCAACTGTGTTAACAATAAGTTGAGATTTAGAGTCACAAATCATGCATACCACATCAAGTGCCATTCTTAAGCGCTTTCTTTCATCCAACTGGTTGTTGGGACGATGAATTAACCGAAATAAGCTACCTCTGCAAGACCAATAGAAAAAAAAAAGGGGCAAGAATGCTTAATAATATAGAGTTCCTAAAAAAAGTGAGCAACTATCCCCACAATTAATGCACTGTTCTTTAAGGGGTTGCAGGTGAATGTTCCAAAATATGTCTGATACTATGACACAGGTCAACTGAGTCAGCTCGAATTACAAAACAGGAAGTTTATCTTTTTAACGCATCAAATTATGAACAAAACATTAACTAGTATATGATCCTAAGTTCCTATTTCCTACATTAAATAAACATAAATGTGATGTAAAAATTTACACCAATAACAACAAGACATACCTTGGAAGAAATTCGGTGACAATAGAAAGATTGGGTACACGAGTAATAGCACCCATGAAGAGAACAACATTCGGATGCCGCAACCTCTTGATTATTCGCACCTAAACATGAAAAGTAATACATTACTATAAGGCTCATATGGTGTGTGCATGAGGTTAACATGCAAACATGCTGCAAGTGCAAACATGCACAATAAAACACATGAGCATGCACACAAACATATGAACACAGGCAAGAAGCCAAAACATCTGTACTTCAGACTATTTGGTCATTTGAACTAAATTATGGAGTATATGGTATACCTCAGTTCTAAATTCTTCCAGAGCATCACTTG
Source organism: Oryza longistaminata (assembly GCA_009805545.1). Lineage (NCBI taxonomy): Eukaryota > Viridiplantae > Streptophyta > Magnoliopsida > Poales > Poaceae > Oryza > Oryza longistaminata. The sequence continues at coordinate 2,982,109 of CM020187.1, read as the reverse complement.
AAATATCTTGTTGCAGAAACTTCTTTACAGCAACTTCCTATAAACAAAGCGATTTTGATACACTGTTAAACATAAGATTTGCTAGAACTTTCAAGAAGATGGTGCATAACAAAAGATGGGTCTTCAAACTAATGAAAACAGCTGAATACAAAAATTAGACATATTCTAAAACACTTTTTTCACAAAATATTGAAGTCTGTTGCGAAGAAATCATACGTAGCTTTCCAGGTGAAAACATTTTGATATAAGACTGGGCAACAGAAAACTAATCAAATGGCTATAGTGGTTTCTCAATGTATTATCTTTAAAGCTGAACCTTTTCATTATAAAATATAATCAAGTTTTTTAGAAAAAAAAAGTAGGGAGTTATTCTATTCGGTACAATAGTTGACAGTGGCATGAACATTATGTATGTTATCTCAGTGAACAATAATTCACATCTTTCATCCTCGAGAGATCAAACGGTTAACAAATATGCCGATTGCATTCAGATAATAACATGGAACTTGTTGACAAATTAAAATGTAAGAGAGCATATTTTTACTGAAACACTTACTGTTCCATGCCACTCTCCTCTATAAACTTCTCCAAATGATCCTGGAGCACAGAAGGTTGGATCAATTTAAGAGAAATAAAACCACAGTAAGATTTTACAGACTGTCAACGGAACAGTAGCATGACTAAGAAAACAACCGTTTGAATAAGAAATTTACCAAGACCAATGCGTTCCCCAATAGTAATTTCTTCCCATTGGATTTCAAACTCCGCAACATCATCCAGAGTGATTTCAGATTTTGCACTCTCTGTTCCACTTGACTTATCTGAGGTTCTTTCAGCATCCTGGCGAACTTCAGCTGAATCTTTTTCTTGATCCAAAGTATTATCTTGACCATGATCAATTTCAAAATTCTGTTTATCCCAAAACTCATCTGCACTTTTCTCGATTGATTCATTCCCTTCGGAGGGACTTGGTAAACTATGCAGCTGATTACCAGGCTCCAAGTGTTCATATTGCTTGCTAACAGCAGCAGTTGTGGCAACAACTGCAGCTGCAGTGACTGTTGCAGCAGCTGCAACAGGCACGTCAAAGTTCACATCATTGTTTGATTTAGCAGCAGCAACAACCATTGAAGACGCAACCACTGCAGCAGTTGCAACAGCAGCAGCCGTAACAGGCAATTGCTTGGTAAGCTGCGATGAAGCTTCCTGGGGAGGTGCAGAAGGTTCATACTGAGAAATAAAAGATGTGTTATCTTGGATGTCAGGGGGGTGGTAAATGCCCAAACCCTCAACTGGCTTAAGTGAGTCTAGAGGTGCCCGGTGAGGAACTTTTGATGGGAGTTCATGTCCAGGATGATGAGGCAATAATGGACCATGACCACGATCAGCATATTCCCTCGACCCAAGTTCATTCATCCTCTTTTTCATTTCATCCTTGCTTTGAAAAAGGGTGGTGTCATACACGATGAGGTCCTTTGGCTCTTCCATGGAATCTTCTGAAAACAAGTCAGGTGGTGCTACAACTCCATTTTCAAGTAAAACCTCATGGATCTTCTGAGCTAGTTGTGGATTCTCTTTGGCAGCATTAATCATGTACTCCGAAATATCCTTTACTTTCATCCTCCGGACAGCTGGAGTACTGCCTACTTCTGGGGAAGAAGGTGAAGGTGAAGTTGACGAAGAATTAATTGTTACACTTGATCTTTCTTTGTTCTTTGCGGCAGCAATGTCGTCTGTACTTCTTGATTCATTAGTAATAGGCCTATTTTCACTAGTGAATGTGCTAACAGATAAAATCCCGAATGAATCTGATAGTGTATTTTGTTGATTGTTTTTACTTGTCTGGCTCGTTGTAGCTCCATCACTATCAGAAGGACCAACGTTGATCCATGTAGATCTTCTGTCAAGTAACTCACACTCAAAAGAACTACATGCAGAATTCGATAAACTATTTGAAGATCCCAACTGCCTGATGTCATTATCTTTGTTAAAATGATGATTATTTGAGAAGGAACTTTCTTCAAATTCTGTAGACAAAACAGCACCATCTGAAGGAATAAGTGTACCAGGATCTGCGACAAGATCAACAATGAACTCCCTGCAAAATGCAGCACGGTTTAGATGGTTATGAAGTGAAATGTGTTCTTATTACATCTTTCAATCCTCAGTGCACCAACACTTAAAAGTGAATGCATGAAGATAGAAAGTCCAATACTATCAGGACAGAACACACTTGCTATCTCATGTTTATTTGTCCAACACAATCCTGTTCATGTTGTAAAGGATGCAATACCTTCCATCATCAAATTTCACAATATTCAAAGCCCCATCATCCGATCCAGTGTACTGCCTTCCTTTCAGGAGTCGACAGGGGATACCAATGTTATCGGCCAAAACCTACATGTAACCATTAAGAAAAGTAATTGCTATCATAGATAGATTTGTGTGTAATGTGTCTTATAATGGTAATTGGGTCACCCTTCTATTGTATTAGGGCAAAGAGAAAATGTATAGAACTTATACACTGAATTTGAAGTAGAGAAAAATATAGAAAGCATTATAACAGATGGTATTCAATGTTCAGTGTCCATGTTGGGCAAATTCTCGTTGTCAATAAAGTTCAGGACTAGAGCAACAAAGATAGCTTGGAGATTAGCCACACTAATCTTAAATACTTAATATGTCTTATTAAGTAACTAACCTTAAATAGCAGCGCGCGATGACGTGCCAGACCAATTTTTAATTGGCCAAGAGGAACAACTACACTTCCAATACTGGTTCTCAGGTATCTCATCATTTTCTGGTATTTCACCAACATGCCCTCAGAATCAAAAAAAGTCCCACCCATGTGTCTGGCTACTAGGCCAGCAAGTTTCTGAACCAAATCATTTCCAACAAATTCTGAAGGTTTAGATTCACGGAGTTCAAGGCTCATGATTAGAGCCGTCTGGTCAAGTTTCATAAGCTCAGGATCTTCACCTCTGTGTACCAATACAGCTTCCCAGTTGACCCTATGTGATAGTGACTGCGCTCGCAAATCTTTAAGAGAGGGCATGGTTATTGAAGCCGGGCCATTCCCAGTCACATAGAGATCATAAAACCCATCTGATATTCTGTCATCATAGCCAAGGGCGTTGAAATTCTGTGAGGCATAAACAATTCTATCATATGAGAGACACCAGAAAATGGACCATGTTAAGAAAAAAGGAATGTACAGAACTTTGGAGTGTGTTGAGTAGAAACATGAGGAATGCTTCATCTATTTAAAAATGTTGATTAAATGTGCGATTCATACCAATGTATGGTCTCTTTTACGTATGGCTACAATTCATTACTGAACAGGCCTCTTTTACATATGGCCACAATGCATTGCTGAATAGCAACAAATAACATTTAGTTTTTTTTCCTCAAAAACACAATAGAGCTGTGTTTCTTTGTATTATCAAATAACAATTACTTCAAAAAAGTAAGGCCCAATCTAATAAAGGATATACTAGAATCATACTCCAGAACCCACACAAGCAGTGAAAATTATACTGGGGGTGATGTTAGTCACAAGATAAGAAAGTTAACTTATCTGACAGACAGACACTAGGTTTCAGCAATTAGGCAGTCAGACTGCAGAAGATCATTGTATGTAATGTAATGTACCACAGAAAGTACAACTAAGCTCGTGCTACCAACCCCAAAAATCACCCAATCGATGCAATTGCACTAGCTATGAACTCCAGCACTGAATCAGTGCCCAGCCAGTCAAAGATGGTCAACCGATTTCACAGCATGGAGTCTATTCCACTATCAGAATTGCACCATGGAAACAGCTAATTAGCGATGGAAATGAACCAGAGTGGCTAACCCAGTATCGGGCCGCGAGGGCCTCTGCAGTAGAGCTCTGGGGCGGGCAGAAGCCCAGGCTGATCTGCTTGGCAACTTCAATCTCCATCTCTTCAGGATTGTCCCGCGCGCTCATCTCAAGCACAAGCTGCAGCTGGAACTCCTCAAGGTCGTCGTCCTCCTTCTCCCTGACCCGCTTCCTCTCCTCCGCCTCCGATGACTCCCTTATCACTCGCTCCTCCACCTCGTCCTCCTCCTGCGACCGCCTCATCTCCCTCACGGCCTCTTCCTCCTGCGACCGCCTCCTCTCCCACTCCTCCTCCTGCGATCTCCTCCTCTCAGCCGCCACGGATTGCCTCCTCTCCTCCGCCCCCGCCCCCGACCCTACCGACGACGAGAACGGCGACCCCTCCGCCTCCGACGGCGTCGACGGCGTAGGGGGCTGAGGCCGACCTGGGACGGAATCAAGCCAGCTCGACACCGCCGACGCCGATGGCTGCCTCTGCTCGGCGTGCGGGTGATGATTACCCCCCACCCCGCCGCTCCCCTTCCTCGAGGAGGGCGGTGGAGGGGGAGACGAGGAGGCGCCGTCGCCCGACCCCTCCCCGATGTGGAGCTTCCTGAAGAAGTTCTTCATGCCGTCGCCACCGCCGCCGCCGCCGCCGCCGCCGCCGAGGTCGCCGTCGCAGCAGCAGCTATTGGCCTATTGCCTACTGTTGCTGGTGGTGGGTGGGTGGATCCGACATGGCCACTGACGCTGAGGCGGAAGGGGTAACTCAACTTTAGGCAGGTATTGACTCATCTCCGACTGGGCAAAACGGCATTTGTTTAAGCCGACTTGTTATCGTCTCGCCATTCCGCAACGACTTCTACCGCAAACAGAAAGGGGGCCGAAGAAGAGCCCGTAACCTACGTCTCACATTCCGCGTAATCAATACAGAATTTGTGTGCGCTTATCTCGTGATTAGCAAGCCACACACGGGATAGACGAGGAGGATGTTTTTCATTAGCGCTCCAGTCTATTCGGACCGTCGCTGATGTCCGTGAGGCTGACACGTGGGGCCACCTGATCCTCTGGGCCACATGTCAGTAAAAAGATAGGAACGCAACAGGAAGCAAGTCTAAACAGAAACAGCCAAAGGCCCAAAAAGTGATTAGCCGGGATAAGCAACTGGGGCTTGCGTGGACGCGGCTCACGGTGAGCGCACCCACCCCACCTCCAACCCTGACCTGAATGACAGGTGGGCCCGGCCCACGAAAGTCGAAACCAACCGGAGGCGGCGGCCCCTCCGTTCGTACCGGTACTACTGTAGCAGTGCTAGCACACTAGCACGATGGGTGGCCCGCGTTCCGTGGGGCCCACCCACCATTGACACTTCCCACACTATCGGGTGGGTCCCGACCCGGCAACTTTTTCCTGCTGCCCACTGACAAGCTGATCTGGCGGATTTTGCCGGCCCACTTGCCATGCACTAGTGGTGTAGTAGTGGACAACGGGTATTTGTCATTACTGCGCAATGGTAACGCGTACACGTCCTGCCCACCACAACGTGCGGGGAGCTGCCAGGTGGGGCCTACGTTTCTATCCCCAGCTGGGCCCCACGCGTCATGTGAATGGTATCTTTCGTGCCGTGTGCTGGGCCGGGGCGAGAGATAATGCTTCCTGATGGTGGGACCCAAACAGTAGGTGGGCCACCTCAACTTGCGAGCAGTTGGGCTTCTAATGGACTGCACCTCTTCCGTTTGGGTTGGTCATGGGCTTCTTTGTTGCCCCCCTTACGTGGCCTAGTCGTTTTGCTTTGTTGGTTCCGTGGGCTTAAATGTGCTTCATGGCCATTGACTGTTTATTTGGGCTTTACTATACGGCCTATCTTAGGAGCCAAGCACAAAGATGGAATAAGTTCATCAGAGGTCCCTTAACTTTACACGAATCCGATTTCGTCCTTGAACCCCATAACCGATACAACCGTTCCCTGAACTGTCAAAACCGGTGTAAACAAGGTCCCTTGACGGTTTGGACTGACGTGGCGCCTACGTAACTGGTTTGACTAGGTCTTCGTCCCACGTGGCATTGACGTGGCACTTACGTGGCATACTATCCAAAAAAATATTAAAAATCTGTGGTCCCACATTTCAGCTACACAAAAAAATAATTTAAAAAGGGTGGGTCCCATATGTCATCCACATCCCCTCCTCTTCCTCCTCCTCTGTCCCCAGCTCCCCTCAACCCCTCTCTTCATCTCTCTCCCCGCGGTAATAGCCGGCGTCCTGCGAAGATGTGCCCCACCGGCGGCGATGGGAGAAGCCAGCAAGCGGGGCGGAGCCGAGCGTGAAGCCAATAGGGGCGAGGTGGCCTAGGGCTTCGGCAACAGCGTGTCCTTGGCCGAAGCTCGTCCGACGGGGCGAGGTGGCCCAAGGCTTCGGCGGCGATCGGAATCCCGTGCATAGCGCTGCCGCAACGAGCTCTGCTGCCTCGTGAGGTGGGACAGAGGAGAAGAGGCGGCGTAGGGGGAGGAGGATGGAGGCAAGGTGGCCCAGGGCTTAGGCGGCGACATGTCCTCGGCTGGAGCTCGTCCGACGGGGCGAGGTGACCCCAGGTCTTTGGTGGCGACCGGAATCCCGTGCGGAGCGCCGCCGCAATGAGCTCTGTCGCCTCGTGAGGTGGGAGGGAGCAAGAGAAGTGGTGGCGCAGGAGGGGAGGATGGAGGTGGTGGTCCGGCGAAGGAGGAGGCTAGAAGTTGAGGTGGCGGCGGCGGCGAGGTTGGGGGAAGGAGGGGAGAGGAAGGCGGCGTATGGGAGTTGGAGTGCGGCGGTGGCGGCGAGATCGCCGAGGGCGCCACCTCGCTCCCCAGAGAAGAAGAGAAGAGAGGGGAGAGGGAAGGAGGTGTGAGGATGACACGTGGGTCCCCCGTGCCCCCCCCCCATTTTTAAATTATTTTCTACGTGTAGCAGACATGTGGGCCCACAGTTTTTTTCTTGGATTGAATTGCCACGTAGGCGTCATGTCAGACAAAATCACCTTCCAAACCGGCAAGGGACCTTTGTTTGTATCGGTTCTGATAGTTCAGGGACCGGCTATATCTGGTTTTGGGGTTTAAGGACGAAAATTGGATTCGGTGTAAAGTTAAGGGACCTCAGATGAACTTGTTCCCACAAAGATTAATGGACCTATCTACGTGCTTAAAGGTTGCCTCCTCTTTTTTTAGACGGGCTCTTCAACGGGACAGGTTGAAATGGCCCAAGTATTTGCTTGCCGCTATCTGATGCTCCAGCAATTAGGAGAGTTCAGGAATCAGGACATAGTTTCGTGGTCTCTATCAAGTCGTAAACAGCAGCTTATCCATTGATTTTTGCACTCCTGATAACGTGTCTGTAATTACATACGCAATGACCTTATCTGATTACCTTATACTATACAAAACCGCATATGTCCTCCATGACAGGCAGCCCCTCCGGAGCTGGCAAATAAAACCCAACAGGTAGATGAGCAACATTGTCAACTTCGTCAGGGAAGAAGATTTTGCTTCTGTGAAAAATCAGGGAACTAATCAATGGTAAATAGTCAAAAGATGTTTATATTATTGCTGTCTAGATAAGATATTCCCTGCTACAGTATATATTAGTACCAGTGCAAGCACTTCAGGTTGCAGCTTAGCTAATCATAGAGCGCAGCAGCCAACCACAAGGAGTACTAAGATATTTGAGACCATCAGTCCATCACCATATATCTGATTATCTGTTACTATCTGTACGGCCAACGTGCTATACAAATATGCGACTGCCTTCCATTGCTGGACAACCATCCCGCGAGTTGAGGAAGACCACCCTCCAATTCTCAAATCTCAAAAACCTCGGTCTACTCGATCCACTGATCTACTCTATCTAACCGAGGAATGTTTGGCACAAATTCTGCCGCCATTGTCTCCCACGTAACACTTGTGCAACGCTCACGCCATCCTCTCCACACAAAAACACAATCCTACTGTACTATACATCCCAACGTGTCGCACAGTCGACCCTAGCTAGCTACCAGCTCAAGATCGATCGAACATCATTTTTTTATGATCTGCATAAACTGTTTGATCGGCAGAGCATATGCATGCACTAGCTAGCACAGTAGTAGCACACATCGTGCTGGACCTCCCTCTAAGCATCGAAGAAAAAGCAACGTGCCACCAGCCGGCCGTAGATCGAGCCGGAGACGATCGAGCTGGAAAGCAGCACCGATGATACGAGAAGGACGGCCGCGAGATCGATCCTCGATATGAAGATCAGCGTCTGGTCCTGTAAGAGGAAAAAAGATGCTTCGTTTTACAGACTAGGGACCGTACGGCCGGCGTCGTCGTCGTTCTCCTCGATCAATCATCTGCAGTTCTCCGCCGCTTTACTTCCGGTTCTCCCGATCGATCGAACTAGAATAATATGCCTCTCTTTTTCTCTTTTTTTTTTCTGCTCTTCCCCACTGCTAGCCATGATCAGGACCAGCCCATCAAAAGCACCTTATAACCACGCCGTTCTAATTAATTCGGCCCCAAAGATCTGCAAAACGTGGGGGGGACGACGATCAAGAGGAACAGTACACGCGACGGCGACGACGACGACGAAGACGGCAGGGACAACCCTGCATGTAATGCATGGCCATGATTGACTTTAGAAGCAAGCAACTGCACATTGGCATATGGCTGTGGGCAACAAACAACTGGGGCTACCGGAATCGGGGCTCCTCCAGGTTCAGAGAACTTCTCCCACACAGTGCAAGGACTAATGGTCCTCCCTCCCTTCCTCTTTAGAAGCAGTTTAGCGACGGACTGAACGAGGTTTGACCGGTCTAACCCATCGATAAATTAGCCCCGGGAGCCATCATGCATGCACGCGTGCACACGGGTTAATACGATTAAATGCAGATGTATAGTAGTCCTATCACCAAGCACATGCGATTGCCTTGGGGAACCACAGACACTGCTTTAATTGATTAAGCAGATCAAGCAAGGACGATCGTGTGCAATGCGAGGAGCTGGGTGCGGCCGAAGCATGTTGGGTTGTTTTTTTTCCCTTCCCGACGGATACATATATACATGTTGTGTTGTTCTTTTCCTCTTCCTATAAGGACGCATATACATATGTTGCGTTTTGTTTTTTTAGCTGTTGTCGATACACGGATGGGCTAGCATCTGCTTCGAATTCCACCTGGTTCTTTTACCCCGCAGCAAAAAAGCAGCTGATGGGCTCGTGCGACGCGGTTTCCATCGGGTTGGCTTGGCCCAGCAGGGAGCATGGCTTCTCGCCTGGGGCCTCGGTCTCGGCTGCGGGTGGTGGACCAGCGCTTCGATCCCCAATCCCACCCCATCCCACCAATCGCCCCACGTTTTTCCTCCTCCATCTCGGCGTCCGTCCCGCGGCGCGCGGGGCGTCGTGGCGGCGTGGGCGACTTGGGGGCGAGGATGGCCAAGCCCCCGCGCTTGCTACCCACCACCGTCACCAACGTTGCGGTCGTCGCGACACGAGGCCGACCCACCCTACGCTACGTCGCTACACGGGTAGAAGCAAACCGACAGAAGGAATGAAGGAAGCATCAGCCATCCATGAGCCCATCACCTACTAGCTGAGCTTTGTCTCCATCGATCGAGCCGTACGTACCACCCTCCTCAGTACAGTGCAGTACAGTATTATTCACACCGAGAACACGCGAAGTGGATCATCGCCTACCTATCGGCGAAAGCGAGCGAGCCACGCCGATGCCCATGCCCATGCCGGCAGCCGCGCGCGCGCCCAGCGCGGTGTTCGTTCACTTCGTCGTCGTCAAGAATACGGTAAATACGGAAACGATCGGTATAACAGCAAAACCATTTCCGTTTTCATTTTCATATTTTTTACCATTTCCATTTTTGTTTCGGTCGATTACCATTTCCATATGGCTCGGCCGGTAGAAAGTCGAAAACGAACGCCGGTCGGCCGGTAATTACCGTTACCGTTTTCACCCCTAGGTGCCACGAAAGGATGGGGCTCGCGCGCGCGGTTGACTCCAAATCTATCATAGAGCTAGCTAGGCTAGCACAGTAGTAGCACGGTTTCGATCTCTTGGCTTGCGCCGCGATCCGTCTACTGGGATCTTCTACAGGGCAGCGACGCGGACGCCACTGGACAGAATGTACGCGGCTACAGTGCACGTTCCATCGCCACGGCATCTATCTGCTTGCTGAACACGACGGATCCCAGCTACTCGATCAGGGACCAACGGCCAACGGGTGCGGTTTTTGTTTTTTTTTTTCTCTGAAGAAAAATGGGTACTAGCTTTAGTTTGCGGGTTTCAGTAGGAACAATCTTTCGTTCCGGGAAACAGGCTTCGATGGGAGCTAATCTTGGGGGAGTTTTCACCTGCTCCAGGAGCAAAATCCCCCGTTTCATGGATCTAGTAGCAATGTGCTACAAACCCTACTAGCCTACGATTCGTAAACAAATACCCGTTGGCTTATGACAAGCTAGAGCATCACAAAGCTAACAATAAAGCTAAGTGGTGGGCAGCAGAAGTGCAGAACATTTGGAATCTGGGCGTACAAGTGATATTTGATCATCTCCTAAACAATATACAGGCCATGCACCCTTTTTCTCTTGAGAAAACGCCTCTTCTTTCTCGCCATTTTTAACTCGTTTATCGTCGTAGTGGCTCTCATGTTGGGGGCACCATATGCAAGTGCTCGTACTCGTGCACTTTACAGCATCTCGCTGGCCCTTGCAGTACATGCTGTGCTGGGTAAGTAGGGTTTTTTCAGCCGATAATGGTACTTGAAATTAATTATGTGCACGTCGCGTAAGCAGGTCCGGTGGGCCCAGGGCATGGAACCTGTTCAAAGTTTATTCCCACACAGCAAGAGACAGGATAAAAGGCTTGCAATTGCAAGTTTTTTAAGGACAGTATCAACAAAAATCTGACATCCGGAGCAGCTTTTGTGGGTATTTTAGGAGCACGCTTTAGCATTGTTCATCGTCCTTTTGCTATTTTGTTACCGTTAACAACAAAGAGGAGCCATGTGGAGGTAAAATGTGAAAGGCAAAAACGCACACCACAACTCTTTTTTAACCGACAAATTCTGCCATTGAAAAAAAGTTTGGAACCATTAAACCCATATTACAGCTGAACCATCCGACGGTGAAGCATGCACGCACGTGTTGGACAGAGTCAGCTTTGAGTGCTTGGATCAAAGAAGTGATCATCAAAAGGTTAACAGAAACCGAAACACTTTTTCTACTCCGGTTAGAAGAGGGCGATCCTACACCGTCCGTAACCGAGATCCAACGGCTGAGAATAAATCTTATGCTTCGAAGGAGAAATCAAAAGGTTGCGACACAATGGAGCTCTTTCTTGTGGCATTCGTTGTGCTAGACTGCTAGTGCAGCAGACGATGATGGCGGGGAGTGGCATGCGCGGGAACGGAGGCAGCAGACGAGCGTGGCTCGGGACTTTATCTTCAGCTCGCCCTTTTTTTAGTCGCCACTACCAATCTTCATGTTCCCTGCCTCTTTTTACGATCTACTCCTGCTGTTAAATATGGCCCTGCGCACTGTTCAAAGCACGGCTTCCCGTGCAGAAATGGAGAAGTTTGTGGCAATTTGTCGCACTTGGACTTGTGTTCTTCCCTCCAATGGTAAGCTGGGTGATCTATCTGGTAGCCAGGCAAAAGAAAATGGGAATAGTATTTGCGAGCGTTGAATTAGGTGGAGACTAGCTAGCATGTCTGTGTTTGCATTTGCACGATTAGATTATTTGATCTATAACTTAGTATATTGATAAAAATTACTAAAATGGAGTACTACTTGATAGAATGTTTGTATTGGAGTAAACTTTAGCAAAAGAAAGATCAGAATTGAACATTACGCAATTCAATGATGGAACAATCACAAGCAACGCCCCCTAACTCTGAATTCTAAGCTTTTACTACCGATGCTACAATGTTTAAATCGTGGAGTAGTAATATCTTTTATTTTTTCCGTGATGGCTACAGGATTGAATTTACTCTCTGGAAAATACACATGAAATTCCCTCACTTCCAAGTTCCAACTTGTCCTCAGCAAGGTACCGCTTGAGCTTTCATTGACTTCTATAGCTGCAAGTTATTGCCAGTGGAGGAGTTGAAAGATATGGTGGCGATTGGTCCGGATCCGACTACCGAGTTGCCGTTTCAGGAATATTCACATCTACGGTGCAGGCTAGCCCTAGCAGATTCCTTTCTGGATCTGATTTTCGGGACATTTGTGGTAGTTTTGATGGCTCCTTTTTCAGATCCCGTTACCGATAACACTCGAGATTTGGCAGAAACAAAAGGCAAGGACAGGGAGCTGGCACGTCACTGACCGCCGTCCCCTATACGGACTGACGAGCTTCTGTACGTACCTCGAATCCAATAAAAACGGGAATTGATTTTGTTCACCGAGACTTTCAGAGGCGTAATTCGATTCAAAGCCCCTAATTTACACTCCACGAAGTCTTAGTCTAGCGCCGGAAGCAACGTCTCTCATCACTAAAAAACAACTGATCTGAAATTCTGAATAGGTCTTGTAATTTTTGTTCGTAATTCCTAACATGGTGTGGACTATTAGTACGTCGGTATGGACCATGCATAGTGTACGCAAATACTCCTACTCCATATAGTACTTTCCAAGGACATCATGTATAGTAGTAGTACAACCACGCGAATCAGCCGGCAAAAGCCCTGTCCGACCCGGGCGGGGGCGTATCTATGTACGAGCCCCATGAACAACAGCTCGATCCATCCACGCGCGCGTGACGGCTCGGCGGCTGTCACCAACCCGGTCGCCGGGCGGTCTCGCTCGATCTGGGTTGGGATACATACCGCATACGGGTTGCAGAACGCAGATACTACCAGCACAGCGCATCGCGATAGATAAAGGCAAGCAAACAAGGGATGGTCCAAACCGAGCTCGGGCCGCGCTGCCATCTCGCCTAAATAAAACCGCGCTACCCATCGACCGATCCTACTCGCACGCGCACACACCCAGTCAAATGCTCCTCCTCCGCCGCCTCCTCTCGCTGAGCTGAGCTGAGCTGTGAAATAGTGCCACCGAGTGAGCGCTGAGCTGAGCTCGAAGCAAGAGAGGAGGAGGAGGAGGAGGAGGAGGAAGTAGGGGTGGGCGAAGATGATTACGGCGGCGGACTTCTACCACGTGATGACGGCGATGGTGCCGTTGTACGTGGCGGATGATACTGGCGTACGGGTCGGTGAAGTGGTGGCGCATCTTCACGCCGGACCAGTGCTCCGGGATCAACCGCTTCGTGGCGCTCTTCGCCGTGCCGCTGCTGTCGTTCCACTTCATCTCCACCAACAACCCGTACACGATGAACCTCCGGTTCATCGCCGCCGACACGCTGCAGAAGCTGATGGTGCTGGCCATGCTCACGGCGTGGAGCCACCTCAGCCGCCGGGGGAGCCTCGAGTGGACCATCACGCTCTTCTCCCTCTCCACGCTGCCCAACACGCTCGTCATGGGGATCCCTTTGCTCAAGGGCATGTACGGGGAGTTCTCCGGCAGCCTCATGGTGCAGATCGTCGTGCTGCAGTGCATCATCTGGTACACGCTCATGCTCTTCATGTTCGAGTACCGCGGCGCCCGGATGCTCATCACCGAGCAGTTCCCGGACACCGCCGCCAACATCGCCTCCATCGTCGTCGACCCGGACGTCGTGTCGCTGGACGGCAGGAGGGACGCCATCGAGACGGAGACGGAGGTGAAGGAGGACGGGAGGATACACGTCACCGTGCGCCGCTCCAACGCGTCGCGCTCGGACATCTACTCCCGCCGCTCCATGGGCTTCTCCAGCACCACGCCGCGGCCGAGCAACCTCACCAACGCCGAGATCTACTCGCTGCAGTCGTCGCGGAACCCGACGCCGAGGGGTTCAAGCTTCAACACACCGACTTCTACTCCATGGTGGGCCGCAGCTCCAACTTCGGCGCGGCCGACGCGTTCGGCGTCCGCACCGGCGCCACGCCGCGCCCGTCCAACTACGAGGACGACGCGTCCAAGCCCAAGTACCCTCTCCCGGCGTCGAATGCGGCGCCCATGGCGGGCCACTACCCGGCGCCGAACCCGGCCGTTCGTCGGGCGCAAGGGCGCCAAGAAGGCGGCCACGAACGGGCAGGCCAAGGGCGAGGACCTCCACATGTTTCGTCTGGAGCTCAAGCGCGTCGCCCGTGTCCGACGTCTTCGGCGGCGGCGCGCCAGACTACAACGACGCCGCGGCAGTCAAGTCCCCCGCAAAAGTAGCAATCTTTTATCTTCACCGTGTACTATTTGCCTGATTTGGGGCATTTCTTGGGCTAATTTGTACTGACTCGTATATTTCTTTTACGTCAGTGGATGGAGCGAAGGACAGGGAGGACTACGTGGAGCGGGACGATTTCAGCTTCGGGAACAGGGGCGTCATGGACAGGGACGCGGAGGCAGGGGACGAAGGCGGCGGCGGCGGCGGGCGCCGACCCCAGCAAGGCCATGGCGGCGCCGACGGCGATGCCGCCGACGAGCGTGAGACCCCGCCTCATCCTGATCATGGTGTGGCGCAAGCTCATCCGCAACCCGAACACCTACTCCAGCCTCATCGGCCTCATCTGGTCCCTCGTCTGCTTCAGGTGCGTACACCCCGGGCTTCTCGCAAACCCAAACCCATCTGCTCGTACGTGCTGTGGTGGTCTGGTTCTGACAAGGCGTTCGTCTCGTTTTGGCGTTGCAGGTGGAACTTCGAGATGCCGGCCATCGTCCTGAAATCCATCTCGATCCTGTCGGACGCGGGGCTCGGCATGGCCATGTTCAGTCTCGGTCGGTATTCTCTTCTTTCCATGCTAACCTCACCTCACCCCCGGCAGTGTCACGAGCTGTTCCCCTGAGTTTGCGATCTCGCCATGCATGCAGGTCTGTTCATGGCGCTGCAGCCGCACATCATCGCGTGCGGGAACAAGGTGGCGACGTACGCCATGGCGGTGCGGTTCCTGGCCGGGCCGGCCGTGATGGCGGCGGCGTCCTTTGCCGTCGGACTCCGTGGCACGCTCCTGCACGTCGCCATTGTCCAGGTAAACCGGAACGGAAAAGAACAACCCATACGCACACACTGTCACACGCACAGTCACACATCGAAAATAAAGGTCTCCGTGTGGGTGGGCATGCAACCTACCGCGCGCAGCCAGCCAGCGTCGTTCTTTTCTCCAGCCCCTCGTGCTCGTTCGCGTCTGCTTTCTCTCCTGCCTTTTGCTCTCCACGGCCGCGGCACTTTCTACGTTTGGCCAGCACGAAAGCCTTTTGCTTTGGCTAACCTTTTTCTCTCTGTTGTTCTTTTGTTTGGTCCAAACCGAACGAACGAACAGGCAGCTCTGCCCCAGGGCATTGTCCCCTTCGTCTTCGCCAAGGAGTACAGCGTGCACCCTAGCATTCTCAGCACAGCGTAAGTACTAGATTCTCTCTCAGTTTGCACTCTGTCCTGAATCGACGGGCCACTGACATTTTTTGCCTTTGCTCCTGCTCGCAGTGTCATCTTTGGCATGCTCATCGCCTTGCCTATCACCCTCGTCTACTACATCTTGCTTGGGCTGTAATCGAGTTGCATGCATGTAAATTCCTGCTCCTGACAACCAGCCATGTTAAGAAGAGGGGAGAAGAAGACAGAGCTGGTACACTGTTTGCAAAGTCAGGACTCTTTGATTTTTCTTTTCTTTTCTTTATTTCTTGAAGTAGAATTTGGGAGGAGGGGGATTGGAAGGGAGTCAAACGAGTCAAGGGGAGGACAGGATGGTAGCTAGCTTAGCTAGGACAATGGTGAGTCACAAAAGAGCACCAAAAGCAAGTACAAGTACAAAGCTTGGGGGGACACAGGATCCAGTTCAGGTCACAGAAACGGTTCGGTTTTGGGAGGGGATTGTGGGAGTTTTGGTTGGCTGCGCTGCGCTGACCCTTGTAAAACGGACGCCGATTCTGACAAGAGATCGACCTTGTTTTGTTCGTGTCGTGGTATTGCTGACTACTACTTTGAAATGATTAATCTCCTACTACTAATTACTCCAGTCTTTTTGCTGTAAATTCTACTTTTCTTTTTACCTATACGTCAAATTGGAACTTTGTGCACAACTAAATGGAGAGCACACTGCTGTCTAATCTACTGCTCCAAAGATCGTTTAGCACAGCGACCAGAAGAGCCGCTTTCGCTTTCGCCTGGCCGAGTCGAAGCCACAGAAACGCATGGGTGACGAGGCCTCACTCCCTATCAGCGGTTGCTGATTTGATAAGACATGTCGGCCGTTAGAGCTGTGTGCCGCCAATTAGTACTGGTACCTGATGAGGTCGCTTACGTGGAGATGGCACCAATAAGCTAGTGACTCTAGCTGTAATCATGGAGACGGACGAATGCACAGTACCGTAGATTCATGGAGATCAGCTGCTGAGCTCGTTCTAACCAAGCATGAAACTAGATGATTTCGCATGAAATGGTTCATAATCAGATTAAGGTTCATTCTATACACATATTAGAGGCAACAAATGGACATAAACGGAATTGTTGACTTGTATATGTAGTTCTTCAAGTAGAAAATGTGTCTGTCTGCGCTGTACTATTAACTGACTGATTGGATTAGTTCATTCGTTCTGAACATCTGATGGAGAAAATATTGCGAAGGGGTTGGTGGCCCTACGTTTGGTGCAGGGCATTATGCGCTAATGTGGGATTTGATGTGGACCGGTGGAGCATATCCAGCGACAAGCAGGGCCCTCTAGGTTGCTGTCGCATTAAGTGCCTTGTTGGGGTCCCTGTGCTCCCCCTGCTCATTTTCCGCCACTGTTCTGAATCTGCCGCCTAACCTCTTCGTTTTTTTTTTTTTTTTGAAACCTGCCTAACCTCTTGGTTGAATGGTTGTTAGACCTGTTCAGTTCGTTCCGCGGCTAGTGCCTTCATCTCCCCTCTTCTATGGGAAAAAGAAAAAGCTTGCATTCACGTACGGAAAAGGATTCTCTAATTTAACTAATGTGCAGTTGTGCCGTTGAGTCACTGATATATATGGACCACAGTAAAGTGGAACCCACATATCAGTGACTCAACTGTATGTACAGTTAAGTCATAAGATCTGCTTCCCACGTACCTCACTATGTTGCATCCACCATGCTCATACATAGCAGGACTATTTGAAGCGAAATGCGAGCTTCAGTTCAGGTGTAGTTTCTTCTTAGGCTGTTTTCGTTAATAGGGGTTGGAACCCATCTCCTCCGCACGGAAAAGGGAGCGGTCCATTAGCGCGTGATTACTTAAGTATTAGCTATTTTTTTAAAAAAATGGATTAATTTGATTTTTTAAGCAACTTTCGTATAGAAACTTTTTTGAAAAAAACACATCGTTTAGCAGTTTGAAAAACGTGCATGCAGAAAATGAGGGAGAGGGACTGGGAAGAGGCTGAAACGAACTCAACCTTTGTCTTTCTAAATGCATCTTCATTTTTATACCCAAATCCTTCAGATGGGAAGAGCCGTGGTAATATGAAAAACATGCATAGGTTTATTGTTGTAAAAGAGACATTGACAATGACATGGGGCTCAATGTGAAAGAATACCATATAAGTTCCAAACTTGCTAACAGCACCGACACGATATTTGTCAAACTACATCCCAGAGCATTGATTATGGACACGGTCCTTAAAAAATAGCATCATCACAACGTATGAAGGTATCAACAATTCTTGTCATGTTATGTCAGGGCTGATCGTTCCCTCGCCTATGTTACAGCGATCGTACTGTTATAATATGTAGTGTCTCTCCATTTAAGAGATAGACTAGGATCAAATCCAACTCTATTGCTATTCTAAATACCTACTCTCTCCGTCCGATAAAAATCCAACCTAGGAGGGGATATGACCACTCCCAATACGACGAATCTGGACTTGTCACATCCCCTCCTGGTTTTTTTTTTCGGAGGGAGTATTACAATTCAAGTCATACTTTGTAACCGTATTTGATATAAACACTATTCAAAACAAATAATATCAAGTACTGTATAATTTTATATTGATATAGTAAGAGAAAAATTACAAAACTATAGTGGAGGCTATAAAAATAATAAAAAACTAGCACATCTATCAAACCACGTGACCGCTAATGTATAAAAAAAAACTAGCACCTGACCGGTCGTCGCTTAGTGTGACCGGATGCCAAGATGTTAAAGGCGCATTACTTACCGGATATTTTAGAGCTGGGATTCCAGATGAATTTACCAAGTCTAATCAGCATTTTTCTTCCCTTTCTTTTGACCAGGTGAGTCTGATAGAGTGATAGTGAGCTTGCGAATATGGTATGCCAATCCTATTCCTACGAAAAATATGAGGACTCGGCATTTGTTCCTCGTGGTTTAATAAGAGATTAGGAAAGTTCACGGTTCAATGAACCGGATCAATGCCTAATGCTCGTATCGAAAGGAGAAGGGAGAATTGCCAAATCACTTTGACTATCCTTTTAAGACTTTTCCGAGACCTGTAAAACGACAAGTAGTTGCCATTGATGCATTGTTTCGCGAAAAATGGTTTTGGTTTGTGGCTTCACAGTTGCACGAAAAAGTCGGAAGTGACCACAGGCTGGCCAGCTCGCGGCATGCATGAAGCATGATGCATGCCGCGAATAATCACCGGCCATCTGCATCATTCAAGCTGGGCTTTCTGTAATCAAACATGTGACCCACTTTATCACGAAGGAATCACCACTGCATGGTTTCTCATACAAGAGGGGATGCGTTTAGGTCCACCAATTGCAGGCGATTGATTAGCACTCTACATGAGGTACTTTGCAGCGTAACATTTGTCATTCCAAAGAGGCTATAAGAGCAAGTTTAATAGTATAGCCCACTACTAACTTCAATTTATCTATATCCAATCTAATAGCTAATTCATACAATAGTTGCTTACTATACTATTAATATATGGTCTCACCTGTCATATACACATTGCGTCGTGGAGTCCGTGTTGCAGCTGGCTACAGATCTGTAGCCTGCTGCTCTTCTCTCTCATTTTTTTTATCTCACTTAAATATGTTTATAGCTGGCTAATAATCTGCTATTGTACCTGCTCGAAATTGTTGTCAATTCAATTATTTCGACCCAAGCACAGTTCCAGAGCTCTTAGAAAAAGTGGGGAAAAACACCACGTTCTACAAAAGATCACCGGAGCTTTCCCTGGACATGGACACGCACGATCGTCTCATGGCTACCGATCGATAGTCCATCTGATGAAACTATCTTTCGCAGCCCAGATGCCACCAGCAAAAGTCTGGACTTGGACAGTTGGACCGGTCAAGTCGTCAACAGCAACGGCGTACTCCCTCCCACCTGCATCTGCGTCGGATATGCACTGGACAGCACGGCCGGCTCAGAGATTCCAGACACGAGAGACGAGAGCTGAAGAGCGAGTCCTCTGAAGTCTCAGCTTGTGGATGTGGTGGTGGTACGATTCAAAGGGCAGCGGCGACCGGCCGGCACGCATGCAAAAGCCATGGATCGTCCGCCAGAGCGCTCATGATGGTGTGTGTGCTCGGAAGGAGGAACAAAAGACGATCGAGACGGGTGGTAGCCTCTAGCCTAGCCCACCACCCCCATCATGGCGTCGCCTCCTCGACCATCGATGGCAAAAGAGAAAAAGGGTTCGATCGGCACGAAAGAAGGGAAGCAAAGGCATCTCTAGGCACAGCCCCGGTCGACAGAGCGCACCAGCCACCGTACGATGCGTCTCGCTTCGCTACACGCACGTACGGTATCGCGCGCGATGCGCAGGCAGGACTCGCTCCTGTCACCGGCAGCGTCAGCGTGCTCCGGCAAACGGGGGACGCACCGGCGACGGGGCATTCGGCACGGCGCTTCTGCCCCTCTCGGCTTTCCTTTCGGCGGGAGGCATCGCGCGCGCAAAGCCGCCGCGACGTGGGGGGCCGTGGGGGCGGGCCATGCGCTGGCACACGCGCGGGGCGAGGGGGGCCACGTACGAGAGTCTACCTGGCTGGCGTCACGCCACGCCACGGTACACGCGAAAGGTAGGCGCCGTGCAGGACGAGACGCCGTGCGCGTACAGCTGACGCGCAGTCATCTGCGATCTGCATGCATGCACGCTCCGGTCGATCCATCGAAGAGGCTAAAAGGCTTTAATTGAGCCGGTCCGACCCACGCATCCGTCCGAGTCCGGCAGCCATCTGATCTGATCTGACGGTACGGTGTGCGTTGAACGATCGACGATGGCGTCTGACGCGCGCGCCTGACATGTACGCGGGCGCGCATACATACACGTAGTGCCACGCCACGCCATGCCGCGCCATGATGCCATGCCCGTTTCCTCGTGTCAGCTTCCGCCGGACCGGCAGATTTAACTGTGGCGTAGCAGTGACCGAACCGGCGCCCCTGCGTGTGGCAGCTTCTGATCACCGTATCACGGGGTCCGGCCCCTCGAACGATCGATCCTGGAATCACCGGCCACACGCCCGTGTTCCGCCCAACCAAACGTAACCTCGTCACCATGCGAGAGGTGCCGTGCCGACCTGTGACATGTAAAATCAGTATCAGCTAGCTGGAACCTGATCGCCTAAACAATCTGGACGTTTTCGCTTGTCCCGGATCAGGCTTGCATCATGGCCACACTATCCGGTCCTTGTACGGCGTGATCTATCGCCGGGGCCTCTCATCATCGCATGCCGCCAAACCACGTCTCCGTCACAGGCGTTGTGGCCTTGTACGATGAGATCGACCGGGGCGTGAATGCTCCGTGACACAGGGGCCTTCCCGTGTAATGCCAATGGGGCTCACTGCTGCGCCGAATTGACGGTGCCGGATGTGGCGCCAAGGCGGCCACTGCGCCGGTTTTGACGCGAACGGGTGGCCTCCAGTCGTTGCAGTCTCTGGAGCAGGATGGATCGGTGAGACGACGGGAGGGCGACACGTGGGCCTGCAGGGACGACGGAGGCTTCAGCCCTTCAGGGACCGGACAAAGCACCACCTCCATTTTGAGCTACAGTTTTGTGAGCGACTCCAGCGATTTCATGGCGTCTCGCACCTGGCACGTTGCCCTCGGTGAGACACCGAAAGCAACAGCGAAAGAGAACACACGTAGAAAAACCACGGGCCATACGATTTCTTCGCCTGAGCCAAAAGACTTTTAAAAACGGGAAACCAAAAATGTCAGCAGCGTTTACGTCGTGTATACTGCTTGTAGCAGGGGCAGAGGTTTCACCTCCGTTTGCAGGTTGCAGCGTGCAGCGGTCGGTCCCCATGCCGGCTTCGCTTGCCGCCTCTTGCGCCCCTGGCACTTACTCCCCGTGTCCCCTTGTATCACCGGACGTGATAGCACAACCGCTCGAGCTGGCTGCCATTAATGTTCAAGCTACTGAGCCGCGAGAGAAAATCCTTCTTTCACCATGAGCTCCTCTGTCGAGATAGTCTGGATAGCTAACGCATCTCCTCCTCCTCGGGCTGTCGAATGTCGATGTCGACCCGGCCCGACAGCATATTGTTGCAGGGTGAGCAAAGGCCTACCGGGGCCTTCTCCCTCTCTCCGTCGAGCTTTCCGGGGAAGTGGACGCAAGCGTTCCGGCGTCCGTGGCTAACGAACGTCGCCGTCCTGCGTGCGTCCATGCAGCTTAATTGAATGGCCCCCCCGACCGAAAGCGAGTGCCGAACTCGCGAGCGTGCCTTCACGCTAGCTGCCGCATCGCACGGCCCAAGCAAGGGGGACCTCACCTCACCTCACCTCTCTCTCCCTGAACCTGAACAGGGGGGACCATGCAAAACAAGCAGGATGGGGGCAGCAGGCGCCACAGCTTGAATGCATCGTTTTAACTCAATTTTTTTGGGGCACAGGTGAAACGCGTTGGGTGGTACACTTCTGATCCGCGTCCATGGAAGCATGGTGTCTGGACATGGCAACTTAAAACGAAGGCTCCGTGCTATAATTGACATGATCGCAGAGAGGGACAGCAACATCTGCACCACAGCGATCATGCTTGCTGGGACAACCATGCAGCTTCGACAGTTCGACTAATCCATCCATAAAACCCATCAATCGGCTTCAGGCATTCAATGAGGGCTAGCGTTCAAGCTCGATGATCAAACCAGCTGCCTGAACAAGACGCTACTAGCAGATTTTCTGAAGAAACTCAAGGCCCTGAACAAACCATCCACGCCTGAACACATGTAAAAGGTTAGCTAGCGAAAGCACGCGTCAGGGCGCAGCATCAGGCAAGCGACCAGCTTTTGCAAGTTGCGATGCGAAGAATGAATTATTCTGTGCGTGTGCAGATGCAAGAAGACAAACCCATGCGGGAACAGTTGGAGCCTGTAGTGAGACAGAAAGAGGAGCATAGTGCCATGGTGGGTTTCGGTGTTCTCCACAACGGAGGCACATCCACTAATTTGTAGTATTCTATATGATGCCTGAGGTGAATATATGCTGATGATAATACAGCTCAGGTAGTAGGCCCGGTGCTGCAAACGTATGATGCGTATGTATTGAGCAAGAGGCAGGGGCACATACAAATACTGCACCAGATAGCAATGGCGAGAGAAATCAGAGAGCGTAAATTATGCTTCCTGTCTCTCACAAGTGCGAAGCAGCGAGTGGACACTAACCTTGGTGGCCACCTAGAGCTATCCTAGTACAAATATGTTTGCTTAAAAGGTGCATATATCTAAGGTAGAGTACAAGATCACCTGGTAATTTATCAACTCAGGTGCTCTTTTGGTCGGGAGGATCCGAAAGCACGGAGTGGGAAGTCAGCAAAAATACCAATAAACCTGCTTACATGTAATGCATTACCTACTTGTCTGATTTCTTTATCTTCAGGTCGATCCGTTGATGTAGATGACAGTGTGATATCAGACGGCAAAAGATTGCAAAATCTGCACTGCGAGAGCTCACACTTTCAGATGCATCAACTGCCGGAGAAAGGATCGAGAGCGATGTATGTGGATTTTTTTTTCCATCAATCATTACTTCATGAGTGACAACTGCAACTTTCCTAGCAATCGTTTGCTGGCTTAGTATGGAAATGCCGGCGATAAAATATGATTTGGAGGAAAAAGAAATTGCAACAAAGAAGTGGACCATCCACTGAAGTCCCAACTCTGTTTGGAAGTTAGTACGTCGAGTAATACTGCTTGATAGCATCTTCCGATCGAGGGACCAATCTCAGGAAGGTCCAAACGAATGCAACCCAAAGCCTAAGGTTCATTGTTTCTGCAAATGTCGTGTTTTAATCACAAGGTAGCAACCTAACTATTCCGACAATATGGATCGATGCTTATCTTTATTCACCTTCTATCATATCTGTATATATCACAATGCCGACAAGTCGGTAAGAATATGCGTACCATGGAACCTGAACTTTTCTGATAAGTTTATTGCAAAGTTTTAGTTTGCATCTAATCCTCATACTAAAAAGAAGTGAAGGTAGGTTGCTTTCCCTCTCCTAATGAAAAAAATAATAAAGAATAGGTTGTCTGAAATGCAGAAGGGTCAATACATGAAACACGCATACCTCACTGCTATGCAGTGGAAACACCTTTGTTATGCATCTCCCATAGCCCAGGACCTCTCTGAACATCTAGAATCCTATATCCTTTGAAAGCCCGATTTCACCTAAAAGTTAGATCTTAGATGGAGGCATCACATGAGAAATCATTCTATGAAAGAGAATTAATGGAACTTATCAAATGCAAAAAAAAAAAAAAAGAGGAAGAATGTGAACAACACCTGTCCAACTGGAAATGCTTTACATCTCATGGAAATTGACACGAGCAAATGATCGATGATGGATCATGTCTCTGCTACAGATGCTTTCAACCATTGAAGATTCCTTCTTCTCCTACAAACATTCACTAACAGCTTAGATGGAAAGGCAAACTGTCAACCAGTGGATCATGCAAACACAGTGAAACAGAAAAGCTACTATATCGTGGGCTCAGTAAGTCAGAAAGATACACATCAACGTTCTGGATGGTCTGCATGGACAGTCAATCTATCAAAAAGCTAGATAACAATTACATGCATGCAGCACAGCAGTACTGCCCATGATCTAGCCTTATCTTTTACGCTATGCAGTTAATCCTGAAAATAAAAGGCAGTACGGACCAATCTATCAATGATCAGAAATGACAAGCAAAGCATTAAAGTAATAGACAATCATTAGTTCACATTTTGAACAGATGTACTAGATATGCATTAAACGTACAAAATCTTTTCCTGATTCTCATCTGTAACAACCTCTGAACATATTAGTGGAAACCTTAATTCTCTAAGCACGTATCTTCGTACAGTTCCACTTCAAGTATAGAACAGCTGCAAACCTTATGAAAGAAAAAGCCCTTATGACTGAACAAGCCCTGTTTCATTTAATCAAAAACAGCAAAACCGAGTCCAAATCAGCCTCAGCTATGTTCCTCTTGCAGTTTTAAGAACAAATAACAGTTGCTCCAATATATCAGTACTGGATGTTAAACACCTAACGGCCATTTGCTTATTGTCTCGGTATTACCTGTAATATTGTTCTATAGCACTAAAGTAAGAAGGCCATATGGCCATATCATCATTTACGAATTTTGAAAGGGGAAGCTATGATCCTTACCTCAACCACATTATTCTGATTTGAGGTGCGATGGATGACCTGGTGGTCAAAATTCCTTATAAGCATAATTAATTCCAATCAGATTGATCCAAGAAAACCGATCAGCGATCTGACCGGTAACAGAAGCCAGAAGGAACATCAAATCCTGAGATAGCATGTACAAGTTACTAACTACTCCTAGGTAGTAGAAGATTGATGTGCTTCACTTGGAGATGATGTGAGATAAACATGATGTCATGAACTCATGATCTTAGGAACAGGCGTCAGCAGGACGGGCATCACGAGCCCTATAGTATGCACTCTATAGAAAGAAAATATACTTTCTAAACTATTTTGCCTTGCTAACTTGAGAGTTGGGATCCTCAATTGCAAAAGTAATACGGAGTATTTTTTTTTTCTTCTAGCCAACGTGAAAATCATAACCAAACAACAAACCAACAAAGTTCGAGATGTTGGACAATCCTTACTGGCGATCTCCTTACTTGCGGTTGCGATTTGGCAATATCCCGTCTTCTGTTACCGCCATGATCTCCCAGGGCCCCGGGCGCTGTCTGCATCTGCAACTCGAATCCATTATTGCGGGAGAGGAGAGGGAGAGAGAACATACGCGCATACGGCAAATCGCTGGCGAGTCCAGCCGCCGGTGAGTCACCAGCGGACGACGGCTAGGGCTTAGCAGTTGGACTCGGTTGCGCTTTTCCGTGGAGTGGTCCGCCGTTTACTGGATCCACTTGGGTGGCGGCCCGTTGGAAGTTTCATAGTAGGCTTCCCGCTAGGCTAATTAATCGGCTTCCTGCTGGGCTCATCTCGGGCCTTGAAATCATGGGCCTCTTGCCGTCTTCTTGAGTCCGTAACCAAGACCATTTTGGACGCGCGCTGCGCCGTCTCATCATATGGAACTTTCCTAGCGATCCTCTAGAAGGCAGAACAAACTTTCGTTGCAAAACTCTAAACGCGGCCTAGGCGATTAGGATTTATAGGCGGGCCAGCGTTCCAAGGCCAAATTAATATACCTTATTATTTCCCTACTTATTATATGTTCCGTGTGATATTACAGGATTCATGAAGTTCGTGAAATTTTCCTCCAAAAAGAAGTAAAGTGCACGGACGGGATCTAAACTTGTGCACGTGTATCATCTAGATTCCTGAACTCTTATAATATACTTTTGTATATCAAAATATCATACAGGTCCAAATAGACTCTAACCCATTCCATGTGCTACCGTGACATGCTACGGTGACGCCTATGTTTGTCAATGGGATACACGTGTCAGTCAAATAATAAAAATAAAATTAAAGAGAGAGAGGGGAAAAAATAATGTTTTGAAATTTTGAAAAAAAAATATAAAGAGAGGAGAGGATATGAGAGAGCGAGGGGAGAAAATGATGTATTTATTTATTTAATATGAGACTAACATGTAGATTTCACTGACATGTATAAACCATCATGGCAAGTCACATCAGCAGATATATTGGATTGAAGCTCGTTTGAATCTGTAGGACACGCACGATAAATCTAAAATCCAAAAATAAATTTTAAAAGTTTAGATACCAATATGACATATCCACATAATTTTAGACACACGTTTGCACTTTACTCTTTAAAAAAAAATAAAGTTCGAGAAAAGGTTGTGTTATTTTTTCATGCTTGTTAGCAACGTACTCTTCACGAGTCAGGAATGTCGTTGGGTTTGCCGTTCTCAAACTCTACTTATTTATTTATTTATTTTTAACTGACTCCGGATGGCTTGAAAAACATGATTTGGAGGAAGAGACATCATTGCAAATATTTTTTAGAAAAAATTGTAAGCATATTATGAATTAAATACGGTACCCTGAGGTTAAAATTATACACCCCTTGCCACTCCCCTATCAAATGCATCTCCCTAGATTGTTTGAAAGCAACCGTAGATACGGTTCGCCCGTGAACTTGCAGCGCAGCGGGAGATCACCGGCCAAGTCTCCGACCATTTTCATTTCTGGCTTGGCAAAGTTCACATCAGCAACGGCACGGTTCCAATGATCCAATCTTCAAGCATCGGAGCATACTTTATCCAAATTTGATTTTTAAATTTTCAATTGATTTCAGTCTTCAGATTGGTGGACAGTTCTTGAAAACCTGCAGAAATCGTAAGGTTGATGGCTAATCCATGACTTGCGCCTCAAAATGCTGAGGCGCACGCGTTACATGCCTGATCCTCTGGCCGCCCAACCCCAAGTACCCAACACTTCCTATCCAAAAACACGCACTTTGCTTCCGGATGATAGCTGCAACAGACCATGAGCCCCACATGTTGGACACTGCCTTGAAGGATCATATTATGTTGTTGGTTTGGTTTGACTGAGCCACGGCCTGGAGCAACCTGCTTGCTTAATCCTCTCGATAACACGGTTAACACCTGCTGATTGCCGTGGGGAAATGCTCGTCCTCTTTGTTTACTCCAGAACACCAGATCACAAATAGCCAATCATGTACTTCCTGTTTCGGCGCAAGAGGTCGCCTACCTGCACAAGTTCTGTGCAGCTGCCTGCTAGCTCCAGCTTCGTGGCCCTCGATCTGTGCTGTGCCCGCGCTGTCCATCCCGATCCTGTCGTTCAGGTGATCCCGTATTCAAGTCATCAATAGATTACGCCAATGTAAAAAATACGTTAAGACACTTTTAAATTGTAGGAATAAAAATACACAGAAAATTTGATTAAAATGCAAGGGAAAAATCAAATAATTGCAAAACAAGAAAAAACAAAGAAAAACCATTAATTAGACCGTAGGAAAAAAACGGAGGAATTTCGGATGAGAGTGATGAACTCGAAGAAATTTTTTTTCAAGAATTTCAAAGATCCATAGGAAATTTGTTTTAACTTTTAAAAACTTCTCCTCTAAAAAAATTGTACTTTTACAACAAATTTCCTACAAAATTAAAATTCTTTAAAATTCATATTTTCTTTTCCTACGAATCAAACGGGCCTTTTTCTATCTAGACTGATAACGCAGAAATGACAGTATTGTATTCACTGCGAGGTGCGAAAAGAATATTCCATAATATTATGACTGGATAAAGTTGTATGAAAATATTTTAATAAGGTTAATGGCGTGTTAGGGAGTAATGGAACCGGAGAAGTAAGCGTAGACCGAGTTTTAGCGAACGTTGCGAGAGGCGGGCGGGCCTACAAAGTGGGCCCGCGTTTTCCGGCCCACGTCAGCCTGCCGCGCCTACCGTTGACTCTCCCCAGCCCGAGCCGAAACCACCACCTCCCCAATAAAACCCACGCGCGGACGCAGCGCACGCAAAATCGCAAATCCACCCCCCCAAACTCACGAATTCGATGGACACCGACCTCGGCGGCGGCGGCGGCGCGTCGGGGATGGACGAAGCGGAGGCGGCCTTCTTCGCGCGGCGCGGGCGGCGGTGCTGCTGCTTCCCCTGGCCCTCGTCGGCGTCGTCCCACCAGCGGGTCGCGGGGCGGAGGAGGAGAGCTGGTGGCAGCGCGCCGTGGACGCGGTGCTCAAGGTGCGGGAGTGGTCGGAGCTGGTGGCCGGGCCGCGGTGGAAGACCTTCATCCGGCGGTTCGGCCGCGGCGGCGGGGGGGGCCCCGCGGCCGCACAACTACGGCCGGAAGCTCAACTACGACGCGCTCAGCTACGCGCTCAACTTCGACGAGGGCCACGGCGCCAGCCCCGAGGGCGACTACACCGGCTACCGCGACTTCTCCGCCCGCTTCGCCGCCCGCCGGCCTCCGCCAAGTCGTCCATGGACCTCGGCGGCCGCGACGCGCCGCCGCTCTTCAACCCGCCGCCGCCCCACGACGGCGCCGGCCGGGCGTGACCTCTCGTTCCCATCCCTCACAATCGCTTCACCGGATCAAACGAGAACACGGCGTCCTGTCCTCGATTTGCTTCTGGTTGCAATGGCGTGATTTGGTGAGAAGCGAGATCGATCGTTGCTTCGGTTCGGTTCCCCTCCCATCTTCTGTTTCCTTCAATTGAGTTCGTTCGTTACTGTACAAAAAAGAACATAGATTTGTTTAATTCGTTCTCTGTCATCGAATTGTCGCCGTGAATTCGTCGATCGTGTCGTGCCACAGTTTTGTCCCGATTGAAGCAAACACGTTTGAAGTTTTTGATCGATCAAATTTTACTCCCTCTGTTTTGCCTGGAAACTTGCATGAATGGTAAGAAAGAGGAATAATCAAACCTAATTCCAATCCAAACTCTGCAATCTGAAATCGTGCCGTGTTCCAGCAGCGAGTGATTGCGACCCAAAAATTGAATGTGAGGAGACCAGGGAAAGAGCCGTGCACGTTGGACTTCTGGTCCTACAAGCAACTTGAGACTAGCAATAGCAATGGCTGCGGTCTTCTTCCCATCGATCCTTCCGTGTGACGTCCACTTGTTGCTGAGAATAGCTTCCCATTGCCTCTCACATTCCTTCCTAACTGGTAACTGCGGCTGCAGTTGCGTGATTAAAATGTGTCTATTTGTTAATCACGGGAATTACGAGCTATCGGTTCAGATAATCACGGACGTATTGAATTCCAGGCAGGCAATCGTGATTGATACTAGTCATATCTAACTATGAACAGGTAGGTACTCGCTGAGCAATATAGGATTATTTGCGTTGCATCAAATCATACCAGAAACAGTTTGGTGGATTGGATATAGTACTACCACTTTGATCATTTGATGTCTAAGGGTGATTTCGAGGAGGAGGAGATTGGGAAGATTCGGAAGATACGCAAAACGAGGTGAGCCATTAGCGCATGATTAATTGAGTATTAACTATTTTAAATTTAAAAAATAGATTAATATGAATTTTTAAAGCAACTTTCCTATAGAAATTTTTTGCAAAAAATACACCGTTTAGTAGTTTGAGAAGCGTGCACGCGGAAATCGAAACAAACTCACTCACTTTCTTCAGCTGCCGAACGCAGCCTAATAAGGCCTCCTCCAACGAGGATGAGTCAGCTAGCTCATAAATCTCCACATCAGCTTTTGTATGATGTGGAAAAGAGAGAAGATAAGGAGAGAGAGTGAACTATCTCTTCTTCAAGAGCTAAGCTCCTAAACAAAATGTGAGAGGGGTTGTGGAACCCAAAGCATTTTGAACAATATGCTATGAGACAACCTATTAAAAATGTAGACTTTTTTGCTATCTCTTGTATGAGGTGGACAAGCATGAGCCACTAGCTCAACCATTGAAAGAGGCCTGAGAGTGCCAGCTCGTAAAGCCTACAGACATTCACAGCTACTCCAACCATCCAACGAATCATATTGATTTGTTGCAAAAACAACACGGAATCCATGAAAATAAAGATCGAAGATATAGAGTATGATAACTGTGAGCAGAAGCATATCATTTCCTTATTTCATCCTATCTTTGTCTTGACCCATACGTTACATGCATGATTCTGTTGCGTTCAATTGGTCATGCTATGATCTGCCCATTTGAACAATAATTTGTTTGTTACAGTCAGTAACATATGGAATTTTTAATCAAAGAAATGAGTTTCCAAAAGAAAGCAGAATCCCCACTTCACCTGGGACATGATTGCTGAGACCTGAAGCCCGTGGTCCCAATGTTTGTACAATGATATATAGTACAATAGAGTCTAAAACTTGCAACAAGAAGGAATATTTGCATGAATTGACCAAATCTGGCTTTTCCAAGGAACCATTATCTGAACAGCTGGTAACAATGTACTACTAGCAAGAGAAACGAAAGAAAACAAACAGCAGCTACTGGAACTGCTGTAAACAATAGTTCTGCCGAATCGGCATCTCGCTATGATTGCAGTAGTTGCCTGCAGCATTTGGTACTGGTTGAACACTAATCATTTGCACACCAATGATTTTAGTAGCTCAGATCTCAAAAGCAAAACGCTGGAAATCTTGTCGGTAGTACACATATTGTTTAATCAGTGTGGTGTGGGTGTGTGAGGGCTGGCACTTCTTCATTGCTCTGTGATTAAATATGCTAAAGATGAGAGACTTTATAATTTAGTATGGCACTATACAAGTATTGCAAACCACTAACAGCTCTCTAACAGCTAGTATCATGTAATATAATAATAACATGATAAATATCAAGGGCACTCAAAAACCTAGTCATCACCATCTGGCGCAATAACCAAAAGCTGAAGCTGTTTTGAGTTGGAAACCTCGAGCGATAAGCAAAAGCTTGGGCACAAGCAGGATTGACAAAAGACAATGGTTGCTACTTGTCTGATATTATCAAACAAATAGCAGCGGTAATAATGAGTTTTTAACGGACAAGGAAGTCAAAGGAAAAGAAAAGGAGGAAGGACATGACCAACATTTGCAACAATGAAGGGTTACACCTTTCAGAGTGATGAACAATAGATATCACTGCAATTTATTGACATGTAAAATACTGCAAATCCCAAATAGTTACCATTGGTATAATGGAAAATATTAATTGAAAACGAAGGTATCTGGCTTTGAATAAAGGGTTTCAGACTTATCATGGATGAAGAAAGTTATCATGGACGAAGAAAGCTCATGGAATGCTTTCTGCGATGCCAAAAGAGAGAAAAAAAATGTGGTTCTACCATGCAAGTTAAGAGATTCTTGAAGATGGTATTGTAAAATCCAGAAAGCATCTTTTAAAAGTAAGAACATTAATCTCTAAGGTATTTATTTGGATTTAAATATTTAGTACATTGCTAAGAGAATGCACCCTGAGTCATGCAAAGTAAAGGCCCTCCATGCATCTTTCTGGTTACTTATCAGGAACAACAAAGTAAAAGAAAAAAATTAACTTCCAGCAAGATGTAAAAACTATATAGTTATTTACCATCAGTCCAAATTGGTAGCTAAAGCAAGTTAGAACTTCAATCCTCCAACAATTATGATAAGACGTCCAAAAGTGCACTTTATAATGATATTATCATTCAAAAACAAGATGTCGTTATAGACCCTTCTTGTTCAGAAACATATGCCTTCCTATGTTTTGAAGAAAACAATGCTCACAATCTTTCCTTCCATATGCTCTACTTTTTAAAAATTTCCCATAATGAATTATCATGCACATGCCTATATTGTTATGCTAGAGATTGAAATAAAATTTATGTATGAGGGAGTAGAAGATAGTAGGATACAGGCACTGAAGCACATACATCTCCACTGCGATATGTGAGTTCTTTTTTGGGGGGGTTACAATGAAATGACTGATGGGTTTACTCAGACTATATGCAATCATCCCAGGAAATTGCAGGTCGTTAATCAGAGGTTTCTCCTTAAATGGGTACTCCTGCGACTTAAATCCCAGATGTGACCAAAATGTCCAAAGGTGACACTAAGGGAATATGTTCTATTAGTAAATTGATGATGCAAGCAATCTGTTCAGTTGTCTGGTTATTACATCGCAGCACAGGTTCCTATTTGATGAACATAATAAAAGGAAACTGAGTAATCTAGAACACCTATTATCATATACTGATACAAGAAACAGTGGAAAATGCATTAATCCTGAACAATCACAAGCAGGGTGAAATATGTAAGCCTGTCAAAAATTATCTTTCGATGGGGATGGTCATTCTAGTGAAAAACATACACATGTGAAATTAGACCAAAAGAATAGCTATAGTTAAGAAATTCAACAACCAGCACTACAAAAGAAAGAACTATAGACAGTGTCACATATTTGACTTATCTCCAGTAGCATCTCTCTTCATCCACGGAAAACTCGCCGTTTCTGAGCAATTGTCTGAACCAGCTGGCAGCTTGCCCTTCACATTAGACCACTGCCAAATCTTCGACATGGAGAAGCTCTCGCCTTTACTCTTTGCACAAATCCTCTTGCCCTCCATAATTTCAGCATTGACAGAGCTTATGCCAGTAGCTCTTCCCTTCAACCTGCTGCCCACGCCATTTTTGTTACGACCTGGCTGGAGAGCCACTCGAAGTTCAGAAGCCCCAAGAACATATTGGTAAGTGCCCATGGAGAAGCACCTCCTCGTATCCAAGCTGCTACTGCTACTCTCCCCTGGTTCCCTACTCACTATACCAGCTGCATTGCCATTGTCAACACCACCCACACCAGTGTTCCCGACATTCTTGAACTTCCCAAGCCTTACAGGAAAAACTCTCTTCTCAGTTACTGTCTGTTCCTCATCCATGGGCTTCTTCTGTCTGGAAGATTGGAATCCATCCTCGCACTCTTCCGACAGCCGGCCCTCCTCTAACCTCTCATCAAAATCAAACATCAGGCTCTCTATGGTCAATCCGGGGACATAGAGCGTACCACGGCAAAGCGGGCACGTCGAATTGGACAGCAGCCATGTATCTATACAATGCAGATGGAAGGCATGGCCACACACTGGCAACAACCTGAGCCTGTCCTCACCGTCGAACTCACACAAGCACACTGCACAATCAAACGGCTCCTTGTCACCACCAACAATGTCGCGGTAGGCAAACACCGGCAGCGCGTCGATGAACGCCTGGTCGAGCCCAGAATCGTGCAAGTGGAACAGCTGCTGGAGCTGCCGGTCCATCGCGGCGTCCCGCCCGACATGCCGGCTGTGCGGCGACGGGGCGGCATTCTCGGCTCCACCACGGCGGTGCTGCTTCTTCATCAGCAGCCTCACCAGGAGGTGGAGAAGGCCGGAGATGAAGAAGATGACCGCAAGAATCACTATGATGAACAACACCGCGGGGCTAATCCTCCCTCCATTACCACCGCCATCTGCCGTCGGCGGCGGCGGCGGGGGTCGGGTGGTGTACGCCGACGAGTCCCTGACGACGGCATGGATACCATGGGAAGGAGAGCGATAGGCGGATAGAGGTGCGAGAGATCTCAACGAAGCTGCTACTGCGGCAACCATCTCCGGCAATCTCGGATTGGGAGGAGACACCCACAACTCATCGAATCAGACGTGGGTGAGGAAGAGAGGAGGGTTTGACGAGGTTAATCCTCCTCCAACTCCCAAGATCCCCTCCCCCTATCAGCGCAAAACCATCGCAAGAAGAAACCCCCTCACCCCCACCCCCACCCCAGCAACCAAAATCCGCAGCCGAAAGGATCCAAGCTCCCCCACCTAAAAAAGGCCAAATTTGGTGCAACGCGGACGACTCCAAAGCACTAGAGCCCAAAACCGGGCGCGCGCGCGCGCGGCGCACTTCCGTGTGTGGAGCCCCGGATCAGCAGATCGGGGGAAGGGAGGGAGGGACGAAGCGGATGGGGAACAAAGCACCCAAGAATTGTGTGGCCGGTTGGGTTCACCTCCTCCGAATTCCTACCGTGCGACGAGAGAACCAGGCGAGGCGAGGGGACAGGAGAGTCGAGAAGGAGAGGGACGGGAGCGGTAGCTTTTGGCTCCGTGTTGTGTTGTGTTGTGTTGTGTTGTGTTGGGGCTTGGGTGCGCGTCGCTTTCGGCCGTCTCCGTGGAAAGGAGGACGCGAGCCCCCGTGTAGGTGTAGCCGCCTCGTTCGGTTTCCGCTTTGACCCGCGCGGCATCTCAGCTCAAAAAATTCATCAGCGCCACGCGAAAAGACGAGAAAAATTCATCAGATCACAAAAAAGTGCTCAAATTTAAACGTGGACGAAAAATTTGCAGTGCGACTGCAGGGACAGCTCAATGGAGCACTGGACCGCTATCGTTGTCGTCCAACCTGTCGACAAAATTAAGAATTCTGACCTTTGTTTGAATCTATATGGGCAGTTCGTCGCTGCGAGAGACTCAGACACAAGGGGACAGCGAGTTCACAACAACAGTTCTGCATGGGGCCTCGCTCTGTGTTGTTTAGCACGGAGGAGGGGGGACCAGATTGGGCTCGTGCCATGTGAGTGAGTCTTGGCATTTGTTCGTAGCAAGTGTAGGCGCCAGTGACATCGCTGTGCGGCACATGGCCATGCAGATGAGTGTCCTGGAACAAGTAGGCCGCAGCACTGTAGTCCTTTGTCTGGTGCAGCTGGGGCTCCAGCAACGGTACGGGAGAAATCAGGATTCAAGTAACGAGTCACGCAGAATTAGGCCATGTTTAGTTCCTAAATTTTTTTCCAAAACAGTCATATCGAATATTTGAATACATGCATGGAGCATTAAATATAGATAAAAACAAAAACTGATTGCACAGTTATGAGAGAAATCACGAGACGAATCTTTTGAGCCTAATTAGTCCATGATTAGCCATAAGTGCTACAGTAACACATATGTGCTAATGACGGCTTAATTAGGCTCAAAAGATTCGTCTCGTGGTCTCCAGTCGAGTTATGAAATTACTTTTTTTAATTTGTGTCCGAAAATCTCTTTCGATATCCGGTCAAACGTCCGATGTGACACCCAAAAAATATCATTTCGCGAACTAAACAGGGCCTTAATAGTTGGAATCACTCGGGAGTATTTGGGAGGAAATTGGAAGATCTAGTTCGCCACGTCATGTGTTTGATTTATTACTATAGCTATGATTTGTTGTAGTTTCTTAATAATTACTTTCTAACTTTGTTACAATCATGATTATAACAATTTATTGGGCAAAAAAATTGTGACATCCTTGCCCAGCACGAGTTGTAACAATGGTAGACGTGACTAAACAACTCTTAAAGTGGTCTAATATATCTATATTCCTAAAATGAAGTAGTGCTAGTTGCAGTAAATTTGTTCCTGTCTACCCTGTTTTCTTAAAAAATTATCTCTTGAACTCCTTGTTTTTTTTAAAAAAAAAATCGAATCTTAATGGATATGCGTGTATAAAATCATATAAGGTCAATATTCCCTATAGCGAAAGGATACAAAACATATATTAAAAAGTACATTTTAATTTACTATAAACAATTTTTTTTGCCAATAGCAAAGTACGAACATTTAGTTAGTAAATTCTTAGAAGTATAGTAGAATAAAAACATGTTTCATATGTAAATTCTCGTGACATCCAGAAATTCTAACTATGTATAATTGTACCACGGATAATCTAGAATGGTATAATGCTTATCTTGTTCTGCAATTGCAAATAATCATATAAGGGGAAAACTATATTTAACCACTTAAAAAATGTGGTTGTGCTACTTAAAACCATAAAATATGATACTTACTACAACATGGCCAAGTGTCTAGACTCCACCTTGAAAGAATCTTTATATCGTCTATAGGGTAGTGAATAGGTATTTCCTGAAAATTTAATACTCTTTTGCAGCGGATTAGTAGCACTCGGAATCTCTAGGCCTAGGAGATCGGAGTCTCCGAGATGACATGAAAATACCCCCAAAGGGGAACAAGCCATTAACACAACTAGTACATAGAAAACATAGCAATAATGGATGTAAACTAGTAGAAAACAAGATACACAAGCTATCGCAAGTAACTCGCAAAAGAGATATGTATCAATAGCACAAAAACGGTAAAAGAGAGCGAGGAGACAAACCGAGAATCCTACATCTCCGTTGAGAGGCTTCAAGGAGCCAGATCTCACTTGATCCCTTTCCTCATCAAGCTAGCAATCACAAGGAAGACTAGGTTTCCAAGCAACCACTTAGGATTAGCAAGTCTTTAAGTGACCCCAATGTTTGTTTAGATGATGAGCCCCAATCCACCGGTGGCACTTGCTCTACCAAGCATAACTCTTTCCTTGTTGAGATGAGGGAAACCTTCACAAACTTCCTGTGGTTCACCACATGGTTGGAAGCTCACCGGGCGACGCCTTGTTGTCAAGGAGGGTTGACCTCCAAAAGTATTAAACACAATCGAATATTTGCTTGCTATGAACTTAAATGCTCAAAGTAGCTCTCAACTTCTATTCTCAACCTCTCTCTCAATCCCAAATACTTATGTTCTCAAATCTCCTTCTCAAATCACACTCACAAAAGAGTTCTACCACAAAAGTATGATATCAGAGGGTGGCTCTTTGGTTTTGGATGGTTCTACTCTTGTCCAAAGTTAGAAACCATGGATGGAGGGGTTCAAATACCCGAGCTCTAAAGAAAATAGTCGTTAGTCATGTTTATGCGCATACCCCGAAGTCTCCTGGATTTGGCCTGGAGCATTCGGTCCACCCCAAGAACTAACTGCTAACACACGGGAAACCTTCTTGGGTGCATGGATGTTATTTCTGGAGCCTCTTGGAAGCCTGGCTTGCATAGGCCCAGAGTCTCCAAGTGCCGGCCCAAAGCCTCAGGGAAGCCTTCTTTAGTACTTGAAGTCTCCTGGCCACCTGACAACAACCGAGAAAAAAAAAACTGTAACTTCTTACTCCAGAGTCCATTTTCGACTATCCGATTGATACACATAATCCATAGCTTCAAATGGTCTCCTACGGCCGTACGACAATGTCTTCACTTGTCCTTCTCCACCGGATTCGGTTTGTCGACGCCAAGTCCCTTACTTGCCCTTCATCACCGCACGGTCTATCATAGCCATGCTTCGCTTGCGCTTCACCGTATTGTCATAGGTAGCCTTTTCATACCCCGCGTGTTCAGGGGCCCTTTGGATCAAATAATTTTATGTAGGAATTTCATATGATTCTAATCCTATAGGAATTTTTCCTATGTGGCCATTTGATTCAAAGGATTGAATCTTTTCAAAGCACATGAAATTCCTATGGAATGGCTCATTGTATATAGATCTTGGAGGAACTTAGCAATAGCTCTTACCTCTTGGAAATTTTCTTTTGAGTCTATCTCTCTCATCCGGTTCCTGCGTTTTTCCTGCAATCCAATCAAACCACCATTCCCATGTTTTTCGTATGTTTTGCAATCCTCTGTTTTACACCTGCATTTCCTATCAGAGTCTAGTGTTTTTCCTATTCCCCCGTTTTTTCAGTACCACCATTCAAAGGGGCCCTCAATCTTGTAGCTTCTTACACCATCTTCATTTTTTGTTATCTTCAACCATGATATTTATCTCCTTCAACATGTCCATCAACTCATTATGGGATCTCATCAAACATCTCATTGATTCCCAATATGTGAGGCATCATCTGTCTTGTCATCAATACATAATCCTATTACTTGATCCTTACATATGAGCCATCAACCTTTTTACTTGATGCTAAAACATAACCTACCATCACAAACTCATAATAAAGGTTAATTCCAATAATCGTTATCATTAATCACCAAAACTCGTCCCAATACAAGGTTAGATGACTTGATCTTTCATGCCTCACGGAGACGATTAGTTAATTTACCGATTAATATGCTACAATGATAATTCTAATTAACGGAGTGCTCGATCTGTTGTTTTTATACTTTTATTGTCCGCACTTTGTAGGAAAATAACATTGGCGTTGTTTGGCTATAACAAGTTAACAACAAGCCTGACAATAGTGGTATGTTCCTTTTATAGCTGTAGGATAGCCGCAACAACGTCAACTGAACACTCCAATCATCATTTCAAATCTTTGCCCTTGATTCAATAATTTAAAAACACAATAGCCCGTACAGATGTATCAGCTGCCGTTTACTCTACGATTATCTACCCTATAATACACCAACTGAGTGTTACACCTGCGTTACTCATTCGTCAAATCGGACGGCCAATGACATTCTGCGTGCAATTGGACGTTCGGGATCGTTCCCCTCCAAGCGACCAAGCCCACGGCCTCCATCCCCCAAAATCACGGCCGATCGATGGGGACGTCATCCTCTCTCCTGATTCCTTCCCCAGAATCCCGTCCGCGCGATCTCCTCCTACCCCCCGCGATTGCGGCCTCCGATCCCCTTCCTCACGGCCTTACCCTGCGCCACCCGAGAAAACGCTGTCACTTCCTCCTCCCGCGCCTTTGCCCTCCCCAATCCTCCGGTCTGGAAGCGCCGCCGCAGATCAAGCGACCCTCGTCGCCGTCGGGTCAGGGGCGCTGCCGCCTCTCCACCGTCATGTCAAGGGCGCCTCCTCCTCCTCGCTGTCAGACCCCCTCGAGAACCCTAGAATCCTTTGGACGCCATCAAATAAGGAGCTGCCTCGACACCTTCACGCCACCAGATCGCTGTCATGCCGCTGCTCGCCATATCACACGGCTTCGCCTGATTGTATTCCCCTGTTCATATGCTTGCAGTGAAGGTAAGACCTGTTTCCCCTCTTTTACTTGTTTCTGTGGATTTGTGGTTCCATACATTCAAGTTGGTGATCCGTGATGCATACGTTCAGGTTGAGAATATGCAACTGAAACGGCCAACATGGATGGTCAGCAATGAGAAAGAGATGCTTTCTGACAAAACTGGTTGAATTGCCTAGCTGTTTGGATCGCATGTGACAGTAGATCATTACCTCTTATTGCTATTATTCAAGTAAATAAGGCTAACTGAAATGGCTAACATAAATACTTACATAAATTCTGGTCTGATTTCATTTGGTTGGCTCAGTGTATAGCTGTCGGCTGCGTCGATCGGTTTAGTGCGGTCTCTGACATCAGTTCTTTTTCCTAATCTGTTATAGAACCTCAAATGGAATTTTTCATGAAGAATGACAGGTCCATTAGCCAGCACTACAATATTTGAGCAAAAATAATTTCAGGACACAACTTTTTCAACTGAAGTCATATATGTTTATCCACCATAATATACACATAATTCCTTTCTCTCTTTCTTCATTTGCTTTCAGGGCAAATTATGAATTTTGCTTGTCTCATAAAATTTGCTTTCATGGACTGCCGTGAAGCTTATCATCCTCACTGTGTGGGAGAGGAAGACAGATTGAGGAGTTCCGAAGACTGGTTCGTTTGTGTTGAGCATTTCAATTATGCTTTGTACTACTCATTATTCTGTTTGCCCACGATTGCTTAACTCATTCGTTACAGTATTTCAACCATGCTCAGTAATAGAAAGAAAATGTTATGCTAGAATGTATTATGTGTTGTCCATGTAGAAGTTATAATCTAATAAAATTTTGAGTTGTAGACATGCAACAGGAGCTTTCATTGCTGTCACAAGATATGCAAGCTCTATGGTTCCTACATCAATTATTAGCCAGGGCATCGGTTGGCAGGTAAATAAATCAAATTATTATTTGCACCATGGAGTTCGTCCGGTCTTTGATTTGGAATATTGATCATCCTAAAACATCGTTGTGAGGGTATCATCATCTTGATTAATCCTTTTTTGGATGGCCAATGGAGCCTCAGTTGCAGTGTAAATATAACATCAGATGATAAATAGAACTGACATTCATTGATTGCTCAGACAATTTGTTTTTTTCCTTTTGCCAAAGGGGGGGGGGCGGATGGATGCCTCCTGATTAAAAAAGATGCGGCTGCGTGTTTTGATTATTTTGTTGCATAAGTGCAAACCGCAGATCATGTCCCTGGCGCAAGCAGTGAATGAGATTGCCCGGGAGAGTTTGATGTTACATTGGGGTTTCATGTCTGTATGCGCGCGTTTGTGTGGAGATCTAACTTTCTGGTGTTTTGCAGACCTAAGTAGTTTGGATCTGCCTGTGATGGAAGGTCTTGACAAATTACTTCTTGTAAGTTTACAAACTATGGCTTTGGTGCTGTTCTAATGGATTTCAACATCTTAATGTGATGTTGCAACGGATGCTTCATTTTCAAATATCAAAGGCCATGGCAAAGGGAGTAAACCCAGAAGAAAATGGTGTTATGGTCGCATCATCTACGAATGGAGGAATCGCGAGCCAGCGGCAGCCGATAGCGCTCAGAACGCCGGCTCCTGAACTACCGTTGCAACTGCCGGACGAGCAACAGTGATCGCGCTTGCATGGATAGGATTAAGTTAGTTGGTTGTTTCCGTCTCATTAGCAACAATTCAGTTAATTGTATGCCT
Source organism: Oryza longistaminata (assembly GCA_009805545.1). NCBI lineage: Eukaryota > Viridiplantae > Streptophyta > Magnoliopsida > Poales > Poaceae > Oryza > Oryza longistaminata. The sequence goes on along the minus strand of CM020187.1, from coordinate 2,941,916 downwards.
ATTAAAGGGCCAGTGATTCATGAATAAAGCAACCAATTGATCCAATCTACTCCGATCTATCTTCTCTATTCTCTCATCTCCTGCTTCTCTTCCAACGCCGTCACGGGCAGGGCCAGCAAGAGGCTGCCCAAGCCTCGCCCGCCGGTGACACATTCATACCCAATCCGATCCCTCGCTAGCGTCTGTGACAAATGGTAAGGAATGTGATCCGGGTACCCGGTGAATGAGGTTACTGGTACACATGCACTGCACTCTTTTCAATGATTTTGTACCTTTTTGTTTGATACGCCGATGCAGGTGCCTCTGATTGCTTGAAGCAAGTTATCTATGGATCTGTGCTTGAACTAATAATGAAGTAACACATAATATTCAGATCCAGTATTAGCCAACACCACCAATTTAATGTTAGTCTCTTACATAATCAGAGTAACCTTAGTGTTACAGTATTTGTCAGATTGAAAATGAGACAGGTTTTCTTTTTTTTTTTAAGGGTAAAATGAGAACTTTATTAATCAAGCAGCAGGTGGGTTACAATCATCAGCTAAAAAAAAAAAAAAAACAAAAACACACTCCGGAGCCTGCTCCCGCCACACCACAGGTTTTCTATTTGTTAACTTAAGCTTGTTGTCGGTTCATCTTAATTCAACATTCCTAGGTAATTTGTCACTCTTTCTGGGGGAAATATGTGGCGAAAACCACATATGTAGTGGAAACCTAGAGACTACCGTTGATCGAAGAATAGACTGGCAGATTTACTCATGAGTAAAAAAATTACTCCAATAAAATATTTACTCATGGTGACGTGGACGGATCTCAGACGTCCATTTTTCGATTCAACAATAGTTTCCAGGTTTCCACTATATATGTGGTTTGCACTATATATTTTCCTCTCTTTGCCATATCTTCCCCATTCTTCAACTAAATAGAACACATGCACTCCCTACCTCTCAAGATACAAGTACCTATGTTATTTTCTAAAAATGGTACTTGTTATTTTCAAAAAAAGATATGTGTGTGAAATATTTGTGACCGGTTGAAATGAGAAAGTAGGTAAAACAAATTTAATGGGGATAAGTAGTTCTATTTAGAGATAAATTTGAATCTTAGATGTACCTATATTTTTGAGACGAGAGAGAGTAAGTTCTTACTACCTCCGTCCCAATATAAGTGCAGTTGTGGATTTCTTTGTCCAACGTTTGACCATCCGTCTTATTTGAAAAATGTATGAAAAAACTAAAAAACAACTCACATATAAAGTATTATCCATGTTTTATCATCTAATAACACCAAAAATACTAATCATATTTATTTTTAAATAAGATGGACGTTCAAACATTGGACACGAAACCGACAAGTACACTGAGGTAGTATTATACAAATATGACTGAATAATTATCTTTCTTCCTATTGGTAAGAGCCCTGTTTCACGTGGTTTCTTCCTATTGGCAAGAGCTCTGTTTCATGTGGTTTCTCTTAGCATTTAATTCATGTTGGCTCCGGAGTACTGAGTCCAGGTCCTCCAAAAAAAATGTGTTGATGGGTTATGTGCATGGGCTCTTATATGGTATAAGCTGTAGGTGCGAAGAGAGATAATCAAGTTTTTTAAAAGTGAAATTCTGATGATAATATTATGTTATAAGAATATTTTGGAATATAACAAAAAATGGAGAATATGAAATTATGATTCAAGCCAAATGTACATAAAAAACTAGTTGCATATATTTACTTGACGATTCAAAATTTTATATATTTAAATACTTATATTGCCAAAATATATGTTTTCTTTGACTGTTTTGATTTGTATTGCCAAATATAACTGTAGCGTGTCGAATATCGTCGTAGCGTTAGCACATGCATGTTACTAGTACTACCAGTACTACAAGACACAAGTAGAACGTTGGGCGTCAAATGCTATCCAAAACGGGAGCCAACGTTCGAACGGCCCCACATGGAAGCGTAGCCGGTTCACACGGGGTGCAAGAACGTCATTTCCCTACGTTTTGAATTCGAAACTGCATCCAGAGAGCCGAAGGTCCACCACCTTCCTGCGGCGCATAGGCCACGTCCATAGACCACACGCATCCTAGGCACTCAAGCCAAGCAACCAACGGTGATAGATGCGGGACGCCCCATGCACCGGGTCCACGGAGGCCTCAGACGCTCCGTTCCTTGTCACGTGATTTAAGCGTGGCCTGGACCGGGTCTATGCGCCACACGCGGTAGAGAATGCCTACGGGGCTTAGCGCCACTCACCCACGGGTCTATAGACACGGTCTATGCAGACGATAGGGTAAAACATTTCGGGCGTGTGCCCTATTTTTTTCAATTTCGCCGGGCGGGCGCTTCTCCCTCTCACCCATTCGCCATTTCGCAAATCTCTCTCTCTCTCCCTCTCCACGCCAATCTCTCTCTCGAGGAGGGCGATCAAGCCCTAACCCTAACGAAGCCCCCCGCGACGCCGCCATCCAGATCCCCGGAGCCAGAGGCATTGCTCGTCGTGCCGGGAGATTCGCCGATCCGCCAGATCGGCCTGACCGAGGTGAGTTTTTTGGGGGCTAATTTTAGATTTCTAGGGTATTTTTCCGTGAGCTGTTGGTCTGATTCGTTTTGGGGGATTCGTGGATAGGGTTCCGATGGAGGGTTCCGAGGCAGCGCAGCAGAAGGACAGCGTGAAGGTGGCCGTCAACATCCGACCGCTCATCACGCCGGAGCTCCTCCTCGGCTGCACCGACTGCGTCACCGTCACGCCCGGCGAGCCGCAGGTATCGATCTGTTTGGGGACTAGTTTGTCTGGTTGGGTAGGATCGAGTGGCCTGGGGGACGCGATGCTTCTGGGATTTTGAATTGGGTGCATATATGCTAGTATAAATTGGCGAATGATGTGACAGGCCGTGGGGTTTTTAGCTAATTCGATGATAATTTGGGTAGAGTGGCTTGGCAAGGGCCAACGGTTTCTTTGCTGGGATGGATAGTGAAAGATCTATGCTTGCGCTTTGCTGATTCTGAGCTAGTTTGAATAATATCTTTAATATTATAGTTTTACCACTCGCAACTCCTATCCAGATGTCTAAATCCTAATATGAATGCTAGTTAAGAATATTGTAATTTTACCTGGAATTTTGTGTTGTTAAAGATTGCTTCAAGGCCCAAATGGTCTGACGATGCCTTCTGTGCTATTGTAGGTCCAAATTGGCCCACACGTCTTCACGTATGACCATGTATTCGGCAGCACGGGCTCTCCTTCCTCGTTAATATTTGAGCAATGTGTGCATCCTCTCATTGATTCATTATTCCGTGGATACAACGCTACAGTCCTAGCTTATGGGCAGGTGCAAATTCTTTAGTATGGTGGCACTAATAATGATGTTAGATATGTTTTTTTAGATAATTGTTTTGTGACTTGTATTTTTCCTCTAACAAAATTAGACTGGCTCCGGCAAGACATATACAATGGGTACTAATTATACTGGTGAAGCTAATTGTGGAGGAATAATTCCTCAAGTTATGGAGACAATATTCAAAAAGGCCGATGCATTGAAGGATGGCACAGAGTTTTTAATTAGGGTGTCCTTCATTGAGGTATCATGCATGGTGGCATCTATTGTTGTTTTGCCAGTTCCAACTGCCATCAGTTTCATTCGTGATAACATTTTTGAGATCTTTTGTGTGCACTCCAGATCTTCAAGGAGGAAGTCTTTGATTTGCTAGATGCCAGTCATGCTGCCCTCAGACTTGATTCAGGGTCTGTAGCCAAAGCAACTGCACCTGCCAGAGTGCCAATTCAGATTAGAGAGACTGGTAATGGCGGCATTACACTTGCTGGTGTGACGGAGGCTGAGGTGAAGACAAAGGAAGAAATGGCCTCATTTTTGGCACGTGGTTCTTCCTCGCGTGCAACAGGAAGTACAAACATGAATAGTCAGTCAAGGTAAGTTACAAAGGAATGATAGTATGCTTATTTAAATTTGCAGATTAGTTTATGCAATTTCTTTATGCAGAGATTATTTTTCCTTCATTGTTTCTGGGGTTCTTGTGCCGTGTTTTTACCATTTAAAAGGTTATAAATACAATATTAGCACTTCTTGCATAATGAAACTTGCACTCGTCAAGCTGCATGCATGTTCTGGTTTTGCATTTTGTATTTCTGCATAATAGGTATAGTTTTGCATGATATATTTGCATCGAAGTATAGATGCCCAAAAGTATGTGCTTTTGTTATCAACAAAAAGGATTGGTTATAACTTTATTGTACTTCTTGACATTATTGGAGCCAATAATATAATTGGTTAGCAATGGTAGTATGAGACAAGTAGGTGTTTTTTACTAGTCCATTTACTATTTGAAAATTTGCCGTTAGGTCTGACAATTCTTTCTATTGGAATGACAATTTTTCTTTGTAGCCGGTCTCATGCTATCTTTACAATTTCAATGGATCAAAAGAAGACCTCGAGTGCCTCTGACAAGTTATCTAACGATGACTATGATATTTTGTCCTCAAAGTTTCATCTAGTTGACCTTGCGGGTTCTGAAAGGGCTAAACGAACAGGAGCTGACGGATTACGGCTTAAAGAAGGTAAGGACGGATTTACCTATTAAATTGAGAATATAATTGGGCATCTGATCTGAACAGTGTTCTATATATTTTGTGGCTGCAGGAATACACATAAATAGAGGCCTTCTAGCCCTTGGCAATGTCATTAGTGCATTAGGCGATGAAAAGAAGAGAAAAGAAGGAGCATTTGTCCCATACCGGGACAGTAAATTAACACGTCTTCTGCAGGTATGGATCCTAGTTATGTCACAAGCATATTAAATGTTCAAATCCACGAATTACTGGACATAAAAATATGCGATTACTTTGGACCTGATTGCTCTGTCACAGTGGCACGTTTGCATCATGCTCATTACTATATTCAATTTTTTTTTTGCAGGATTCGCTTGGAGGAAACAGTAAAACTGCTATGATTGGTAGGTATATATGTCTTGATAGTAAATGTTGTATTGGTAGTATCTTTACTAAAATCCATCTTCTATGTTGTTTATTTACCTGTAGCTTGCATTAGTCCTGCCGATTCAAATGCAGAAGAAACCATAAACACACTCAAGTATGCCAATCGTGCACGGAACATTCAAAATAAAGCTGTGGTATGGTCATTCTCCTTAAAGGTATGCTCACAGTATTTTTTCAGTTGATATAATTTTCCCACTGTGTCCTATGTGTAGATAAACCGTGACCCAGTTACAGCAGAGATGCAAAAATTAAGGAGTCAGTTGGAGCAGTTGCAGACTGAGCTCCTGTTCTCCCGCAGTGGGAGTGCTGCTCTAGAAGAACTGCAGGTTGGTTTTGCAGATCTGCAAGGTCTGGTTGAATTTATCGATTTATTGTCTAATTTTGTTTATGCGTCTTTCAGCTGCTGCAACAAAAAGTGTCTCTACTTGAGCTAAAAAACTCAGAGCTTAACCATGAGCTTAAGGAAAGGGAATTGTCATATGAACAGTTGGCACAAAGTGCACTTGCCGCCCAGGTATTTATGATTGATTCCTGTACCCTGGTTTATCTAAGTGAAGTTCCAATATACTTGTGCATAACATTATTTTGTACTACTACATATGAGTTCACATTGCTAGGTGATGCAGTATATAGGTGTATTCTAGATCATGTAATATGTTTCTCTGGTAACTATTGCAATTAGTATGAAACACATGAAAATTATCTGTAACATCTCTAGAACAGAATGTAGCTAGTAAACTAACATGCAAACTGTCTAAAGAAAGTAGGCGTGAATAACTTTGCTAACAATAATATGTTACAGCTTGAAAAGGACCAGTTGATGTTGAAGATTGAATCAGCACGCAATGGGAAATCATGGGATGACATTGAGAATACTGATACTGACCAGGTATGTCCACCCATCTCCTGCTCTTCAGATTTGTGGGAATATTTCTTAAACAGCGTAATTGAACAAATTTTTACATATGCTTTTGTTCTGAGCAGGATGTGGAGGTCATGAAGAGATATATTTTGAAAATTCAGCAGTTGGAGAGTGAACTGACTAGGCAAAAGTTCTCTAGTACCTGCAAAAATGATTTACATGATCGGTTTGCCATGGACAAGGATTTGCTTCTCGATGACTTGGGTTCAGGTTGTGAAGTAGGAACACCTGATGCTTCAAGTAAGTAAAAGGAAGTCAGAATTACTTTCATAAAATGCGGTTGTTATACTTTTTTGAATAAGTAGCTTGTTCTAAGTCACATTTTACAATCTAGTGACTTCTAGCACTATATCTAGGATTATCTGTATGACATGTTGATTCTTCTTTTAACATGACCACTTTATGTTGTTTTAGCTTTACACTTGTTCACACGAGATTGGTGTTAATGTGTAGAACATTGAATTGATAGCAGGGCTTTTGTGCATTACACAGTCACTTTTGAGTCTGCGCTCTATGATATTAGCAGTGAACTTGCCTGTGGTGTGTTCCTGTGTACATCAGTATAGAATAATATACCACTAATTAACTTACTGAAATTAACAATTCCAAAGAACTGTAGAATTTTTTGCACCAAGGACTAGGGTTTCAAGTACTGGTTTGTATGGAGTTATTGGCCCCTAGTGAAATACAGTAACGGGAAATTTGATCACTAACTGGTTACTGCCCGGAAAACTCTAAAATTAAAATTTGAACATTCTAAATCTAATATAGGTGCCGTAAACTTTAGAATAACTCCAGTACCTGCAGGTGAAGCCGATGAAGAAAAGGAAAGAGACCATTCATCCATGCAAGACAAACTTGATAAGGAACTCCAGGAACTAGATAAAAGACTTCAGCAAAAGGAGGTACAATTTCCCCTTCTTAACAAGTGTTGCTGTTCATAGACAAGGCTACAACAATTTGACTTGGTCTAAACACTTTTTACATGAATTTGATTATTCTAACACTAGCTTTTAAGTTATATGTATATGTTTTGATTTATCTCACTCATCCATGCCATCTGTACACCTTTTTTTCAAGAACAACTGACTTTATATCACATATATCTGAAATTTTGTTACGTTATTCTATTGTTTGATTCACGGGGAGTGTAATTATATTCCATTTTCAATTCCAAAAGGTGGAGATGAAAGAATTTGCAAAAAGTGACACCTCTGTTCTCAAGCAACATTACGAGAAGAAGTTAAATGAGATGGAGCAAGAAAAGAAGGCTCTTCAGGTTTATTTGATTAAAATAGACAATTTCTTAACTTCTATCTTTAAAGATTAGTAACCCTTTTTTTGTTTTCAGAAAGAAATTGAGGAACTTCGTCATGCATTAACCAATATAACTTCTTCTACTGATGAGAGTGCACAAAAACTGAAAGAAAACTACCTTCAGAAGCTGAATACACTTGAATCTCAGGTGCGCACACACTATAACTGCCTTTTCTCTTCCTCAGATACTGATTGCCACTGTTTTGCAGGTCTCTGAGCTAAAAAAAAAGCAGGAAGCTCAACAACAGCTAATACGACAGAAACAGAGAAGTGATGAGGCTGCTAAGCGCTTGCAAGAAGATATTCATCGTATAAAATCTCAAAAGGTTTTCTCCTCACAGTTTCCTAGAGACCCAAACATAGTTTAGCTTTATATTCTGACATGTCCTCAATATGTGTTATGTTAGGTTCAACTTCAACAAAAGATTAAGCAAGAATCTGAGCAATTTAGATCTTGGAAGGCTGCTCGGGAAAAGGAAGTGCTTCAGGTATTTGCTCTTTCTGCTTGCAGTTTGAATTCTTGGGAAATCCAAAATTTTCAAAAGACTGGGGTGATCACGTGATATTTCTGTTAACTAGCTCAAGAAGGAAGGGAGAAGAAATGAATATGAGATGCATAAACTCCTGGCCCTAAATCAGAGGCAGAAAATGGTTGGATTTCTCAGTCATCTCCCTTTCTAGACTTTCTAGGTAACATGAAAGTAATACCATTCTTCTTCAAAACATAGGTTTTACAGCGGAAAACTGAAGAAGCAGCAATGGCTACGAAAAGACTGAAGGAGTCGCTTGAAGCAAAAAAGTCCACCCGTGACGCATATGGTAATAAGCTGAAAACATCGACTATTTTTATTTCCCATTCAGATTACTGTGCACTTGTGAGCAAGTAATTCGTAAATACTGCCTCATGGTTGAAAATTTATTTTTTTTTAATTTTCAGGAAGTGCAAGCGGTTCTGGGGTTCAGGTATTATCACTGAAACTTTGATTATTTTTTGTTTGCATATATAGAAACTAATGCTTTCCCATTGCATTTCATCTGAAATATTCTCTTGATATGTCATTAGGCTTTAATGCGGGCCATTGATGATGAACTTGAAGTGACTGTAAGGGCATACGAATTACGTTCGCACTACGAGCGACAAATGCAAGAGTAAGTCTTGGTCTTCATGATGGATGGACTTCCACAGGGTACATTTATTTTTTTTAGGTACAACACTTTCATGTAGCAAATAAATGGGTTTCAGTACCTTAATTACAAAAGGTAGTCCCTAGAACTCGACGGTATGGATACAGCCTGAGTTAGGTCAC
>CM020187.1:2906383-2933334 GCA_009805545.1 Oryza longistaminata | reverse complement strand
ATAAACAGTTTTGTTATAGGCTTTGCTAAAAGTCGTGTCGCCCGACACCGCCTATACTGTAGATCCGCCCCTGGGGCCCTCGTCTTGCAATTTGCCAACTTTTTATGTGTGTTTTTTTAATAATGCATAAATTTCCACGAGTGAATATACTATCCAATATATAGGGCATCCACAGAGGTATTCAACTATTTGCCACTTTTAGATTAGCAAATTAAAAATTTATCACTCATAGTTTGGGTCCTTTAAGTGTCTAAGACATGTGGTTCAATGAACAATACTTAATTACCACTTGTAAGAGTGCCAAACAGTTTATTATGTTGCATCCATAATATAGTGAAAAGGTGGGTATATAGGGATTAAAGTATTCTTACTACCAGATAAGATATATTGTGAAAGTAGTAAATAATTACTACTCCATCCATCTCAAAATATAAGTATTTTTAGATCCTGACACAGTATCCAAAATGCTACTTTGACCAACAATATCTATAAAAGTAATATGTTTTAAATAAAAAGAGTTGCATATTATGATAGTTTTTTTAATGATAAATCAAATAACACCAATTTTGCATTATTGATTTTTTTATTATTTTATTGCTATTAATGGTCAAAGTTAAGCATGTTTGACTTGTCACTTTGTGGTGTGTTCTACCTATTTTTTAATTGTGGCATGGCTCATGTTTTGGTTTTTTATGTGGGTCCCAATTATTATCCACTCTACATATATATATATACATTGGGAATTTGTGATTTATTTTCAATCTACTATTGTCTTCTGACATGGACTCATCTTACTACCTACTTTTGTAACAAACATTAGGAATGCCCTAATAACATGCACATGTATGATCATGTGAATCTCAGTACTTTTTTTCAAGGACCATAATCTTTCTGCGAAAAGAAATTGACAACTTAGCCCTAAAACTGAACAAGAGGGAATTCATTTCAATCGCCGATTTAAAACAGTGTCCGATATGTATCTGTTGAACCACAGCCACTAGTCCGTTGCTGCCTTATATTACGAGAAACTGGTCACAGAAGACAGATGATAGTAGGTAGGTTCAACTCCATGTCAATAATCTACTATTACTGATTTCATTTATAAAATAATTGGCTTTTTAATCAAAACTCACAAGGTAATTATTTTCTTTTGAATAAACTAAGACCAAGACAACATCATTAATATAGCTTTAACAATTACTCCTCTATTCCAAAATAAATAAAGCACGAGATGTGATACATCCTTTACTACTAGATTTGTTTATTCTATAACAAAGAACAAAGGGAGTAACACTAAGGGAAAAAAAAATAAATAATGGATATATAGGGTTAAGAGGGATTTTTTTTTCAAAAAAAAAATCTTTTGCAGACTCATAGCATTTGCTGGTTAATTTCTAGAGGAGTGAATTTAGAGTGCTCGCTTAATGTCTCGTGTTGGGTATCTACACTATTAGTTCTTCTATCAATATTGAAATTATATGTTTGAAATTCCATTGTTGATCAGCAGATTGAGCCAATTTGCTCCTACATTGGCAGCATATTAGTGGGATTGGTTACGCATTTACTACTGTAGTGCAAGTTAAATTCCACTAGAGCAAGTTTAATAGTATAGCCCACTGCTAGCTCCAAATCATCTATAGCCAATGTAATAGCCAATTCATACAATAGTTGCTTACTATACAATTAGTATTTGTCCCACCTGTCATACACACATTACGTCTTGAGTCTGTAAGCCCGCTGCTTTTCTCTCTCTTCTTTTATCTCTTTAAAATATATTTTATAGCTGGCTTATAACCGCTATTGTACCTGCTCTAAGCAATTTAACAGGAACATGGTAACCCAGGACACGGTCCAAGGCAAAACAGCGAGCCCAAAGATTACCCATACTGAAAGAAGTAACTGAAAACAAATAAACTTTTTTTTCAAAAGGAACTAGGATAGGCTAAGGCAGCGAAGATGAAGTGCGAGCCAACTGATGGAAATGTTACCCTTACCATGAGATAAATTAACCAACTTAATTCATCTCAACAAGAGTTGTACAAAGTGTTTACATTCAACGTTGAGTGATCAGCCATAGCTTAACAAAAGACAACAAAGTGAAACAACGGTGCATCACGAGCGGGTCAGTTCACAGGAACTCCAGAGGTTCACTTCTATTTGCCTCCGCAGCCGGCCATGCCGAGGGACACCGGGCAGCATCCCCACCACCAAGTAACATCAAAAGGCTTCGCAACAAAGCCGTTGGATGCTTGCAGCTTCACAGGCTCGAGCGAGCCAATTGATCAACTAATCATCGCAAGTGATTCTCTTTCTCGTTGGCGTTCTTTCTCGGCCGAGCAGGAGATCTCGCACGAACGGCAGTCACGTTCTCCTTGTTGCTGCTCATGGATTCGTCAGGCTTCGCGGCGTTGCGGTCCGTGAGAGGGATGCTGTCCACAGCTGGTGAGGACATTGCTCGGGGCAGCCTGAGGGGTATGTCTCTGTTCCGTGAAACCGGCTCGGTGTTCTGCGGCGCCGTGGGTGGGAGAGGTGGCGCTGAAGGGACGAGCTGAACGGTAGACTTGCGCCAATTCTTCCTTTGCTTTGGTTTTGCCCCAGTTTGTTTCACCTGAAAGGAGTGGTGAAGCAATATGAGGCATTTCTGTGACATGGAAAACTGCACGATAATGATGATGATTCATTATATCCATTGAAGATATGCAAATTTAATCAACAAGACAATGTGGCCTGGAGTGAAGCATAGCACATACCACACCATTTCCAATGTCAGCCAGTGGTTTTCTTGATTTTGTCTCTTGAGCTTCCTTCTCTGACATAGAATTCTCAAGAAGCATGACGCCCTCCTTCACAATTTCCTGAACTTTTGCATCATCCACATCATCTGAAGAAGATACTTCAACCACCCCACCACCTTCCTTTTCTCCTTCATATCCACCCTATTAGCACACCTGGAGGTAATACATCCACAATCACCCCACAATGTGACCTGAAGCTCTGCATTCGCATTTTTGGGTCTTGCAGGATGAGTATTTCGAGCATGAGCAGCACTGCGGAGCAAGGTCCAGTGAAGTAGACTTTTCTTGACTGGCCATTTCTGATTTTGCACTTTTTTGTGTAGTACCACTACCCGGGTTAGGATTCAGATGGCTGGACACTGTTTGCCGACGTCTTCTCACCTTCTTCGAACATTCCCAATCTGCATCAGATGCTCCGTAGTCTGCATCAGATGCTTCCCAATCTGCATCAGATCCTTCCGATTTCTCAGAATCTGATATATCCATGTCATCAGACCACAAGAAGCTGTTCTTACTATAATGTAAACTATGGGAAGCTCGAATGCTCTACATGCAAAAAGGGAAGATGTCAGACACACTTTACAAGGATTATATGGATCTAGTGCATTTTGGATATCACCACAATAATCTAGATGAACCAAGATACACAAAAAATACCTTTCGCATAGCATAATGTTGACCATCTTCAGAACCAACAGTACCCTTTCTGGAAGTGCCAACAGGATTTTTTGCTTCACTTATAGCAGTAAATAACTGTGGATTGAAAAAGTATAAGCACACACACGTTCAATCAAACATATACTAGTGAAATGCATCATGAAAATTGCTGTAATGTAATCAGATTGCCAGACTGCAAAATTAACAGAATATTTACCAGCATATTTTGGTTATTCAAATCCTTCACTTGAGTTTCTAATTGTCTGATTCTACCATTAAGTGCAACCACCTTTTCCTTCAGGTCACAAATGAGGTGTTCTTTCTCTTTACACATCACCTCTTTGTCAAGTTGTTGCAATCTATAGGCAACATGCATCAAATAAAAACAGCATCAATAAATTAGGGTTGTTTATTCGTATTAAAAGAAACACCAAAGAAAATGTTAAGAGGATTTAAACATTTCAGAAAGCAAAGTATGACATACCTTGAAGATGATGCCACTGAAAAAGGTAATTCATTGTGTTCTTCGCATCAGGAAGGGACCTTACATGGTTCCATCTGCCTTTACCATTGAATGCACGCTCTCGCTCCTCCGCTTCAGACAGTTGAGAAGCCATAGACACCATTGCACTAGAGGATGATGACAGCATGTTTCTCTAGTGCTGATATCCTAGAACTTCTAGCACTAGGAGACATAGCCTGAGGACACTCTTTCAGCTTTGCTATTTCCTTGGAGATTGCTGCTCTCCTGTTAAGAAAAACAAAATGATATAAGAGGCCAATAAAACACAGAAACAATTAAAATACTAAACATAATGAGAAAACAATTTCTCAACCAGAATGAAAGTTAGGAACAATTATTTGAACTGCACTGATCAGAATGATGTATTGTGGATTGGCTCAAAGCAAAAGGTTTTTTTTTTTTTGGAAACAAAAGAAGTTTGGTTAAAATTTAGATGAAAAGATCAAGACAGTTTTCTAGGAATATGCAAGTTTGTGTACCATTGCATTATTAAGAGAAAAGAAGTCCAACTGGATGTGCGAAGAAGACCAACCACCCTAACTTCAATGGCAGCTTAAGCTCACCCCCCCCCCCCCCCCCCCCCCACACACCCCCAAAAAAAAAACATCATGTTGTAACAAAGATAGCTTGCCACCGAATTTTTGCGATTACAAGTTAGATTATGGTGCAAGTAATTGGAGGTTTTAAGGGACAAGGTTTGTCTTCTTAGCCAAGTGTTGGGCAGATATTGTGGTGAAACTTCATGTTGTGTGGTTTAAGCATCATCATAGGCTGCTCGCTGCTACAACCATGATGTTGTAGTGTATTGGAAGTCACCAACTTTTGGCCATTGTTATATCAAATTGGAACCTTGTTTTGTAGCGAATGTGCTATGATTGTCTCTAGGGTATCTAATAATTGTGGTTTGAGGGTGTATACTCCTTGTAGCTTCATTACTATATTACTAATAGTCATTAAAGATGGAAAGGCTAACCTCTTGCTGGTCCCTTCTATAAGTTTACAGGACCATGTTATTTTTAGCTGCATTATTTTTTTCCCTAGAAGTTATTTTCCATATTCTTCTAGGTATTTTCTTTAACTTCCATCTGTTCAATGCAGCTAAGGAGAGAGAGAATAGCCGAAAGGATGAGGGCCCTGCAGGACTTCAAGACGTAATGTGTGTATGACAGATGGGATCAAATACTAATTGTATAGTAAGCAACTATTGTATGAATTGGCTATTACATTGGCTATAGATGATTTGGAGCTAGCAGTGGGCTATACTATTAAACTTGCTCTTAGTGGAATTTAACTTGCACTACAGTAGTAAATGCGTAACCAATCCCACTAATATGCTGCCAATGTAGGAGCAAATTGGCTCAATCTGCTGATCAACAATGGAATTTCAAACATGATAATTTCAATATTGATAGAAGAACTAATAGTGTAGATACCCAACACGAGACATTAAGCGAGCACTCTAAATTCACTCCTCTAGAAATTAACCAGCAAATGCTATGAGTCTGCAAAAGATTTTTTTTTTTTGAAAAAAAAAATCCCTCTTAACCCTATATATCTCATTATTTATTTTTTTTCCCTTAGTGTTACTCCCTTTGTTCTTTGTTATAGAATAAACAAATCTAGTAGTAAAGGATGTATCACATCTCGTGCTTTATTTATTTGGGAATAGAGGGAGTAATTGTTAAAGCTATATTAATGATGTTGTCTTGGTCTTAGTTTATTCAAAAGAAAATAATTACCTTGTGAGTTTTGATTAAAAAGCCAATTATTTTATAAATGAAATCAGTAATAGTAGATTATTGACATGGAGTTGAACCTACCTACTATCATCTGTCTTCTGTGACCAGTTTCTCGTAATATAAGGCAGCAACGACTAGTGGCTGTGGTTCAACAGATACATATCGGACACTGTTTTAAATCGGCGATTGAAATGAATTCCCTCTTGTTTCAGTTTGTAGGGGCTAAAGTTGTCAATTTCTTTTCGCAGAAAGATTATGGTCCTTGAAAAAAAGTACTGAGATTCACATGATCATACATGTGCATGTTATTAGGGCATTCCTAATGTTTGTTACAAAAGTAGGTAGTAAGATGAGTCCATGTCAGAAGACAATAGTAGATTGAAAATAAATCACAAATTCCCAATGTATATATATATATGTAGAGTGGATAATAATGTGGGACCCACATAAAAAACCCAAAACATGAGCCATGCCACAATTAAAAAATAGGTAGAACACACCACAAAGTGACAAGTCAAACATGCTTAACTTTGACCATTAATAGCAATAAAATAATAAAAAAATCAATAATGCAAAATTGGTGTTATTTGATTTATCATTAAAAAACTATCATAATATGCAACTCTTTTTATTTAAAACATATTACTTTTATAGATATTGTTGGTCAAAGTAGCATTTTGGATACTGTGTCAGGATCTAAAAATACTTATATTTTGAGATGGATGGAGTAGTAATTATTTACTACTTTCACAATATATCTTATCTGGTAGCAAGAATACTTTAATCCCTATATACCCACCTTTTCACTATATTATGGATGCAACATATTAAACTGTTTGGCACTCTTACAAGTGGTAATTAAGTATTTGTCATTGAACCCACATGTCTTAGACACTTAAAGGACCCAAACTATGAGTGATAAATTTTTAATTGCTAGATCTTAAAAGTGGCAAATAGTTGAATACCTCTGTGGATGCCCTTATATATGGATAGTATATTCACTCGTGGAAATTTATGCATTATTAAAAAAACACACATAAAAAGTTGGCAAATTGCAAGACGAGGGCCCCAGGGGCGGATCTACAGTATTAGGCTGGTGTCGGGCGACACGACTTTTAGCAAAGCCTATAACAAAACTGTTTATTCATATATTATAACAAAATAATCTAAGTATAATTAGCATACTATGATACCGATAGACATGTTATGACACCGACGAATCGATTTTCTGGATCCGCCGCTCGACGAGGCATATCCGCCTCTCATGCTGGAGTGCTGGGTCCAGTCACGGGACGATATGGGTGAAGTACTACTCCTCGCCCACTGCATGCTCCCTAGTCCCTTCCGTAGAGATGCACGGTGCGCCGTGCCGCCGCGCGCTGTGGCGTCGACTGATCCGCGTGTGCTTCCCTGGCTGGCTGGTTTTCTGGCCAGGTGTCGGTGGACGAACGTTTTCATTGTGCTGTTGGCTTCCGCCTCCTCGCGGCTCCGGCGCCGTGAAGAGTTGCAACTTGCAAACAGCAGGGAGGAAACGAGGATGTATTCTAATCTCTCGGGTGGACATCCACCCATTTCTTACATGTCACCTAAATGATTATGAAAAAAATTTGAAAAAAAATTACAAGGTAGGTTAATATATAATATATCACTTCACAAACATGTAAGTTCAAATTCGACTTCTATAAGTTGTAACAAAAATAACAAATTAAACTCTAACTAGTATACATGTACTCACAGTCAAATTTGTTATTTTTGTTAAAATTTGTAGAAGTCGTATTTGAACTTGCATGTTTGTGAAGTGATATATTACATATTATTATGTCAATTTTTTTTAAAAAATTTCATAACTATTTAGATGACATGCAAGAAACAGGTGGACGTTCACCCGAGTGTTTAAAACAGTTTCCCGGGAGGAAATATGTAATCGGACATGTTAGACGTGAGGATGGCAAGGTGCCAAGGCAGAAGGGTCTGAACTCTGAACCACAGTACAAATCACCTCGCTGGCGAGTTGGCTATGCAATGCAGTACAGCAGAGTTCAGTCACATTATTAACATGAGAAGAAGGATGCGTTATGCGTAGTCTCACATTACATTCGATCCAGTGCATCGAATAGAGACTAGAAATGCCGGTGCCGCTGCTGCATGCACATTTCACAAATCCGTACGAGATCTTGCACGATCCATGGAGGACCGAACAGTTCCACGACAACCAACATATGCTGCCCAACCACTAATTTCCGCAGCTTCTTCCTTTGCCCAACAATCAGTCAAGCCCGGGCCACGCCGCACAGTACCACGTACGTACCCGGCCATGTTACGTTCCACCTGCAGATCGATTTCTTCATCTTCCACACACGCCCAACAAATCATTGCCCAGGTTGTTTCTTTCGGCGAAAACCCTGTACACTGAACTCGGACGAACGAGAGTTGACGGCTCACGACGCTAACACGCGAACGAACCCGGTCATCTGCGTGCATATGCAGCGTGCCCTCGCGGCGTGGGCACGGCGAGCTCTCGCTCCTCTGTGCACACACCGTGCGGTCAAAGGATACAAACATGTGTCCATCCATCCACAGGGACCCCGGCCCCCCCGTATCGTCCATCATATCGTAGCACGTATCGTTGCAGCCACGGTCAGCGAAATATACGGAGATGACCATACTGATCGTGTATGGGGACAGTGATATACTCCCTCCATTTTAAAATGTTTGACACCGTTAACTTTTTAGTACATATTTGACCGTTCCTCTTATTTTAAAAATTTAAGTAATTATTTATTCTTTTCATATAATTTGATTCATTGTTAAATATACTTTTATGTACACATATAGTTTTACATATTTTACAATTTTTTTAAAATAAGACGAATGGTCAAACACGTACTGAAAAGTCAACGGTGTTAAACATTTTGAAACGGAGGGAGTATATGTATATGGAGTATGTAGTAGGGGCGAACTGTACACACATGTCGTGGACGCCATTGCGAGTAATTATGAACGAATTAGCAGTGCACAATGGATGACGGATCACAGCACGTAATGTGTGTTGTGGTGGTGTTTGGATACATGGCTAAACTTTAGTCTATATAACATCGAATGTTTGAACACTAATTTATATTATTAAACATAGACTACTTACAAAACTAATTACATAAATAAGAGCTAATTCGCGAGATAAATTTTTTAAGCCTAATTATTCTATAATTAGAGAATGTTTACTGTAGCATCACATAGGCTAATCATGGATTAATTAGGTTCAATAAATTCATCTTGCGAATTAGTCCAGGGTTATGGAATGGGTTTTGTCATTAATCTACGTTTAATACTTATAATTTGTGTCCAAACATCCGACGTAACATGGACTAATAAGTTTTAGTCCTATCCAAACACCCCTTAATTATACTTATAATTAGATTCGTCTCGCGAATTAATCCAGAATTATGAAATGAGTTTTGTCATTAGTCTACGTTTAATACTTATAATTATTTTGATATGCCGGAGGAGTCAAACTCAACGATGGCGATCGATTGATGTGAAGGACTGGATCGATCACGGAACCTTTCACGTTTCCCAATGCATCGATCGATCGATCCGTCGACAGCGCCGCTGCATCCGCCGATGAGTGAAACGGACACACTCTTCCCCTTTATTACAAGTTACAACTCACATGAATCGGCCGTACGTGCATGGATGCATACATGCATGCATGCGACCGTCGCATGCACAAACATGGTGAAACACACGACATCGAAGGCTCGAAGCTAGCCGTGGGCGGCCGGAAGCATCGTATATAGTGAGTTGCGTAAGAGAGTGACACTGAATCGAATCCAACTCTGCAACTCACTCGTTTCGTTTTTGCCGGAGGATGTTTTGAGTTTCAGATCGATCGAAACACACAGACACACTATGTCTCTGAAACTGGTGTGGTTCAGCTAAACAGTGGAATCCGCACGGTATAGTTCAAGCTTGGAGACAGCTACTCCCTCCGTTTCACAATATACGTCATTCTAACATTTTCCACATTCATATTAATGCTAATGAATATAGATATATATATATATGTCTAGATTCATTAGCTTCAATATGAATGTGGAAAATGGTAGAATGACTTATATTGCGAAACGGAAGAAATATTAATTAATGATGTCAGCGGTGTTTTAAGTTCTTTAAAAGAATTCTTACAAACTTCTTACTGATAAAAAAAAGTATACTATAAAAGTTAAAAAAAAATCAAGATTCAACTATAATACAACACATTAGCATTTGTAAAAAGCTTATAAAAGAAAATTGCTATGCACCCGATCCATATGCACAACTTACATCCGACTAATTTATGTACAGGTGATGCTGCTTACCTGGTCTCGCATGGTAAAACACTAAACTTAATGATTGATGGATGTGGTAGTCTTATAGCATTACTCTTCTCTTTGGGTGTGTTTAGTTCACGCTAAAATTGAAAGTTTGGTTAAAATTGAAACGATGTGATGAAAAAATTGGAGGTTTATGTGTGTAGAAAAATTTTGATGTGATGGAAAAAAGTTGGAAGTTTGAAGAAAAAGTTTGCAATTAAACAAGGCCTTTATAAAAAGAATATTTTTATATCATTTTCCAGAGGTTAATTGCCTTCGTAGGTTTGGCTGATGTGACATGCATGATCGAGCAACTGTCTTGCAGCAGCTGGGTTTTCGTCATGATGGGTAGCCCTGGCCTTGCTTTGGTGCATTGGCTTTGGAGGCAAATTGAATTGATCTGGACATCAGAGACGTGAACCAATCCGCAATGTTCGCATCATCAGGGCAATGTTGCCGTTAAAATTCTTTCAATGAACTTGTCTCTTGCCCAGTTGCGTTACAAACTTGGCCAATTGTCATCCTAGGATATGATTGAACGAAAGGGTTATTATCACGATGAGTCATGAAACCCATAATTCTCGATCGGTCCATAATGTTGAACACTTGAACTATGAACCCTTAGAACATTAAAAAGTTGGCACCCTATGTTGTTCGAGGAAAATGTATCAAACTTTACACTATCAATATGGCACCGCTAATACCTCGACAAGATAGTAAAATCAGTTGGTAATAATTGCTTTATAAGTTTAAGGCTCTGTCAGAGGTTTTATAGGATTTTCTAAAGAAAATCATATGAATTGGAAATGTTCCGCTATGGGCGAGATGATAGGGAGTATCATTTTTTTTCATTTTAAAAATTATTTTAATTATGTAACTGATGTTTAATTAAAAAGTGGAGGCAAGCGAATTTATACACGTTCGTTTAAATTGTACTTCCATAAACTAAAATATAACAAATTACAGTTTTTAAATTTTATTCTAAAATATAATAACTTTTTCACCTACATTATCTTCTCAACCAAAACAAAACACCTTCCACTGTTCAAATTCTATATCTATCTTCTTTTTTCCAACCAATTACAATCTTTTTCTATTTAATTCTATTAACCAATTTAATATATGTGTCTAATCTTAAAATTTCGAGTAAATTTCAGAAAACTTTAGTGACAAAACTATCAGTTTGCTGCAACATTAACGACATGTTTTAGTTTGCTGCAACAATAGCGTGAGAAATTATCACAAAACTGTAACTTTTACGCAATATGCTGCTGCAGCAAACTAAAACATATCGCTAATGTTACAGCAAATTAATAGTTTTGTAGTTTCCTAAAATTTACTCTAAAATTTCCGATATTACGGAAAAATCAAACTTGCTGGTAAGAATGCAGTACAGTGTGATTGATCGACAGAATTTGACGTACAGGATATCGTACGTACGTTGCAGTACGACACCTCCAACTAGTTCAAAGCACGCAGCCGCACACATGATTGGGTTAATATAGAATAATCATCACAATGCGACACTAGAAGAAAAAAGAAAAGACGTTACAACAACCGCGCGCGCACAGCCTCGAGACGGAGACGTGCAGAGAGAGAGGCTAAAAACACTAAAACCCCTCGTCGGGTTTAGCCACGTCTACGTAGTACGGCACCAGCGGCGTCGTGGCGGCGCTGGTGCTCTCGCCGCCGTTGCCCGCCGCGTCCATGGCGCCGTCGGCGTCGTCCAGCTCCTCCTTGGCCACAGAGCCGCCGCCAATGGCGCCGCGAATGGCGCCGCCGGGCGCCGCCGTGGGGCCGACCGACGGCAGCTTCGAGAGGAGCGCCTCCAGGCTGCTCATCGACGGCACGATGTGGTGCATCTGCGTCGCCGCCGCGGCATGGGCGCCGTAGTAGGGGTCGTAGAGCTCCATCGTCGGCGACGGCGCCCAGGCCGCGTCCTGCAGGCCGCCGGCGCCGGGGAACGCGGCCGACGACGGGTGCGGCAGCAGCACGCCCGGTATGCTCTCCAGGTACCCGAACTTCCGCCGCAGCGCCACCACGTAGCTCAGGTCCTCCGCCACCTGCAGCCATGGACGCGACGCACCAATCGATCAGCACGGCCATGCCGACACCAACACGGCGACCTGTGCGTAAGGGTGTAATTGGCTAACCCGTAAGGCCGTAACCCACTTATAGGTCAAAATGAACTATTTATTTTGATGTATAAATGAGTTAACGGGTTAACCGCTTATACCCTTAGCTATATACGCATACATTGCCCCCTTCTTTGTCGTGCATGCATGCAGCTACGCGAAGCCAGTGAGCGAGCTTGACATGATCAGTGACACCAAGTCACCCACAGTGCAACTGCTGCACACAGTAGAGTGGGTGAAGAGGACTGAAGAACAGAGCAGAGAACGGGCGTACCTTCTTCATGGAGCCTAGCTGCACAACGCCTTCTCTGACGGCGATCAGAGCAATGGTCTGCCAAAAAAGAGAGTAAAAAGATCATCAGCTTTGGCATTCAGAAACTCTTTCTTGGTAGGTACGAGGCGTACGTGTACCTTGATACCGGACTGGAACTGAGCTTCCCATGTCCTTGGATGCTGCAATCAGAAGAAATTATACGGAACAAAAACATGTTAATTAATTGTTGTTATTGCAAGCATTAATTTGGGAGTTTTAACCAAACTGATTAGATAGTTGGGTGAGAAGATGCTGCAGCTTACAGAATCGGCAGGGTTGTTCCATGAGGTAACCAGGTTGATCTCGTGCTCATTGGCCTCCTGGGACACCCATTTGTGGCCGTGGTCAGCTGCAACTTTCCCAACCAACCTTCAAGATGGATCATCGCATCATGAGATCGTGCTTCACGTGCTGACTAAAGTGATTAGCGTAGGTTTTCCCAAAGAACATAGATTACTAATTAAGAAAGACGGCCAATACTATGACACTAATTAATTAATGATGTCTCAAGCCTAACTGCTAATTAATTAGTACTACCACATACCCTTCCCCATAGTTGTAGATGTCATGGGACATCTTGAAGAAGAGCTCAGGCTGGAGGCCCTTCACCTCATGCCCAGCTGCTGCATAGTCAGCGTACCCGGCAGCAGCTGGTGTGTCCTCTTGGTCACAGGCAGAGGCTGCAAAGTTGCAAAATCCATCCTCCCATGCCAGGATCCTAGGTGAGTTTTGTAACCCCCAAGATGAATCACAAACAGAAATTAATCAACAAACAAATACAAATGCATAAGGAAAGAAGATCCTGCACCAACCAGTTCCTCCTGTTTCCTCTAGTCCTGTCATAAACACCACCCTGAAGATCCCATCTGACCATATTGAGGAAAAAAAACAGCAGCTAGCATCAATACTAAATATGGAGCAAAATGCTACTGCTAATTCTTTTACTGTCAAACTAATCAGTGTCACCAAGTGAGTATTCAGCTAAGCTGGGATTAGTTGGCTCACTTTGGAGGAGGGTAGTTTCTTGGGAGGATTCGCCAGAAGACGGCGTACACCCACTGGGAGTCGCCTTGGGTGCAGAGGCCGCGCAGCGTGTGCTGCAGTAGCTGTGTCACAGCCAGTGGGTTCAGCTGCTCCTCCATTGCAGCCGAGCTGAAGCTGCTTCTGTTGCTAGCTGATGCTGCACACACAAGCTTATAGCCAGGCAAGGAATCAAGAACAAGCTATTCTAGATGCTTGCTCTCATTAGCTATCCACAGATCACTGTGTATGTGATGAAGCTGCCGCTTGATTTGAAGCTGAAGGGCTAGCTAGAAAAAGTTGATTTGAAGCGATGAGAAGTTTTGGGGGGCAGGAGCCAGGAGTAGGTGTAGGTGTTTCCTTTCTTGCTTGATAGCTTCCACTTTTGATCTCTCTAATAAGCTGCAAACTGGCTGGGACTTTGTGAGGCCAGGCCACCACACAGGGAGCAACCATACTTGCCTGAATTTATACAGCCACTCAACCGCACACACTCTGAAGAGAGAGGAAACTCTTTCAATCACTCGGGGATGCCATCTCGTTTATTCAAACACATTACTTAAACAGTTATAAGAAAATCTTTAAAAAATAGCGTACTATCAAAAAAATATTTAGTCTAAACTCTACTTATACATCGAGAAATAAAAAAACAAATCTAACAAATGAACAGTATTTGTACTATTTACACTCGAAATTACTTTTGTTCTTAATGTATAGATCGAGTTTAAATTTGATTTTCGATAGAGTAATAGATGGCACTCTGGTCTACACCATCAATTTTTCATATAATTTTTATAATAATTTATATTGAATTTGAGAGATGAAATTAGGGACGTTCTCTCGAAAGATTAGAATCTGTTGCTATAAAGATAGTCATACTGCTACAGTGATGACTTTAATGTGGTGCATTGTTTCTATCTTGTCACAGCTTTAGCCGAGTGGCTACCATCCCTTGCATATATAGCTTTCCTTTTTCCTTATGAATTCTGCTCTCTAGTGTCCTCACTGTCTCCTTGGTGCCCGCATCAAGCTGATCGTACGTCTGTGTGCTGACG
Organism: Oryza longistaminata; assembly: GCA_009805545.1. Taxonomy (NCBI): domain Eukaryota; kingdom Viridiplantae; phylum Streptophyta; class Magnoliopsida; order Poales; family Poaceae; genus Oryza; species Oryza longistaminata. The sequence continues at coordinate 2,918,745 of CM020187.1, read as the reverse complement.
GAGCCTTTCTTGCTTCAATTCTTCTTCTGAAAAGCTTGGCTCCGAGCCTCCAACCACTGGCTAAAGAAAAGTAAAAAACCAAATTTCGCAAAAGTTCATATGATCTTAAAGGATCGCACTTGAGTAAATTCCCTAGTGCAATGGACCTCACATAGTTACATTCACCTAGGGACTGTTCAAGACGACCAATTCACAGTGGTTTGAGGTGCCCAGTTTCTCCTCCGTATGGTTTGGGGTTTTGATTCGCATTGCGTCAATATTAAATCCGGGGTCAAATGCCGGACCCAGCAAAGAACACTTGGATGGAGCTGAATGGCTCTGCAATTCTGCGTTACAATTGGCAACACACTGTATGAGATGAAATTATGGACAGGCCCTACATTGGTCTCTCATTCTGACATTGCGTGAGAGAGTGCTCAGGGATTTTTGTCACTCATTCCATTTCTTCTAACGTTCTTGATCCTGATTTCTGAATAGAAAAAAGTACGAATTACCCCCCTCAACTATCGCGGTCGATCGAATTACACCCTCAAACTGAAATACCAGATATTTTACACCCTCAACTATTTATACCGGACAAATAACCCCCCTCAACACTGTTTTAAACGGTTTTGACCCGAGCTAGTACACGTGGAGCAGACGTGGCAATACAGTAAAAAAAAAACTTCCGTGGCCCACCTGTCATACTTCTCCTCAATCCAATCCCTCCCCAATCACTCTCTCTCTCTCTCTAACGTTCTTGATCCTGATTTCTGAATAATGGCACTGCGACGCCAATGTGGGTGGCCCTAAGCCAATAAAGATGCAAAGTGTGCTGCTGCCTTGAGCAGGGGAACGAGGAGATTGCTAGCTGCTGCTCCCTCTTGTTCTGACAACCTGGACCACCGGTCTCTCCGAGTAACAGTGTTGTAGTAGTATGAAATTAGTATATCAGATCTGTCTATGTGAATGTGTGCAGATGCATGCCATACAAATTTATGGGCCTTTGAATATTCTTATTTAACTTTTACAACTTATTCGTTTTCATTATCGTAAGACAAACGAATTGATGTGTAAATATGTGAAGGACCGTGTAGAGAAATGTCATTAACAAAAGGCAGATTTTCTCTAAGAACTCCAAAAATGCAATCAATTTGTAAATAAAGGGTTGAACAGAACTTGCTTCATTTGCGTATTACTTTTCCAGGCTTTAGCTAATTTTTAGGCACTATGTGTCTTTTAGCGCAGATGTATCACCCTAGTGTTAAATTTGTCGATCATTTTGATCCACACACGCGCACTATATATGCATCCGAATCCATCGGTCACTCGCACCAGAAAGCTAATACCAAGAGTCGTAAGCATGCATGATTGCATGCCACTTTGTCTGAGACTTCACCTTACCTCGATCTGGAATTGGTGTCAAATGGGGAGCAAAGCAATCCCTGCAGGGAGCCAGTGACTCCAATGAGTGAAGGTTGTACCTTCTCGTTGCCCAGGATGATCCCAGCTCGCTAACAAAAAGCATGGCAGGGATATAGGCACCATGTTCAACTCAATAAATTTCATTGCCAGTATGTTTGGTGTGAAATTTTATGTTCTTGAGAAAGTACTTATAGGTGTCAAAAATTTACACTAAAAATTTTAATACCTCAATATGCGCAGTAACCCATTTTTGGTGGTGCGCATGGCAGTAGGTTAGAGAGTTTTATGTGTTCAACTTCAAACTTGGTAGGTCATATTAGGCACAAGAGAATTCAAATGGCACGTTTTTATGGAGGCCCTCTGCCATCGATACAATCTATTAGATTAGATGCCTGAGACCTTATTTGGATAGCTCGAGATTAAAAAAAAAACTAGTGAAAATCTAGCATATATTTCAAACCTGTGTAACTATAAATTTTTAGATTGTAAGTGAGATTCTAAAAGAAAATGTAGCTGCTAAAAGCTCCTACAATAAGGTTGAATTTGACATGGTAATACACACTTACCTTGTTTTTCTATGATTGAAATTGAAACTTTGCACCACTCTTGAAAGGAATATAAACAGGTCGAAAAGTGATGAAAGAATTTTTTTTTTTTGACGAGAGGGGGGCGGGGATACTCAGAGCATGTATCTTTGTCTCTATCTCTATTATTATAAAAATTAAAAATGTTTTTATCGGTATTTTAGTACGTTATCCATGTATAAATCGGTTTTTAAGATCATTCACTTTTGGTAATATAGAAGGAATCATATAAGAAATATGTTTAAAAAAAACTCGCATGGTAACATATCCAAGCGAACTCTCACAGTGAATTTCATCTTAACTAAACCATATAACAATAATAATATTAAATAGATTTTCACCCGTTGCAATGCACGGATATTTTTCTAGTCAGTAAAAAGTGAAACTTTAAATGATTCAAGAATAAGCCACGTCATTTCATTAATAATGGCCATTGGATTTATAAGGAGACAGAATAGCTAAAATCATATGGACCATTGGATGAAGGATCGATGATGGGAAGGGCCTCATCGTTTGACTTTTTTTTTTTTGGTAATAAGCCAAAACGGCTTATTAGAAAATAAAAATAAATTTGTAGGTAAAACTTTTATATATGTGCTCTCGATGACTTAAAAACCAATGCTGAAAAAGAAACTACGTCGAAAATATCTCAAAATCAATATCAAAATTAAGTTTGAAAATTTAAATTTTGGAAATAAGGTTCCAGAGCTATCACGAGTGTTCAAGTGTCTTCGGCTGAAAATCTCACCTGAGCTTTTTGATTATCTTGTCAATTTTACACATGCACCCCTATAAGATCATTTATTCTAGGGTCCTCTAAATAAACAATATTTTTTCAAATATGCTTTTGCTCTGATCCATTTACTTACTTAGAAACTCTTAGGAATTTTGTATTTTAAAAAGTGACCAATGATGCAGGTGGTGGGGTTGATGACATACGCAAAGTGGTGGGTTTATTTACTGAACGCGTACAGTAAACTTGAATTTAATACAACATACGCATAACAAATTTGATATGATGACATGGCGATGGTAAAATTTCTATAAATAAATTTGCTTCAACTAAATATATAAGCTTTGTGATACAGTTTAGAAGTTTGGCATAATCATATGGTTAATTATTTGTTATTATGATAATAATGCTTAATTCATATCAATAAATGACACATTTAAAATTTTAACAATGATGGAGGTGTGGGCCTGAAAGTGTGGTATATTATTAGATGTGATCTTAATATTGTTACTTACAAATCAAGATAAATCTGCTAATATTATTGATATATTTCATGCCAAGTATATTCTTCAAACGCATCTACTTAAGTTGTAAATTATTATAATAATTATAGCTAATTACTCAAAACAACAAACCACAAGTAAACACATTTAATATAAAGAGAGGTTAAAGGTTGCGAGAATACGTGACCCTATAAGCTAGTATTAAGATAAAGGATATCCAGTGCTCTCATGCTCGAAATACTCACCTGCAAGACCAAAATGGCGAATGCAGAGCTTTCAGGTTCACATTGTGGGGCGTGATTGTGGATGTATTAACCTCCAGGTGTGCTAATAGGGTGGATATGAAGGAAGAAAAGGAAGTGGTGGGTGGTTGAAGTATCTTCTTCAGATTGATGTGGATGATGCAAAAGTTCAGGAAATTGGAAGCGAGGGCGATCATGCTTCTTGAGAATTCTATTGTCACCCCCCCCCCCCCCCCCCCCCCCCCCCCCCCCCCCCCCCCCCCCCCCTGGAGAAGGGAAGTCAGAGACAAAATCAAGAAAACACTGGCTTGACATTGGAAATGGTGTGGTATGTGCTATGCTCACTTCCAGGGCCACATTGTCTTGTTGATTAAATTTGCATATCTTTCAATGGATATAATGAATCACATCATTATTCGGTGCAGTTTTCCATGTCACAAGAAATGCCTCATATGCTTCACCACTCCTTTCAGGTGAAACAAACTGGGCAAAAACCAAAGCAAAGGAAGAATTGGCGCAAGTCTACGTTCAGCTCGTCCCTTCAGCGCCACCTCTCCCACCACGCGCGCAGAACACCGAGCCGGTTCCACGGAACAGAACAACCCTCAGGCTGCCCCGAAGCAATGTCCTCACCAGCGGTGGACAGCATCCCTCTCACCGGACCGCAACGGCCGCGAAGCCTGACGATCCATGAGCAGCACAAGGAGAACGTTGACTGCCGTTTCGTGCGAGATTCTCCTGCTCGGCCGAGAAGAACGCCAACGAGAAAGAGGAATTCATTGCGATGATTAGTTGATCAATTGGCTCGCTCGAGCCTGATGAAGCTGCAAGCATCCAAACGGCCTTTGTGCGAAGCCTTTTGATGTTACTTGGTGGTGGGGATGCTGCCTCGGTGTCCCTCGGCATGGCCGGCCTGCGGAGGCAAAAGAAGTGAACCTCTGGAGTTCCATGTGACTGACCGCTGTGATTGCACCGTTGTTTCACTTTGTTGTCTTTTGTTAAGCTAGGTGGATCACTCAACGTTGAATGTAAACAACTTGTACAACTTCTTTGTGAGATGAATTAAGTTGGTTAATTTATCTCATGGTAATGGTAACATTCCATCAGTGGCTCGCCACTTATCTTCGCTGCCTTAGCCTACCTAGGTTTCCTTTTGGAAAAAAGTTTATTGTTTTTCAGTTACTTCTTTCAGTATGGGTAATCTTTGGCCGCTTGTTTTGCCTTGACCGTGTCCTGGGGGGGGGGGGGGGCGGGTTTTTTACCATGTTCCTGTATAATTGCTAGAGCAGGTACAATAGCGGGTTATAAGCCAGCTATAAATATATTTTTAAAGAGATAAAAGAAGAGAGAGAAAAGCAAGCGGGCTACAGACTTCAAGACGTAAGTGTGTATTGACAGGTGGGATCAAATACTAATTGTATAGTAAGAACTATTGTATGAATTGGCTATTACATTGGCGTATAGATGATTTGGAGCTAGCCAGTGCTATACTATTAAACTTGCTCTTAGTGGAATTTAACTTGCACTACAGTAGTAAATGCGTTAACAATCCCACTAATTATGCTGCCAATGTAGGAGCAAATTGCTCAATCTGCGATCAACAATGGAATTTTCAAACATGATAATTTCAATATTGATAGAAGAACTAAAGTGTAGATACCCAACCACGAGACATTAAGCGAGGCACTCTAAATTCATCCTCTAGAAATTAACCAGCAATGCTATGGAGTCTGCAAAAGATTTTTTTTTGAAAAAAAAAATCCCTCTTAACCCTATATATCTCATTATTTATTTTTTTTCCCTTTAGTGTTACTTCCCTTTGTTCTTGTTATAGAATAAACAAATCTAGTAGTAAAGGATGTATCAACATTCTCGTGCTTTATTTATTTGGGAATAGAGGGAGTAATTGTTAAGCTATATTAATGATGTTGTCTGGTCTTAGTTTATTCAAAAGAAAAATAATTACTTGTGAGTTTTGATTTAAAAAGCCCAATTATTTAAATAAATGAATCAGTAAGTAAATTATTGACATGGAGTTGGAAACCTACCTACTATCATCTGTCTTCTGTGACCAGTTTCTTCGTAATATTTAAGGCAGCAACGACTAGTGGCTGTGGTTCAACAGATTACATATCGGACACTGTTTTTAAAATTCGCGATTGAAATGAAATTCCCTCTTGTTTCAGTTTGTTAGGGCTAAAAGTTGTCAATTTTCTATTTCGCAGAAAGATTATGGTCCTTGAAAAAAAAGTACTGAGATTCACATGATCATACATGGCATGTTATTAGGGCATCCTAATTTTTGTTACAAAAAGTAGGTAGTAAGATGAGTCCATGTCAGAAGACAATAGTAGATGAAATTAAATCACAAATTCCCAATGATATTATATTATGTAGAGTGGATAATAATGTGACCCACATAAAAACCAAAAAACATTGAGCCATGCCACAATAAAAAATGGTAGAACACACCACAAAGTGATCAAGGTCAAACATGCTTAACTTTGACCATTAATAGCAATAAAATAATAAAAAAATCAATAATGCAAAAATTGTGTTTATTTGATTTACATTAAAAACTTATCATAAATGCACTCTTTTTATTTTAAAACATATTATCTTTTATAGATATGTTGGTCAAAGTAGGCATTTTTGGAATACTGTGTCAGGATCTAAAATACTTATTATTTTGAGATGGATGGAGAGTAATTAAATTTACTACTTTCACAATATATCTTATCTGTAGTAAGAATACTTTAATCCCTATATACCCACCTTTTCACCTATATATGATGCAACATATTAAACTGTTTTGGCACTCTTCACAATTGGTAATTAAAGTATTTGTCATTGAACCCACATGTCTTAGACACTTAAAGGACCAAACTATGAGTGATAAATTTTTAATTGCTAGATTCTTAAAAGTGGCAAATAGTTGAATACTTCTGTGGATGCCTTATTATGGATAGTATATTCACTCGTGGAAATTTATGCATTATTAAAAAAACACACATAAAAAGTTGGCAAATTGCAAGACGAGGGCCCCAGGGGCGGATCTACAGTATTAGGCTGGGTGTCGGGCGACACGACTTTTAGCAAAAGCCTATAACAAAAACTGTTTATTCATATATTATAAACAAATAATCTAAGTCATAATAGGCATACATTGATACCGATAGAAGCATGTTGATGACACGACGAATCGATTTCTGGGATCGCCGCTGACGAGGCAATACCGCCTTCTCATGCCTGGAGTGCTGGGTCCAGTCACGGACGATGGGTGAAGTACTTACTCCTCGCCCACTGCGATGCTCCTAGTCCCTTCCGTAGAGATGCACGGTGCGCCGTGCGCCGCGCCGCTGTAGCGTCGGACTGATTCCGCGTGTGCTTCCCTGGCTGCTGGCTTTCTGGCCAGGTCGTGGACGAACGTTTTTCATTGTGCTGTGGCTTCCGCCTCTCGCGGCTCCGGCGCCGTGGAAGAAGTTGCAACTTGCAAACAGCAGGGAAGAAAACGAGGATGTATTCTTAATCTTCGGAATGTGGACATCCACCCATTTCTTCCATGTCACCTAAATGATAGAAAAAAATTGAAAAAAAATTACAAGGTAGCGTTAATATATAATATATCACTTCACAAACATGTAAGTTCAATCGACTTCTATAAGTTTGTAACAAAATAAACAAATTAAACTCTAACATATTACATGTACTCACAGTCAAATTTGTTATTTTGTTTAAAATTTGTAGAGTCGTATTTGAACTTGCCATGTTGTGAAGTGGAATATATTACATATTATATGTCAATTTTTTTTTTAAAAAATTTCATAACTATTTAGATGACAATCTGCAAGAAACAGCGTGACGTTCACCCGGAGTGTTTTAAAACAGTTCCCGCCGGAGCCGAAATATGTAATTCGGACATGTTTAGACGAGAAGATTGCAAGGGCCAAGCAGAAGGGTTTCTGAAACTCTGAACCACAGTACAAATCACCTCGGCTGGCGAGTTGGCTATGCAATGCAGACAGCAGAGTTCAGTCACATTATTAACATGAGAAGAAGGATGCGTTATGCGTAGTCTCACATTACATTCGATCCAGTGCATCGAATAGAGACTAGAAATGCCGGTGCCGCTGCTGCATGCACATTCCACAAATCCGTACGAGATCTTGCCACGATCCATGGAGGACCGAAACAGTTACACGGACAACCAACATTATGCTGCCCAACCACTTAATTTCCGCAGCTCTTCCTTTGCCCAACAATCCAGTCAAGCCCGGGCCACCGCGCACAGTACCACTACGTACCGCGCCATGTTACGTTCCACCTGCAGATCGATCTTCATCTTCCAAACACGCCCAACCAAATCATGCCCAGGTTGTTCTTTCGCCGAAAACCCTGTACACTGAACTCGCGAACGAGAGTTGACGGCTCACGACGCTAACACGCGAACGAACCCGGTCATCTGCGTTGGCATATGCAGCGTGCCCTCGCGGCGTGGGCACGGCGAAGCTCTCGCTCCTCTGTGCACACACCGTGCGGTCAAAGGATACAACATGTGTCCATCCATCCACAGGGACCCCGGCCCCCCCGTACGTCCATCATATCGTAGCACGTTATCGTTGCAGCCACGGTAGGAAATATTACGGAGATGACCATACTGATCGGTATGGGACAGTGATATACTCCCTCCGTTTTTAAAATGGTTTGACACCGGTTGACTTTTTAAGTACCATGTTTGACCATTTCCTCTTATTTTAAAAATTTAAGTAATTATTTATTTTTTTCATATAATTGATTCATTGTTTAATTATACTTATTATGTACACATTATAGTTTTACAATTTTACAATTTTTTTAAAATAAAGACGAATGGTCAAACACGTACTGAAAAGTCAATGGTGTTAAACATTTTGAAACGGAGGGAGTATTATGGTATATGGAGTATGTAGTAGGGCGGAACTGTACACCACATGTCGTGGACGCCATTTGCGAGTAATTATGAACGAATTAGCAGTGCACAATGGATGATCGGATCACAGCAACGTAATGTGTGTGGTGGTGTTTGGATACATGGCCTAAACCTTAGTCTATATAACCATCGAATGTTTGAACTAATTTATATTATTAAACATAGATACTTACAAAACTAATTACATAAATGAGAGCCTTAATTCGCGAGATAAATTTTTTAAAGCCTAATTATTCTATAATAGAGAATGTTTACGTAGCATCACATTAGGCTAATCATGGATTAATTAGTTCAATAAAATTCATCTCGTGAATTAGTCCAGTGTTATGGCAATTGAGTTTTTGTCATTTAATCTACGTTTAATACTTATAATTTGTGTCCAAAACACCCGATGTAAACATGGGACTTAATAAGTTTTAGTCCTATCAAACAACCCCTTAATTATACTTAAATTAGATTCGTCTCGCGAATTAATCCAGAATTATGAAATTGAGTTTTATCATAGTCTACGTTTAATACTTATAATTATTTTGATATGAGGAGGATCAAACTCAACGATGGCGATCGATTGATGTTGAAGGACTGATGATCACGGAAAACCTTTTCACGTTTTCCCAATGCATCGATTCGATCGATACCGTCGACAGCGGCCGCTGCATCCGCCGATGAGTGAAACGGACACACCTCTTTCCCCTTTATTACAAGTTACACTCACATGACATTCGGCCGTACGTGCATGGATGATACATCATTGCATGCGACCCGTCGGCATGCACAACATGGTGAAACACACGACATCGAAGGCCTCGAAGCTAGCCGTGGGCGGCCGAAGCATCGTATATAGTGAGAGTTGCGTAAGAGAGTGACATGAATCCGATTCCAACTCTGCAAAACTCACTCGTTTTCGTTATTGCCGGAGGATGTTTTTGAGTTTCAGATCGATCGAAACACACAGATTACATATGTCTCTGAAACTGGTGTGGTTCAGCCTAAACAGTGGAATCCGCACGGGTATAGTTCAAGCTTGGAGACAGCTACTCCCTCCGTTTCACAATATAAGTCATTCTACATTTCCACATTTTATATTAATGCTAAGAATATATATATATATATAATATATATTATATATATATATTTATATATATATATATATATATATATAATATATATATATATATATATATATATATATATATATATATATATTATATTATAATAGTATGTCTAACGAATTCCATTTTTTTAGCTTTCAATTATGAATGTGGAAAAAATTGGTAAATGACTTATTATTGTCGAAACGGAAAAAGTATTAATTATGATGGTCAAGCGGTGTTTTAAGTTTCTTTTAAAAAAGAAGTTCTTACAAACTTCTTACTGATAAAAAAAAGTATACCTATAAAAGTTAAAAAAAATCAAGATTCAACTATTAATTACAATACACAATTAGGCATTTGTAAAAAGCTATAAAAGAAACAATTGCTAGCGCACCCAATCCATAATGCACAACTTACATCCGACTAATTTATGTACAGGCGATGCCTGTTACCTGGTCTCGCATGTAAAAACACTAAACTAATGATTTTGATGGATGTGGTAGTCTTATAGCATGTACTCTTCTCTTTGGGTGGTTTAGTTCACAGCCTAAAAATGAAAGTTTGGTTGAAAATGAAAACGATGTGCTGAAAAAATTGGAGGTTATGGTGTGTAGAAAAATTTGATTTGTTGTAATGGAAAAAAGTTGGAAGTTTGAAGAAAAAGTTTGCAAATTAAACAAGGCCTTTATAAAAGAATATTTTTATATCATTTTCCAGAGGTTAATTGCCTTCGTAGGTTTGGGCTGATGTGACAGCATTGATCGAGCAACTGTCTTGCAGCAGCTGGGTTTTCGTCATGATGGGTAGCCCTGGCCTTGCTTGGTGCATTGGCTTTGGAGGGCAAATTGAATTGATCTGGACATCAGAGACGTGAACCAATCCGCAATGTTCGCATCATCAGGGCAATGTTGCCGTTAAAATTCTTTCAATGAACTTGTCTCTTGCCCAGTTGCGTTACAAACTGGCCAATTGTCATCTAGGATATGATTTAACGAAAGGGTTATTATCCACGATGAGTCATGAAACCCATAATTCTCGATCGTCCATAATGTTGAACACTTGAACTATGAACCCTTAGAACATTAAAAAGTTGGCACCCTATGTTGTTCGAGGAAAATGTATCAAACTTTACACTATCAATATGCACCGCTAATACCTCGCGGACAAATAGTAAAATCAGTTGGTAATAATTGCTTTATAAGTTAAGGCTCTGTCAGAGGTTTTATAGGATTTTTCTAAAGAAAATCATATGAATTGGAAAGTTCCCTATGGGCGAGATGTAGGGAGTATCATTTTTTTTCATTTTAAAAATTATTTTAATTATGTAATGATGTTTAATTAAAAAGTGGAGGAAGCGAATTATACACGTTCGTTTAAATTGTACTTCCATAAACCAAAATATAACACATTTAGTTTTTTAAATTTATTGTAAATATTAATAACTTTTTCACCTACATTATCTTCTCAACCCAAAACAAAACACCTTCTACTGTTCAAATTATGTATCTATCTTCTTTTCTCTAACCAATCACAATCTTTTTCTATTTAATTCTATTAACCAATTTAATATATGTGTCTAATCTTAAAATTCTGAGTAAATTTCAGAAAACTGCAACTTTAGTGACAAAACTATCAGTTTGCTGCAACATTAACGACATGTTTCAGTTTGCTGCGACAATAGCGTGGAAATTATCACAAAACTGCAACTTTTACGCTATATGCTGCTACAGTTGTCACCTATATGTATTGTAGCAGCACATAACGTAAAGGTTCAGTTTTGTGATAATTTCCATGCTATGTTGTAGCAAACTGAAACATGTCGCTAATGTGTGCAGCAAATTGATAGTTTTGTCACAAAAGTTACAGTTTCCTAAAATTTACTCTAAAATTCCAATATTACGCAAAAATCAAACTTGCTGGTAAGAATGCAGTACAGTGTGATTGATCGACAGAATTTGACGTACAGGATATCGTACGTACGTTGCAGTACGACACCTCCAACTAGTTCAAAGCACGCAGCCGCACACATGATTGGTTAATATAGAATAATCATCACAATGCGACACTAGAAGAAAAAAGAAAAGACGTTACAACAACCGCGGCGCGCACAGCCTCGAGACGAGACGTGCAGAGAGAGAGGCTAAAAACACTAAAACCCCTCGTCGGGTTTTAGCCACGTCTACGTAGTACGGCACCAGCGGCGTCGTGGCGGCGCTGGTGCTCTCGCCCGCCGTTGCCCGCGCGTCCATGGCGCCGTCGGCGTCGTCCAGCTCCTCCTTGGCCACAGAGCCGCCGCCAATGCGCCGCGAATGGCGCCGCCGGGCGCCGCCGTGGGGCGACCGACGGCAGCTTCGAGAGGAGCGCCTCCAGGCTGCTCATCGACGGCACGATGTGGTGCATCTGCGTCGCCGCCGCGGCATGGGCGCCGTAGTAGGGTCGTAACTCCATCGTCGGCGACGGCGCCCAGGCCGCGTCCTGCAGGCCGCCGGCGCCGGGGAACGCGGCCGACGACGGGTGCGGCAGCAGCACGCCCGGTATGCTCTCCAGTACCCGAACTTCCGCCGCAGCGCCACCACGTAGCTCAGGTCCTCCGCCACCTGCAGCCATGGACGCGACGCACAATCGATCAGCACGGCCATGCCGACACCAACACGGCGACCTGTGCGTAAGGTGTAATTGGCTAACCCGTAAGGCCGTAACCCACTTATAGGTCAAAATGAACGATTTATTTTGATCTATAAATGAGTTCACGGGTTAACCGCTTATACCTTAGCTATATACGCATACATTGCCCCCTTCTTTGTCGTGCATGCATGCAGCTACGCGAGCCAGT
>CM020187.1:2827028-2906358 GCA_009805545.1 Oryza longistaminata | reverse complement strand
TGCCTTTCACAAGAGCATCTCAGTTATGTAAAAAAAAAGAAAAGAAAAAGGGTGCTAAAGGTGATGTGTCCTAAGTCTGGTGCAACTTTTTTCGGGCGGAGGTGGCTAGATGGGCGTGCCGCCTCACGCTATAGGGCAGGTTCTATCGCTGCAGCCTCTACAAAAATGATGGAAGGTGTACACATATAAATTCACTATCGTGTCGTCTCTGTACCATATTTTCTTTATTTTATCTAGCCATATTGACAAAGATATTGAAAAAGTAAAGAATACTTCTATTTTTCAAGTTAAACCCAAATTCATGAAAGAACACCAATCAAGATTCAAGAATTGTTTCAACAGAGGGAAGTGATCATGCATTCTCCCATATGTATTTCAGTATCCATCTGCTTGTCTGTTCCCTGAGAGGGACTTGTGCTGAAAGAGGCAAGAGCTTTGAAATGTTGCCATCGGGCTCATCCGCTCATGGGCAAAGCCTATGCCAACACTAGAATATGAGACGACATGCTTGCAATTTCTATTCCTTGTTTCTGATAGGAATTCCAGGACATGGGATTTAATGCAGATGCTGTGGGAGGGAATGAAGGTATGGGCGTCAGGGATGGCAAGGGATATGCATTTGTGCATATTGCTACTGGATTTTCTCATTGTCCTCATCCCCTGTACCTCAAACAAATGCAACAATGCCGAAGAGGTCACCACCAGAAGCAGAAGCAGAAGGCTCTCGAATGCAAGAAACTTCAAAAACCGAAAGATGAGACCCTCTGAGCTGGCTAACGGCTGGGGTGACAGATATGATTTTTTTAATACCTAAAAACAATCACACCCGTTATTTGCATGTGATTAAAATAGTTATAAAATTTATATGTGCATGCGACTTAAATATATATTAAAGTTTTAAAAAATAGTAAAATTGATTAGGATGACATAAGTTTGTACACAAACATAACAGGCTAAATACGATCTACAACTAAAAATAATAATTAATTAAACTAGACAACGAATAGTGCTCTATGCAGCGCAAATATATTTATTGTTTTTTCTTCATATGTAGATCGAATTTAGACTGGCATGTGTTGTATATGGACTTGTATTATCATAATTTATATTGTTATAATTTTCTCTATAATTTTTAAGACACATGCACAAATCTAGTGTGTGACTGTGTCTAGGTGTAAAAGATAATTTATGTTGTGATGGGCCCTGATTTATCTCATGCCGCGAGGAGGTGACATTGGAGGAGGCGGCTTCCACTATGGAGCGAGCTAAAGGAGAAAATACATTGGGAGCGTTCAGCAGGCCGGCTGTCACGGCTAAGCTGCGGCTGCGCACAGTGAGAGGATACTGTTCGTGCCGGCTTGGCTGCAGTGGTGAAAACGGCAGCCGAACAGGTCATTTTACTCATTTACCACATAAAGGGGAGCAGCACCAGTAAGTTGTTGGACCAAGGTCCCATTTCATCGTATTCGCGCGACGCTGTAACTGCTACTTTTTTTTTGCAAAAATTTCTATTGAGTTGTTATATTACTTTTTGATGCAATACTTTATAGCAATCGAGATGGACTGCTAGCGAACACTATGTATTAGGGATGAAGATAGCAACAGTGTAGCATTAGCTCATGATGAGTTTAACATAGATAGCACCGATTGAAGCACGGTGAGCAGCATCCATCTAACATGCTAAGTATGGTTGTGGTATCGACAGGTCCATTCTCATAGTTGCTCGAGATGATTAACGGTTTAGATTTGGTACCTCATTCGGATGATATTTTTTTTTCACTTCAACAGCCTCATTATAGTCAAGGATCACACGCCAAAACCTATACTATGTTATTACCATAGTTAATCTAACTTGCAGTAATGCTAGATATAGATCGCAGATCGCCGTACACATGAAGCAATTGGGCCATTGGGTGGTCAGGGTTGCGTTGGTCAAAACCACGAATCGACTAGACAGAAGACAGATCGTCCCAAGTGCAGAGAACTGCAGATCGCAAAGCCAGCATTTGATTACTTCATCAACACTATCCATGTTTGCAGCGAAACGAACAAACGAAAAGCTCCAAGACGATCACGTGACCGACCACCTCATTTTCGTAGAGTATATTGCTCTGCTCGGTACTGTGGAGAGCAGCAGAAGCGGGGAGAATTTTGTTGGGAACTCAGCTTGCAAACTGCATAGTGGGAGACTCTTTTCTTTAAAGATTAACTATTTGTCACTATTAAATTTAACGTTTAACCATTTATCACTTATGTGTAAATAATATATGGGTCCCATGTATCTATGGTATGTAATTCTATATGGTAAATGATTATGCCACATTTAAGAGTTGCAAATAGTGTTTTTTTTTTTTTTGGGCGCATTGGTGAGGTGTGGGGCTCGAAGAGAATAGTGCAGAAGTTTGTTTTTACGGGGGAAAAAGGATCATGAGACATCAAGTCATCAACGAACTGATCAAGAAATGTTGTGCCTTGGCAAGTTGCCTGTGAGAGTGTTGATTGAGGAGATATGTAAATACTATAGCTTTTGCCAACTAAGTTAGCTTTGGCTTTGCAGGTGTCAACATTTTTGGATTATGATTATGCCTTCCTTTTTCTTCAGATAGGGAACATCTTTTCCATTTGAATCCAGGAATGCTACTAGATCGATTGCCATTGGATAAGAACATGATTCCCTGGATGAGTTCCAACAGGTTCAGAGGATAATGGTTTGTATAGATCGAAGAGCACATCATTAGGAACATAAAATGATAACTTTCTGTCATTGAATGATGCCCTCCCTACTGTACCCAGTAACCTTGTGGTGCTTACCTCCACTGCAACAGTGTTCAGCTATCAAAGCATATGCGTTATCCAATCCAGGGCAACTTGCAAGCTGCGACTGTGACACACATAGTCACATGCATGCAGCTTTCATTGACATGCATGAAGTTACATTATTCAGAAACCAAAGAAAGATGTGTGTGCAGGTGCTACTGCTAGTACTGCATGGACAGATGCTTCCATGTGTAAATGGACAACCATTCACAGCTATATGACTTTAACCTCTCCAAATTGCAGTCGTTGAAAAAGCAAGATCCAATGATAACGTTAGACCTGACCTGAAGCATGCTTCCAAATGATTAAGCAGAGAGTTCTCTGAAGATACTGCTCCAGTACAGTAGTAGAAGAATACAGCCGTTCAGTACAGCACACCGTTGCGCAGTCCTCCTGCAGATAGGACAGTCACAGTACTTGTTACGGTACTCGTACTTCTCCGTATGACAAGTTACTGTTCCATTACCTTGGCCTGCCCCACTGGTGATTAAACGAAGATTTTATGGCTTGCACCGCTGCACTGACCTTTCTTCACTCGCTTATGTACCTGGAGACTGGCACTGAAAGTCTGAATTGATCACTCAATCCAGCACTGTATCCTGTGGTTCTCCCTGACCACGACATAGAAGGATGAACAATTGTTTAACTATAATCAGGAGAATTTATTGTACTATTAGTACTCCGCATATACAGTAAAGTAGAAACAGATGTCATAAGGTTTATCAGGCCTCTGATTATCTGCCTTTACATCTCCTGGCAAACAGCCAGTCAAATGACCTCAATACACAAGGGTCTGCATTTGCACATGACACCATCACTAAGTGTCTGTGTCTACTACACTAGACTACTCATGCAGCATCAATCAGCACTGACGCATGCAAGTTCTTGTTCTCAGTTCTCACCATCTTTACAGAAGGGAAGGCACATGGAAAAGCTAGAAGAATTATAAGGGGGGCATCAAAACTTGTTCTTCCTTTACCATAGGGCCAGTCTGGCCTATGGATATCATATGGGGTGTGAGAGAGAGAGAGAAGAAATAGTTCCATAATATTCGTACACAGAATGTGAAAGTAGCTACTTCTACTACTCCTACTAACCAATTTCTGAGAAATTAACTGCCATCAAATCAGTTAACCTCTTGCAAAGTTGAAACTTGCAAGGTGGATTGATGTGTGGTCACTTAACTACCCTTATTATTGGGAACAGTGTGTTCATAGCCAGGAGCACAAGACTGCATGTAGGGCAGTGACCTTGTTTTCACTTTGTGCCAATTGATGCTTTTACAAGGTGTGCCATGCAGAATGGAGATGTAAGGAAACGAAATAAATTACATATGAAAGACAGGGAACCAATAAAATTATTAGACAGTTTTTTTTTTTCCGGATTTATTAGTAATCTGAAGCCTATGCAAAGTCCATGAAGCACACCGCTTCTGCTTATGCATTCTAACGGATTGACGAGGAATAGTTGGGCTGTTGCCTGTTGGCCAAGTCACTCTCAGGATTCAGGTAGAACAGATCAATTCAGCTACGACAAGTGAGGTCCAATTGTGGAATTGGCAGGGTGTTACGCATATGCATGATGTTGCACGTGTGGATTGCTGCTAAAAACCACACTGTCCTAATGCCAATCAGTTGAAATTAAGATCCACTTCTGATGGAGATGGTTAAGCCAAATAACATGCTCCTACTGTTTGGACGTCTGCAAGCACATCAAGGCATTGTGTCATTCATGAGTCAAATAAGCGTTGTACAGACTAGGAAAGGTCATGCGCATTGACCAGGCTTATGAGTACACTTAGTACTAGTAGTTATGCTGTGTTTAGACCAAACTTTGGATCCCAAAATTCCAACTTTTTTCATCAACATCAGCCTGCCTTCACACACAACTTTTCAGTCACATCGTATCCAATTTCAACCCAAACTTCAACTTGGAAGGAACTAAAACACAGCCGTAGTAAGCAGGCAAAGATGGTTGATTTTCTTGCATGAAACGACTTCAGAACTCAGAAATGATGTGTAATTACTTCTGGAAAATTTATTGATAACAAGTTCAATTCAATGGGTTCGGATGCTAGTAGTGTCCTCCAGATCTTCCCTTTTCCAACAAATGTAAAAAAAAAAGGAGAGAAAAGATTGCATGCATAATGACAATTAGCTCGTGTAGTTGTCATATAAAGTAAATTCATATAATGGAAGCATCAATCGATGTCATCTAGGCAAAGTTAGGCCATGTGTTCATGGTCCATGATGAACGATGAAAGAAATAATAGCCCCCGAGTTGAATATTTGTCTTCTTTTTTTTTAGATTTCAGTTGATATGGTCTTTTGAACCAAGCATGCAAATCAGCACAGTTAATATTGATCAGGATGTACTTTCAGATACATAAATTATTGATCATGCAGTTACAAGCCTTATACGGTCAATTCAGAAAAAAAAATAGAGGCAGCGTCTCATTTCAAATATTAATTTAAATGAAATAAAATTCTTAACAGAACAAATAAGAACATGTATTAACATTTATGCCCTTCAATCTAGTGAGTAGTCACAATTGTTCCAGGAAAATTACACGATAAGTTTCAATCAGATATAGCACTATAGTAATCTAAACTGTAATCATCACAATCCACAGGCAAAAGTTATACATAAAAGAAAAGTAGTTAGATCGGATATAAAGCTTAACACTATGGCAGTAAAAAGGTTCTAATTGATCATTGATAAAGTAGCCTGACCCTCTGCGACGTCTTTACATCAATGACACCTACCTTCGCTTTCATTCAGGACTCACCTGAGGACAGCAAAGAGAATTTTCTGATTTCTTATCCAGAACCATCAGAACAACACCCTTGCCAATATCTTAATCATCAAGCCCTTCGTTTACAAAATTAAAATAATATCCTAACTCATAGTTGCCTTCAGAAACCACCAGAAATGACGATAATTTCAGAGTCAGGAATATTATATCCTACGATTGAAATGTGCAACCCTTGAAGAGAAAAGCATTCTACTTTTACGTAAACCCAGCTTAGAAAACGTAAAAATTAGGTAGGCACCGTCGGTTCGTTCGAGCCGGACTCCTCTCCATAACAAGTCCACCGAGCAGCCTCTCCTCCTCCTCTTCTTCCTCCGTCGGCTCGGCCCAAGCTCGCGCCGCGAAACCCTAGCCCGCCTCCATGGACCGATCCCTCCTCCACCTCCAAGGAGCAAGCGCAAGCGCGGCCGCAAGCACAAAGGCGGCCACGCCGAAAACACGCGCCCGCGTCCCCCGTGGCCGCCGCCGGCCGCGGCCGCCGACAAATCCCCGCGCGGCCCGCCGACGGGCCGCCGGGGGCCGCAAGTCGCGGCGCGACGAGGCCCCGGCCGACGCCGGACGGGTCGCGGCCGCGTCCCGCCCCGCCGCGGGGAGGCGAAGCCCGCCCCCCCCATGGCAAATGGAGGAGGGACGCGGGGTGGTGGAGGCGGGGACCCGTGGCTGGACGAGCGTCGCGAGGGTTGTTGCCGTCCATGGACGCCGTGGGAAGGTGTTCTGCGTGCACACGGCAGCCCAACTTCTCCCTGCCGTTGGCAGAGGAAGCGGCAGTAAGCTCAGCGACAAGCGGCTTCATCATCGGCGGGCCGGCGCGTCCTCACAAAACGCCCACTCCGTGGAAGCCACTACACCCAGGTCAAAGCTTAAAAGAAGCCGCTCCGACACCAAGTACCTGCGCCACGGTCCTCGCAATTGGACGGAGTGCGACATTGGTATGATTTCCCCTTCTCTGCTGCAACCGCATGTTTTTTTTCCTTTTCAATTGTTGCAATTGTAGTACTTATCCAATGCTTTCCTAAGATTGCTCCAATTAGGGGGGGGGGGGGGCATGGTGTTTTTGTTTTGTGGGGGGGGGCCCGAGTACTGGTATCTAGTTGTGGATAGTGGAGAAATTAATAGCATTTGGAATAGGGTTCCACGATATTCAGAAACCATGGATTTGAGAATGCTGAACCCCGTGCACATTGATCATATTTTGTAAAGATGAATACTTATGCTTGTTTTTTCTGGTATGTCAGCTACTGGAACTGGCTACAGGTTTGAAACTTTCAATTTGAAAATGCCATTGTTGCAAGAATGGGATATAGGAGAATGCTATGGTTGGCTTTTCTTTTCTGGGAATAGATTGTAGATTAAACAGGGAATTGCTATTTGTTTAATGTGTATAGACAAATGAATTTCATATTTATATTGGTCTCAAATTTAATGTTTGATCGATCTCAGCACTGGTTAACTGCGATGATGATGAGTTCTGGGAAGGAGTTTTGCCTGTATGAGTTTGGATCGCCTGCCAGCACTCAGATGCGTTTACTGTTGTTGCGTTATCCAATCTGAGGAGACACGATTATCTGTGGACAAGTGGGGTGGTTCTCCAGGATAGAGCATACTTTCATATGTTCATGGTTCATACAGAACTTCTAGGATTTGCAAGGTTCATTTTCTCCCCAAAGATTCTCTTTTAGAATAGTATTATCTGTGGGATAACATGTTGAGAATCATAAGTCTTTTAAACTTGGGGTTATATGACAGATAGATGCAGCTATTAACTCAGGAAATTCAGGGGCCCAGCTTTTAATGAACAGGGGCAAAGTGTTGGTATAGCTTTTCAATCTTCTCAACATGAAGATGCAGAGAATATAGGTTATGTGATACCCACCCAGTTATATGCCACTCATTCAGACTATGAAAATCTGGAGGAAATATACAGGTAAAAGCTATACAACGTAATTGCATGAATATGCCATTTACTTCTATTGTATGATCATCGGGCTTCTTCTTTTCTTTTAGTATAATTACCTCTGTTTGGGGTTAATTATTTGGTGCCTATAACTAACTAGTTTAGTATAATCACTGATGATGTTGATAGGCATAGTCTGTAGCTTGGTATAGATCTTGACTGTTCCGTGTGACCGGAGCAGCATTGGACAATGATTTATTTATTTATCGCAATGGCCTCATACGGAGTTTTTCTCCCTTCTAATGATTTCCGTGGTCATCTTACGATTGATATGCCTCAATGTTGGTTCTTATCATGAAATAAACCAGTGTACAGCCAAAAGAAGTTCTACATAGTTTATTTTCATGTTTCTCATTTTGTCAATTGCATTATCCAATATTTGCAGTTCCTTTGGTTGCTAGAGTATATTTCCTTATTGCATTCTTTGAGCCAAGTGAAAATATTTCTTTATATTAATAAATATAGTTGTTTGCGTTTTATCTCATGTTAACCTTTTAAAATGGACACTAGTCTATGGTTCCACTTATATCTTTCGGTGGTATTTTACATTTTGCCACATGATTATTTTGAAGGTCCGTTATTTTAATATCTTCATGTATTATAATTTCAGGAGTCCACTAACTTGGAACTAGAATGGCAGAAAATGGAGAAATCCTGATCTCGCCAAAGCTATGGGAATGAAACCTGATCCAAAAGGGTGTTCTTTCGAAGAGTGAACCAAACTGCTCCTGAGTCTGGATGCCTGCAACCATCAGATATTATTCTTAGCTTCGATGGTATTGACATTGCAACAATGATGGGTACAGGCAGTCGTACTTTTTCAAACCTTGAAGGTAGTTTTGGACTCTTTCTGGAATGGGTTTGCTTGCATCCAATGCCCTGTAATTTTGATAAGTGCACCTCAACATTACTAATCGGCATGTTCTTTGTTAGACTTTACGGGACATTTGTGTTGCCCTGCATTTGCCTTTTTACTTTCTAGTTATTGTTTGAGTATGGCGTATTTCCAAAGCTCTGGCAGTTAGATAGTCTACATGAATTTCTGAAGTCATAATCTAGATATCTTAGAAAAAACTTTCATTTAACAAGTGTCAAATTTCCCATTGTGGAGCCTAAACAATTTTTAGTCTTTGTTTACCATTTGAAAAGTTTTATTGTTCACTTTTCCTAACCATTTAAAAATAAATCTATATTATCATTATTTACTGACAAACTTGTGCTGTAAAACCAGTTCCTTTTCAGGCACGGCGAGCGCATTGGCTTCAGCTATCTTGATTTTCCCAGGAAATATCACTGGCGAGAAGGCCCTTGTTAAAGTCACTCGCAAGGTCGAAAGTCCCATGGAATTAAAATAAAGCTAGCAACACATAAGAGACTTGTTGCAGCTCATGTGAAGGGCAGGCCACCAATCATATTACATTGTTGCTGGCTTTGTTTTTTGCTGCGGTTTCGTTCATATCTTAGATCCGAGGTTTATATCACATCCCTGTTCATTTGTTTCTATTGTATCGAATAAATATCAAAATGTTCTAAATCATTTTCACAATATCCAGCTATAGCAAAGCCCTTATACTGCTTCAGTGATATTATTTATTAACTCTGAGCTTTTCTGTGTTGCTTACCAGTATGGAAGGACTATGAATATGATTCACCTGTCAAAGTTGTTGGTTCAAGCATTTTACATGCAATGGCCCAATCCACCGGATGAACAGCTGTGGTGGATCACAGGTAAGTCTTCATGCTTAATTTGTTCATTGAAGTTCCTGTTTAGTCTTGGGCAATTCATTTCGTTCCATAATAGCTAGGTTTTAGAAGGTTTCTTTAATAAACTTTAATGACCATGCTATGATCTCTTTGCCAGGTGTTGCTTGTAGCAGATATCAATATCGGTTAGAAGGAGATTGTCAATACTCAGGTAATACAAAAACAGTCAGCGTTGATATGAATACTCAATTTTAAATTTATTCGTGGCTTGCTCCAGTCATATTGTGTTTTAAGCTTGATCTATATATATCTGCCAGATAAATATGCTATCCAGATTTAACATGCATTGTTGATTTGTTGTAGTCTCTTGTCTAATTAATATATTTCCTTCGTGTCTATTGCATAGGTGCTACACTGCAACGTCTGAAAGTTGCATTCACAATCTCCCAAGATTCTCATTGATTCTCCTGCTTGTTTCTGAAAGCCAAAACAGCTAAGCACCATGATATTTGTAATGCCTTCCATCCTTATTTTTGGTTGAATGGTGATAAAGCCTGTTTACTACTATCAATAGCCGTCCTTGCTGTCATGGTCAGCTGTGAAGAATTTGGAAGAACTTAGTGTCAATGGTTGGCAAAATTGCAGGATGAATTCTTGAAGTTGATCTGGAGTATGAACCGGTATCCCCAGGTTCCCTTTCTTGTTTGGACCTTTCTATAAAACATCTCGCGTATCAACCCCACATATTAAAATCCCTTTCGAAAAACTTGCATTTCTACAAGCTAGTACTTTACTCCAAAAAAAGTTGCTTAGTTTGGCTGACATTACTTAAACTATGCTATGATTGGACAGATTGTTGTCCTTGGAGACAAAACCTGCGAAGGCTTGCGACACAGGGACATTTCTACAAACACACTGTATTACCGTCAGCAATGTCTGATGACCTGACAGAACCTAATGGGAACAGATGCGGCCTTCGGCTATTGGTGCCCTGCTTGGGCCACATTTTTGATTGGGTTGATTTACGCCATCAGCCCGCGAGAAGCCCAGCTTACGAATTTGAAAAGCCCTCAGAACGTTCTGACAGCAAGCTGCTGTCGGCGTCCAGCTCACCCAAAAGAAGGGCTCCGAGTAAACGAGCCGTCACATTCACCTATTAGGTGGAGTTGTTACTAGCGACGATGTCATCGTGAAAGGCGATAGTGGTTACAATAAACAAGATTCTATTTCATGCATTACATTAAATTAGTTGAGCTGAGATCATACTTCATATTTTGGCCAAACCTCATCAAATTCCCATAACAGAAGTTATCCCTGTCTTGTCAGCAGCCAAAGTGAAACCTTAAACGTTTGAGTTTTGTTAAAGTGCAGTGGTCATCACTCTGACGGTTCTTATATTACTGTACTCCCTCCTGTAACTGCTTTACCAATTGTGCGTTGTCAACTTGGCCTCTGATGCCGTAGCTCCCCACCATTGCCTAATGACGAGAGCTGGCTTCCAGCTGAAGCGGGAGAAGAGCTGGCCCAGTGCATTCGCCGATTCTCCGCGCTGCATTTGCTCCAGCCGTGATGCGTATCCCCTCCGTGCCAAAAAAGGCAAAATCTGCGCCATTTACCTCTTGCTTCCCTTTCGCGCCATGCTGCCGGTTTGTGCATCATCATTGCAATCCCCACGATTTTACTTTGATATTACTGTATACTAATAGTAATATGCAGTGTACGAAGTTGGCACTGGTAGCACAAGAAGCCCTGGGACAAGCCGTCCGCCGTTAGGTGGTGGTTGGTCACGTGCTGTCGCAACGACATGATAGACGCAATTACCAGCTTAAAATCCCGATGTATGCAATGGGCTTGTACGGCAATCGTGGCCTGCTTCAGTGCTTCACAGGTTGTTTTGATGGGAGTAATTACCGAAAGCATTTCGCTGGCCTGGCTGGTCATTTTTCGGTTTGTAGTGTACTGCATCGCTGATTATATGGTGGGCATATCCACCGGGTTTTGCTGACAGTCTTGGGAAACCGGGAATGTTTGTAGTAGCGCATTAATTCACACCTCTTCCGCATAAGGATTTATTGGGCTTCAGGCATTTGAAACTTGCACAGGTATGCTTTGTACTACCTCCGTCCAAAAATTATAAAAAATTATTCTTTCCAAAAGATAAAGAATTAACAAAATGACACATCCCAATACTAATATAAGGAATTAAGTAGGTACTACCTTACATAGTCTTCTTAATATATCAATCTACTATAATTTCGATAGTATCTTCCAAATTCGTACTACAGTACATCCAATCCAATACTATATTTTATATTTTAGAAGGGATGGATACTACAATTACGATAGGGGTGTGTTTGGCTGACGTTACATCTGCCTGGCAACGCGAGCCACACAAGCTGCTCTGCCAGTGACACAAATTTACTCATGCAACATCGCGGCTGTGTCATAGCTTGAAATAGGGAGTCCGAACACACCCATAGTTGAGGAAAGACTAGTATAAAGAGGTAGGAGTAGATGTGATTCTGTCTTTAAAAAATATAACAATTTTTAAACCTTTAAGATTGCCCCCATATATATTTTTTTTATTCATATATATTCTCCTTCTCAACTAATCACAGCATTTCACCATTTTTTATACCCGTGTCCGAATCCTAAAACCCTTTATATTTTGAGACGTACTGTAATTGTAGCACAAAAGCTATGTCTTCAGGAACCCAAAGCCTTTATATTTGTGAACAAATAAAAATGTATTTAACTTCTTATATTTATGGACATAGAAAGGGAGAGGATTAGTACTAATTATTTTAAGTAGTACCAGCAGTAAGCTTACCAAATTAGTTAGTATTCGACCAGACACTTTTTAATACTGCAAGAAAGGGGAACCTTTGTTGACCCCAAAAAAATTCCTTTTTTCCTTTTTGTTTGTTGAGCGAGCTTGACATGATCAGTGACACCAAGTCACCCACAGTGCAACTGCTGCACACAGTAGAGTGGGTGAAGAGGACTGAAGAACAGAGCAGAGAACGGGCGTACCTTCTTCATGGAGCCTAGCTGTACAACGCCTTCTCTGACGGCGATCAGAGCAATGGTCTGCCAAAAAAGAGAGTAAAAAGATCATCAGCTTTGGCATTCAGAAACTCTTTCTTGGTAGGTACGAGGCGTACGTGTACCTTGATACCGGACTGGAACTGAGCTTCCCATGTCCTTGGATGCTGCAATCAGCAGAAATTATACGGAACAAAAACATGTTAATTAATTGTTGTTATTGCAAGCATTAATTTGGGAGTTTTAACCAAACTGATTAGATAGTTGGGTGAGAAGATGCTGCAGCTTACAGAATCGGCAGGGTTGTTCCATGAGGTAACCAGGTTGATCTCGTGCTCATTGGCCTCCTGGGACACCCATTTGTGGCCATGGTCAGCTGCAACTTTCCCAACCAACCTTCAAGATGGATCATCGCATCATGAGATCGTGCTTCACGTGCTGACTAAAGTGATTAGCGTAGGTTTTCCCAAAGAACGTAGATTACTAATTAAGAAAGACGGCCAACACTATGACACTAATTAATTAATGATGTTTCAAGCCAAACTGCTAATTAATTAGTACTACCACATACCCTTCCCCATAGTTGTAGATGTCATGGGACATCTTGAAGAAGAGCTCAGGCTGGAGGCCCTTCACCTCATGCCCAGCTGCTGCATAGTCAGCGTACCCGGCAGCAGCTGGTGTGTCCTCTTGGTCACAGGCAGAGGCTGCAAAGTTGCAAAATCCATCCTCCCATGCCAGGATCCTAGGTGAGTTTTGTAACCCCCAAGATGAATCACAAACAGAAATTAATCAACAAACAAATACAAATGCATAAGGAAAGAAGATCCTGCACCAACCAGTTCCTCCTGTTTCCTCTAGTCCTGTCATAAACACCACCCTGAAGATCCCATCTGACCATATTGAGGAAAAAAAACAGCAGCTAGCATCAATACTAAATATGGAGCAAAATGCTACTGCTAATTCTTTTACTGTCAAACTAATCAGTGTCACCAAGTGAGTATTCAGCTAAGCTGGGATTAGTTGGCTCACTTTGGAGGAGGGTAGTTTCTTGGGAGGATTCGCCAGAAGACGGCGTACACCCACTGGGAGTCGCCTTGGGTGCAGAGGCCGCGCAGCGTGTGCTGCAGTAGCTGTGTCACAGCCAGTGGGTTCAGCTGCTCCTCCATTGCAGCCGAGCTGAAGCTGCTTCTGTTGCTAGCTGATGCTGCACACACAAGCTTATAGCCAGGCAAGGAATCAAGAACAAGCTATTCTAGATGCTTGCTCTCATTAGCTATCCACAGATCACTGTGTATGTGATGAAGCTGCCGCTTGATTTGAAGCTGAAGGGCTAGCTAGAAAAAGTTTGATTTGAAGCTATGAGAAGTTTTGGGGGGCAGGAGCCAGGAGTAGGTGTAGGTGTTTCCTTTCTTGCTTGATAGCTTCCACTTTTGATCTCTCTAATAAGCTGCAAACTGGCTGGGACTTTGTGAGGCCAGGCCACCACACAGGGAGCAACCATACTTGCCTGAATTTATACAGCCACTCAACCGCACACACTCTGAAGAGAGAGGAAACTCTTTCAATCACTCGGGGATGCCATCTCGTTTATTCAAACACATTACTTAAACAGTTATAAGAAAATCTTTAAAAAATAGCGTACTATCCAAAAAAATATTTAGTCTAAACTCTACTTATACATCGAGAAATAAAAAAACAAATCTAACAAATGAACAGTATTTGTACTATTTACACTCGAATTTACTTTTGTTCTTAATGTGTAGATCGAGTTTAAATTTGATTTTCGATAGAGTAATAGATGGAACTCTGGTCTACACCGTCAATTTTTCATATATTTTTTTATAATTATTTATATTTGAATTTGAGAGATGAAATTAGAGGCGTTCTCTTGAGAGATTAGAATCTGTTGCTATAAAGAGAGCCATACTGCTACAGTGATGACTTTAGCCGAGTGGTGCATTGTTTCTCTCTTGTCACAGCTTTAGCCGAGTGGCTACCATACCTTGCATGTATAGCTTTCCTTTTTCCTTATGAATTCTGCTCTCTAGTGTCCTCACTGTCTCCTTGGTGCCCGCATCAAGCTGATCGTACGTCTGTGTGCTGACGGAGCCTTTCTTGCTTCAATTCTTCTTCTGAAAAGCTTGGCTCCGAGCCTCCAACCACTGGCTAAAGAAAAGTAAAAAACCAAATTTCGCAAAAGTTCATATGATCTTAAAGGATCGCACTTGAGTAAATTCCCTAGTGCAATGGACCTCACATAGTTACATTCACCTAGGGACTGTTCAAGACGACCAATTCACAGTGGTTTGAGGTGCCCAGTTTCTCCTCCGTATGGTTTGGGGTTTTGATTCGCATTGCGTCAATATTAAATCCGGGGTCAAATGCCGGACCCAGCAAAGAACACTTGGATGGAGCTGAATGGCTCTGCAATTCTGCGTTACAATTGGCAGCACACTGTATGAGATGAAATTATGGACAGGCCCTACATTGGTCTCTCATTCTGACATTGCGTGAGAGAGTGCTCAGGGATTTTTGTCACTCATTCCATTTCTTCTAACGTTCTTGATCCTGATTTCTGAATAGAAAAAAGTACGAATTACCCCCCTCAACTATCGCGGTCGATCGAATTACACCCTCAAACTGAAATACCAGATATTTTACACCCTCAACTATTTATACCGGACAAATAACCCCCCTCAACACTGTTTTAAACGGTTTTGACCCGAGCTAGTACACGTGGAGCAGACGTGGCAATACAGTAAAAAAAAAACTTCCGTGGCCCACCTGTCATACTTCTCCTCAATCCAATCCCTCCCCAATCACTCTCTCTCTCTCTCCGCTGCACTGACCTTTCTTCACTCTGCTTATGTACTTGGAGACTGGCACTGAAGTCTGAATTGATCACTCAGTCCAGCACTGTATCCTGTGGTTCTCCCTGACCACGACATAGAAGGATGAACAATGTGTTAACTATAATCAGGAGAATTTATTGTACTATTAGTAGTACTCCGCATATACAGTAAAGTAGAAACAGATGTCATAAGGTTTATCAGGCCTCTGATTTTCATGCCTTTACATCTCCTGGCAAACAGCCAGTCAAATGCACCTCAATACACAAGGGGTCTGCATTTGCACATGACACCATCACTAAGTGTCTGTGTCTACTACCACTAGACTACTCATGCAGCATCAATCAAGCACTGACGCACTGCAAGTTCTTGTTCTCACTTCTCACCATCTTTACAGAAGGGAAGGCACATGGAAAAGCTAGAAGAATTATAAGGGGGGCATCAAAACTTGTTCTTCCTTTACCATAGGGCCAGTCTGGCCTATGGATTCTTCATCAAACACCATTGATGGTCATATCATAGGGTGTGAGAGATGAGAGAAGAAATAGTTCCATAATACTTCGTACACAGAATGTGAAAGTAGCTACTTCTACTACTCCTACTAACCAATTTCTTGAGAAATTAACTGCCATCAAATCAGTTAACCTCTTGCAAAGTTGAAACTTGCAAGGTGGATTGATGTGTGGTCACTTAACTAACCGCTTATTATTGGGAACAGTGTTCAGTAGCCAGGAGCACAAGACTGCATGTAGGGCAGTGACCTTGTTTTCACTTTGTGCAATTGATGCTTTTACAAGGTGTCCAGCTGCAGAATGGAGATGGTAAGGTAACGAAATAAATTACATATGAAAGACAGGGAAGCCAAAAATTTATTAGACAGTCGATTTATTAGTAATCTGAAGCCTATGCAAAGTCCATGAAGCACACCGCTTCTGCTTATGCATTCTAAAACGGATTGACGAGGAATAGTTGGGCTGTTGCCTGTTGGGCCAAGTCACTCTCAGGATCCAGGTAGAACAGATCAATTCAGCTTCGACAAGTGAGGTTCCAATTGTGAATTTCAGGGCAGTACGCATATGCATGTGCTTTGCACGTGTGGATTGCTGCTAAAACCACACTGTCCATAATGCCAATCAGTTGAAATTAAGATCCACTTCTGATGGACTGGTTATTGGTTAAGCCAAATAACATGCTCCTACTGTTTGGACGTCTGCAAGCACATCAAGCATTGTGTCATTCATGAGGTCATAGCGTTGATACAGACTAGGAAAGGTCATGGACATTGACAGGCTTATGAGTACACTTAGTACTAGTATTAGGCTGTGTTTAGATCCAAACTTTGGATCCAAACTTCCAACTTTTTTCATCACATCAACCTGCCATACACACACAACTTTTCAGTCACATCGTACCAATTTCAACCCAAACTTCCAACTTTGGAAGGAACTAAACACAGCCGTAGTAATGCAGGCAAAGATGTTGATTTTCCTGCATTGAAACGACTTCAGAACTCAGAAATGATGTGTACTAATTACTCCTGGAAAATTTATTGATAACAAAGTTCAATTCGAATGTTCGATGCTAGTAGTGTCCTCCAGATCTCCCTTTCAACAAATGTAAAAAAAAAAGGAGAAAAGATTGCAGCATAATGACAATTAGCTCGTGTAGTTTGTCATATAAAAGTAAATTCATATAATGGAAGCATCAATCGATGTCATCTAGGCAAAGTTAGGCATGTGTCATGGTCTGCATGATGAACGATGAAAGAAATAATAGCCCGAGTTGATATTGTCTTCTTTTTTTTTTAGATTCAGTTGATATTGTCTTTTGAACAAGCATGCAAATCAGCCACAGTTAATATTGATCATGGACTGTACTTTCAGATACATAATTATTGATCATGCAGTTACAAGCCTTATACGGTCAATTTCAGAAAAAAATAGAGGAGCGTCTCATTTCAAATTGTTAATTTAAATGGAAATAAATCTAACAGAACAAATAGAAATGGTATTAACATTTGCCCTTCATCTAGTGAGTAGTCACAATTGTTCCAGAAATTGCACACGATAAGTTTCAATTTCAGATATAGCACTATAGTAATCTAAACTGTAATCATCACAATTCCACAGGCAAAGTATACATAAAAGAAAAGTAGTTTAGATCGGATATAAAGCTTAACACTATGCAGTAGAAAAGGTCTAATGGATCATTGATAAGTAGCACTGAAACCCTCTGCACGTCTTACATGCAATTGACACCTACCTCTCTTCATCAGACTCACCTGAGGAACAGCAAAAGAGAATTCTGATTTCTTATCCAGACCATCAGAACAACACCCTTGCCAATATCTTAATTCATCAAGCCCTTCGTTTACAAAATTAAAATAATATCCTAACTCATGATTGCTTCAGAAACCACAAGAATTTGACGATAATTCAGGTCAGGAATATTATATCCTACGATTGAAATGTGAACCCTTGAAGAGAAAGCATTCTACTTTAGTAAACCCAGTTAGAAAACGAAAAGGTAGCACCGTCGGTCGTTCGAGCCGGACTCCTCTCCATAACAAGTCCGACCGAGCCAGACTTCCTCCTCCTCTTCTCCTCGTCGGCTCGGCCCAAGCTCGCGCCGCGAAACCCTAGCCCGCCTCCTGGACGATCCCTCCTCCACCTCCAAGGGAAGCGCAAGCGCGGCCGCAAGCACAAGGCGGCGCCGAAAACCACGCGCCCGCGTCCCCCGTGGCCGCCGCCGCCGCGGCCGCCGACAACCCGCGCCGGCCGCCGCGGGCCGCCGGGGCCGCAAGTCGCGGCGCGACGAGGCCCCCGGCCGGACGCCGACGGTGCGGCCCGCCGTCCCCGCCCCGCCGCGGGGAGGCGAAGCCCGTGGCGAATGGAGGAGGGGACGCGGTGGTGGAGGCGGGGGGACCCGTGGGCTGGGACGAGGTCGCGAGGGTTGTGCCGTCCATGGACGCCGTGGTGAAGGTGTTCTGCGTGCACACGGAGCCCAACTTCTCCCTGCCGTGGCAGAGGAAGCGGCAGTACAGCTCCAGCAGCAGCGGCTTCATCATCGGCGGCCGGCGCGTCCTCACAAACGCGCACTCCGTGGAGCACTACACCCAGGTCAAGCTTAAGAAGCGCGGCTCCGACACCAAGTACCTGGCCACGGTCCTCGCCATTGGGACGGAGTGCGACATTGGTATGATTTCCCCTTCTCTGCTGCAACCTGCATTGTTTTTTTCCTTTTCAATTGTTGCAATTGTAGTACTTATCCAATGCTTCCTAAGATTGCTCCAATAGCATGGTGTGTGGCCCGAGTACTGGTATCTAGTTGTGGATAGTGGAGAAATAATAGCATTTGGAATAGGGTTCCACATATTCAGAAACCATGGATTTGAGAATGCTGAACCCCGTGCAACATTGATCATATTTTGTAAAGATGAATACTTATGCTTGTTTTTCTGGGTATGTCAGCTATTGGAACTGGCTACAGGTTTGAAACTTTCAATTTGAAAATGCCATTGTTGCAAGAATGGGTATAGGAGAATGTATGGTTGCTTTTCTTCTTCTGGGAATAGATTGTAGATTAAAACAGGGAAGTTCTATTTGTTTAATGTGTATAGACAAATGAATTTCATATTTTATCTGGTCTCAATTTGTAATGGTTGATCGATCTCAGCACTGTTAACTGTCGATGATGATGAGTTCTGGGAAGGAGTTTTGCCTGTTGAGTTTGGATCGCTGCCAGCACTTCAGGATGCTGTTACTGTTGTTGGTTATCCAATTGGAGGAGACACGATATCTGTGACAAGTGGGGTGGTCTCCAGGATAGAGATACTTTCATATGTTCATGGTTCTACAGAACTTCTAGGATTGCAGGTTCATTTTCTCCCCAAAATTCTCATTTAGAATAGTATTATCTGTGAGGATAACATGTTGAGAAATCATAAGTCTTTTAACTTTTGGGGTTATATGGACAGATAGATGCAGCTATTAACTCAGGAAATTCAGGTGGCCCAGCTTTTAATGACAGGGGCAAATGTGTTGGTATAGCTTTTCAATCTCTCAAACATGAAGATGCAGAGAATATAGGTTATGTGATACCCACCCCAGTTATTATGCACTTCATTCAAGACTATGAAAAATCTGGAGAATATACAGGTAAATGCTATACAACGTAATTGCATGAATATGCCATTTACTTCTATTGTATGATCATGGGCCTTCTTCTTTTCTTTTAGTATAATTACCTCTGTTTGGGTATTAATTTGTGCCTATAACTAACTAGTTTAGTATAATTCACTGATGATGTTGATAGGCATAGTCTGTAGCTTGGTATAGATCTGACTGTTCCGTGTGACCGAGCCAAGATTGGACAATGATTTATTTATTTTCGCCAATGGCCTCATACGGAGTTTTCTCCCTTCTAATGATTTCCGTGGTCATCTTACGATTGATATGCTCAATGTTGGTTCATTATCATGAAATCAATTGATTGTGACCAGTGTACAACCAAAAGAAGTTCTACATAGTTTATTTTCATGTTCTCATTTTGTCAATGCATTATCCAATATTTGCAGTTCCTTTGGTTGTAGAGTATATTTTCCTTATTGATCTTTTGAGCCAAGTGACAAATATTTCTTTATTATTAATAAATACTAGTTGTTTTGGTTTTTATCTCATGTTAACCTTTTAAATGACACCTAGTCTATGGTTGCCACTTATATCTTTCTGGTATTTTACATTTGCCACATGATTTTTTGAAGGTTTCGTTATTTAATATCTTCATGTATTATAATTTCAGGATTCCCTATACTTGGAATAGAATGGCAGAAAATGGAGAATCCTGATCTCCGCAAAGCTATGGGAATGAAACCTGATCAAAAGGGTGTTCGTGTTCGAAGAGTGGAACCAACTGCTCCTGAGTCTGGATGCCTGCAACCATCAGATATTATTCTTAGCTTCGATGGTATTGACATTGCCAATGATGGTACAGGTCAGTCGTACTTTTTCAAACCTTGAAGGTAGCTTTGACTCTTTCTGGAATGGTGTTTGTTGCATCCAATGCCCTGTAATTTTGATAAGTGCACCTCATACATTACTAATCGGCATGTCTTTGTTAGACTTGTACGGGACAGTTTGTGTTGCCTGCATTTGCCTTTTTACTTTCTATTTATTGTTTGTGTATGGCTGTATTTCCAAAGCTCTGGCAGTAGATAGTCTACATGAATTTCTTGAAGTCATAATCTAGATAGCTTAGAAAAACTTCATTTACAAGGTGTCAAATTTCCATGTGGAGCCTAAACAATTTTTAGTCTTGTTTACATTTGAAAAGTTTTGATGTCAACTTCCTAACCATTTAGAAAATAAATCTAATATTATCATATTTTCTGACAAATCTTGTTGTGTAACCAGTTCCTTTCAGGCACGGCGAGCGCATTGGCTTCAGCTATCTTGTTTCCCAGAAATATACTGGCGAGAAGGCCCTTGTTAAAGTCCTGCGTAATTCGAAAGTCCATGAATTTAAAATAAAGCTAGCAACACATAAGAGACTTGTTGCAGCTCATGTGAAGGGCAGGCCACCATCATATTACATTGTTGCTGGCTTTGTTTTTGCTGCGGTTTCTGTTCCATATCTTAGATCCGAGGTTTATATATACATTCCCTTTTCATTTTGTTTCTATTGTATCGAATAAATATCAAAATGTTCTAAATCATTTTCACAATATCCTAGCTATAGCAGCCCTTATACTGTTCAGTGATATTATTTATTTAACTCTGAGCTTTTCTGTGTTGCTTACCAGTATGGAAAGGACTATGAATATGATGCACCTGTCAAGTTGTTGGTCAAGCATTTACATGCAATGGCCCAATCACCTGATGAACAGCTGGTGGTGGTATCA
This sequence comes from Oryza longistaminata, assembly GCA_009805545.1. Taxonomy (NCBI): domain Eukaryota; kingdom Viridiplantae; phylum Streptophyta; class Magnoliopsida; order Poales; family Poaceae; genus Oryza; species Oryza longistaminata. Next base: position 2,885,275 of record CM020187.1, on the reverse strand, counting down.
CAGGTAAGTTCTTCATGCTTAATTGTTCATTAGAAGTTCCTGTTAGTCTTGGGCAATCATTTCGTTCCATAATAGGCTAGGTTTTAGAAGGTTCTTTAATTAACTTAATGACATGCTATGATCTCTTTGCAGGTGCTTGTAGCAGATATCAATATCGGTTATGAAGAGATTGTCAATACTCAGGTAATACAAACAGTCAGCTGATATGAATTACTCAATTTTAATTTATTCTGTTGGCTTGCTCCAGTCATATTGTTGTTTAAGGCTTGAAGCTATATATATCTGCAGTATATAATGCTATCAATTAACATGCATTTGTTGATTTGTTGTTGGTCCTCTTGTCTAATTAATATATTTTCCTTCGTGTCTATGCATTGAGTGCTACACTGCAACGTCTGAAAGTTGCATCACAATTCTCAAGATCTCATTGATTCTCCTGTTGTTTCTGAAAGTCAAAACAGCTAGCACTATGATATTTGTAATGCCTTTCCATCCTTATTTTTGGTGAATGGTGATAAAGCCTGTTTACTACTATCAATAGGTCCTTGCTTTCAATGGTCAGCCTGTGAAGAATTTGAAGAACTTAGTGTCAATGGTTGAAAATTGCAAGGATGAATTCTTGAAGTTTGATCTGGAGTATGACCAGGTATCCCCAGGTCCCTTCTTGTTTGGACCTTTCTATAAACATCTCGCGTATCAACCCCACATATTAAAATCCCTTCGAAAACTTGCATCTACCAGCTAGTACTTTTTACTCCAAAAAAGTTGCTTAGTTTGGCTGACATTACTTAACTAATGTATGATTTGACAGATTGTTGTCCTTGAGACAAAAACTGCGAAGGCTGCGACACAGGACATTCTGACAACACACTGTATACCGTCGGCAATGTCTGATGACCTGAAGACCTAACGGGGACAAGATGCGGCCTTCGGCTATTTGGTGGCCCTGCTTGGGCCACATTTTTGATTGGGTTGATTAGCATCAGCCCGCGAGAAGCCTCAGCTTACGAATTGAAAGCCCTCCAGACGTTCTGGACGGCAAGGTGCTGTCGGCGTCCAGCTTCACCCAAAAGAAGGCTCCGAGTAAACGAGCGTCACATCACTATTAGGTGGAGTTGTTACTAGCGACGAGTCATCGTGAAAGCGATAGTGGTTACAATAAACAAGATTCTATTTCATTGCATTACATTAAATTAGTGAGCTGAGATCATACTTCATATTTTGGCCAAACACCATCAAATCCCATAACAGAAGTTATCCCTGTCTTGTCAGCAGCCAAAGTGAAACCTTAACGTTTGAGTTTTGTTAAAGTTGCAGTGGTCATCACTCTGACGGTTCTTATATTTACTGTACTCCCTCCTGTAACTGTTTACCATTGGTGCGTTGTCAACTTGGCCTCTGATGCCGTAGCTGTCCTCTCACCATTGCTATGGACGAGGAGCTGGCTTCCAGCTGAAGCGAGGAGAAGAGCTGGGCCCATGTGGCATCGCCGATTCTCCGCTGCTGCATTTGCTCCAGCCGTATGCCCGTATCCCTCCGTGCCAAAAGGCAAAATCTGGCGCCATTACCTCTTGCTTCCCTTTCGCGCCATTGCTGCCGGTTGGTGCATCATCATGCAATCCCCACGATTTTACTTTGATATTACTGTATACTAATAGTAATATGCAGTGTACGAATGTTGGCACTTGGTAGCACAAGAAGCCCTGGGCGAGCCGTCGCCGTTAGGTGGTGGTTGGTCACTGTGCTGTCGCAACGACATGATAGACGCAATTACCAGCTTAAAATCCCCGATGTTGCAATGGCTTGTACGGCAATCGTGTGGCTGCTTCAGTGCTTCACAGGTTGTTTTGATGGGAGTAATTACCGAAAGCTTTCGCTGGCCTGGCTGGTCATTTTCGGTTTGGTAGTGTACTGGCATCGCTGCATTATATGGTGGGCATATCCACCGGGTTTTGCTGACAGTCTGGAAACCGGAATGTTTGTAGGTAGGCATAATTCAACTCTTCCGCTAAGGATTTTTGGGCTTCAGCATTTGAACTTCACAGGGTTGCTTGTACTACCTCCGTCCAAAAATATAAAAAATATTCTTTCCAAAAGATAAAGAATTAACAAAATGACACATCAATACTAATTAGAGGAATTAAGTAGTACTACTACATAGTCTCTTAATATATCAATCTACTATAATTCGATAGTATCTCCAAATTCGCACTACAGTACATCCAATCCAATACTATATTATTATATTTTAGAAGGGAGTGAGTACTACCAATTACGATAGGGTGTGTTTGGCTGCACGTTACATCTGCTGCAACGCAGCAACACAACTGCTTGCAGTGACACAAATTACTATGCAACATGGCTGTGTCACAGCTGAAATAGGGCAGCCGAACACACCCATAGTTGAGGAATAGACTAGTATAAAGAGGTAGGAGTAGATGTGATTCTGTCTTAAAATATAATAATTTTTAACCTTTAAGATTGCCCCCATATATATTTTTTTTTCATATATATTCTCTTCTCAACTAATCACAGCATTTCACCATTTTTTATACCCGTGTCCAATCCTAAACTCCTTATATTTTGAGACGTATGTAATTGTAGCACAAAAGCTATGTCTCAGGAACCCAAATCCTTTATATTTGTGAACAAATAAAAATGTATAACTTCTTATATTTATGGACTGGGAGAGCAGTTAGTACTATTTATTTTTGACAAAGGACCGGAGCTGTAAGTAAGTACCAGCAGTAAGCTTACCAAAATTTCAAACCACATTAGTTGAAATTGAACAGTACGTCGACCAGTCGACCACTACTACTGCAACAAGATTGAAGAACAGTTCCAAACAGGGACTCCGGGGCCTGGGCGTCTCCTCCCATAACGCCATCACCGTGAAACTTGAAACTTGACATGCCGGCCCCGTTTCCCCCAAAATTAAAGACGAACATGGTGGCAACGTACATGCTAACAGTCAAGTAGTACAGTACCATCCCCGCAAAAAAAAAAAAAAGTAGTACAGTACCATATTGGCATCTTGGAACAAAACAGCGGTCATCTTCAAAGCCAATGAATAATAATCAATCGCCTCTACCCTTATCCTCATCTACCCCGACATACGGCAAAGACGGAAATGTTGCTTGATCCTAGAGAGGGCCAGGGCCCGAACAAACATCCTATGCCATTATTGCCATCTAATAGAGCAGCTAAACAGTAGCCAGTAGGTACTACACATGCTTTCGGGCTCCATTCCAAAATATAGCTGTCTTCAGCGTTTAAATTTTATCTTAAAATTCAGTTAAGAGTACTAAAGAATGTTTATAATGATAAAATGTTCGAAATATTTCTCATCCTCTCAACTCCATGCACCTTCAACTGACATGACTAATGAAATATAATCTAATTTGTTTCTATTCTCTTAATATTAGCTACTCTATTCGTTTCATATTACATGTTGTTTGATTTTTTTTCCTAATCAAGTTTGACCAAACTTATAGAAAAATTTAGCAACATCTAAAATATCAATTTCATAAAATCTAATATTGAATATATTTTGATAATATGTTTATTTTGGGTTGAAAATACAAATATATTTTTTAAAAAATTGGTTAAATTTAACTTAGGAAAAAGTCAAACGACTTATAATATAAAACAGAATGAGTATATTTTAGGATGAATAGACTACGCAGAAGAGAAGGGGGCAGACGGCAGAGGAAGGGAACAAAGCACAGATGGCAAGAGGAAGGCCCGTCCTAACACTGGAGGCCCCTCGTGCCGCTTGTCGTGTACTCGTGTTGGGGTGGTACGCTAGTACCCAGCACGTACGCATTAAACTCGGACCGGACGCAAGCCAACCGAGACGTGCGCCTCGACCCGGGGGGGGTCTCGTTTTAATTCCGCGCGCGCCCGGGCATGTGACGCGCTGGTCACGTACACAGCTTTCCATCAGTTTTTGGGTGTGTTTTGTTTTACTGCGTGGGCGTGGCGCCCGCGCATCAGCCGGTGTCTGCGTCGGCGAGTCTCGCGGTGCCGTGCGTGCGGTCGCAGTAAATTGGCGGTCGGGTGGGCAGGCAACCGGGCACCAGCGTCGCCTGCGCAGCGGCATTGCGCAAACGGCATTGGCATTGACATTGACAACAGTCTGTAGCCATGCTTTTGGTGGCTTGGCCTAACGTTCTCGGTGCTCAGTTACTCCACCTAGCTGGCGGAGCACAGCGTTGTACGGTTACGAACTTACTACAGCTGCTGCCGCCCACGAATCACGAATCACGGTTAGCTGTGTTTAGATTCTATAATTGGGGAGAAGTTTGGAAAAAGTTGGTAGTTTAAAAAAAAAGTTAGGAGTTTATATGAGGCTGTGTTTAGTTCAGCGCGAAGTTTGGATTTTGGTTGAAATTGGAGATGATGTGACTGAAAAGTTGTGTGTGTATGACAGGTTGATGTGATGGAAAAGGACTGAAGTTTGGATCCAAACTTGGGATCTAAACACAGCCTGAGTAGAAAAGTTTTGGATGTGATGTGATATAATGAAAAATTAGAAATTTGGATGAAGTTTGGTGTGAACTAAACAGGGCCTTTTAACTTAGTACAGCGTCGTATGGTTACTAACTTAATACAGCTGCTACTCTATTGGAGTCGGACGAAAGAGTTGTAATAGCTCTGATGAACGAGTAGAGTGCACTACTCCAAGTTTACTGAATGAAAAATGCTATACGTCCGACCATTATGTCCGACTCTTGTACGACTGTAACGCTAGCGAGTGCATGGCACCGATCTCTGCAGGACATTGCCTCACGCCGTCACGTGCCAAGCTGATTTGCCGTTTGGTCGTACACTGGTCGTACAAACAAGTCGGACGTATAGCAGGGTTCTTACTGAATTGACATGAGCTGCTAAGAATGCGTTCTTTATGGAAGATTTGAAACAACGAACAATTGCTTATAAGGATTAATTAAATATTATATATACAAACCTAATAAATATCTCGGAATAAGCTATCTGATCAACACTGATGTATAAACTTTTTTTAGAGAAATCAAAATTTGATAATCGTGGTACGCATAATCCATAAGTGAAAATAACACATATAACTAGTACTGTGTAGTATCTTTTTTTTTAAAAAAAAAGTACGTAGTAGCAGCATAAAAGATACTCCCTTTAGTTATAAATATTTGATGTTGAGAATAAGAACCGGTCAAACTTTTGAAACTTTCACCATTGATAATTTTCCAAATTCTTAGGAGAAAAAACTGATATATGTAGATTACCCTCAAAAGGAATTATAATACTATTATATATCTATTGTATTTTACAAACGCAGACTACTATCTCTGTCACAAAATATAAGACATTTTGCTTAAACAAGTAGTAGTACCATAAAAAGTTATTGTTATAATTTTAAAAGTTTGATCGAATCTTATAAATATTTATGCCAAGGGGAATATTACAGTGCTAAGGATTACATATCAGTAATGCTACGGATTACATATCTACTCGGTAGCTTACGGATTATAAATTATCATAGGCATGTTTCCCAAGCTATTAAATGTGTACGAGTATTAAAAAATCTGCTTTATCAAATTTTTATTATTTTATTTATTTATTCATGCTCTTAAATTATTGTGATAAACTTAATCAGTTTCGTTTATATCCATCATCCATGTAGAAACAAACCACGCATATGTCCAATGCGCAAAAGGCCTGTTTTTCTGAATCTTGTTATGCCTGTGATGGTCGGAGAATAGGCCGGGGCCATGCCACGTTCGTGCTAAATTACAATCAACACGTCAGATTGATTAGTAATCATGGCGTTTAGGAGGGAAACCGGCATCAAGCAGAACTTATAAAAAAGGTACGGCTCATCTGCGAAGAACACCACCTGGCAAGTAGATCAAATAAACCCGAGCCTTTTCGTTCATGTCAATCAAGATAATCAGAGAACAAACAAGATAGCCACGTTCTCATTGGCACCGCTCGATGCTTTGTCTCTGCAGAACAGCAACAAGAGCTCAGGTGAGTAGTTTTTAGCTCTGCAAAAGTCTCGAAAAGATGCTTTCCACGCACTGCCACTTTACAAATGGAAACTACTTTGTGTTTCGGCTTGAAATGCCCAGAGATCAGTGGTTCAGTGCATCAACAAATTAAGTGCATGAAACTAGATTAGTCTGGCATTTTGGCGTTACACTTCTTGATACGACTGTACTTGTCCCCACCTAAGTATTTGCTAACGCCATTAGTATGTGGTTCTGTGCTCATCGTAACGGACACGCAATTGTCTAATGCAAATTAAGACGGTAACTAAATACGATTTGTCGTGATTTGACTTTGTAAGTTGGTGAATGCTTTTGTCATGATTTGACTCTGCAAAATGGGTAATTTGCGACAGGGGTATTCTTTTTCTTTGATGGGTGAGTTGGAAAATGAACGAAAGGACAAAACACCATGATTCATCGTCGGCTTTCCGGCGGTACAACGACAACCTTTGTAATAATGGGAGTTTCATTTACAAATGATTAATTTGGCAAATCGGTACAACATTGTAATCATGGTGTATACAGCGTGGTAGCAAACTTCCAACAAAAAAGGTGGAAAGAGAGAAAACGGCAGAACCACAAAATGCTGAGCAAAGACAGCTAGGGCGACCCGTTATTGTGAAAATGTGGGAGTCCTCCTTCCATGGAACAAAGAATAAAAAAACATTGGAAATGTTTGCTACTCCCTCCGTTTCATAATATAAGTTATTCTAGCATTTCTCACATTCATATTGATATTAATGAATCTAGACATATATATCTATCTAGATTCATTAAAATCAATATGAATATGGAATATGCTAGAATGACTTACATTGTGAGACGGAGGAAGTATAACTTAGTAGATTCTGTTCCATCTAAACATCAAACACGAAAGTATAGGCATCAAATTGACAAGAGAATTGCCCCAACAGTAATAGATCCCCCGCGTCCAATTTTAACTCTGAACTCAATTGACTTTTGCAGTAGATAAAAGGAAAATCGATTATCTTCCACTCGTTCTAAAAAAAAAGATTATCTTCCACTCCATGTATTTCGACTTTACGGAATAACCTTCTAACGTGTGTTCTTTTTAGCTACCGGATGATAGATTATCGTGGACACGGTTCCTAAAATCGGTAAGATTTTTCTAAAAAACTTTCTTCAACTGTAGTTCTTATTAGAAAAGACTCAACTTTAACTTAATTTCTAATATTTACTTCAATCATTTGTGACCTTAAATAATTGTGATAAATCAGTTTCATCCATCATCTAACAGCAGTTTATAACGCACCCTAATCATGGGCTTTTAAAACATGCTATAATGACCAATCTTTAAAGTGACATTTCCATAGGAACTAAATAGTCAATTCACTCGATGCAGGGGTTACCAAGATGCCTAATAATAAGTTATATTTCTTTTTTTTTCCTTTTTCTTTGTGTGTAGATGAAGAAGATTAGTTACTTTACTTGAATTGCAAATCATAGCATCTGAGGAAACAAATTACTTTCTCTGCCCGATATGCCAACACCAAAAAGGACATCATCAGGAATCACCAAAGGAAGCAGAAATCCTTACCTTCTGCATGAGATTGTTTATATATGGATGGATACTGGTTGAAAGTTGAAAAGCGGGAAAAGAAACGACCTCAGATGTTTTGGTAGATAGATAGATAGATACAATTTGCATTAGCAAAATCATATATTAGGCCTTCCCTCAGATGTTTTGGTAGATAGATAGATACATTTGCATTAGCAAAATCATATATTAGGCCCCATCATGTCTATTATCTATAATTTGTTGTATACTTCATGTGAAATTGGATCGTATAATCCTAAAGCAATCTTGTGGCGGGATGGGGTTACCGCTAGCCGTTGATATCATTGGTAGCCATGATAACCTATTGGTTATCTTAAAAAAAAGGTGAAATTCAAATAAGCTTTTACCAAATAATAAAATCAAAATTTTGCTCTTTTGACTTGGTCGAATTGTTGAACGGTTTTTAGGTGCGGAACCTATTGGTAAGGATGGTTCTCGCGACAACTGAGCAGTTTGGATGATAACGCAACCGTTATGATATATTTGCTCTTTTTTTTTTTGCATTATTGTAGCCTTAGATACTTTGAATGAATCATTATAGTCTTCTAGCAATACCATTAAATGAGCTAACTCAATCTTGGTGAGACATATCTTTGGTATTAATTTAGTACAACCTATGAATTGATATACATACTACTTTTCTATATACACGTCATATTAACATTTCATCTATTACATGGTTAAAGAAAATTAGCTGAATTTCCCGCCCATTTTGCATGATATGCCACTTAGACCTATTCTAACCTCCATTTTGTGGTTGCATATTAGTGGAACGTAAAACGGGATAGCTCATTAGCACATGATTAATTAATTATTAACTATTACACATTTTAAAAATAGATTTATCTGATTTTTAAAAAACTTATATATGTTTTTTATTATAAAACACACCATTAAGCGATTTGAAAAGCGTACTAACAGAAGATAAGGAAGTTATCATTTAGACTGAAGACCTCTAAGCGTTTCTCGAATTTTCTTTAGTTCCAATCTCCAAACCGATTTTATGGATGCAAAAGATCCCGCTCGCTGACTGTTGTAATATTGTAATACTCTAAGTGTTAAGCCGAAACTCGTAGAGAGCAATATTCTTTATTTTTAACAATGATGTTATTATAGATACGTATGAATCGTATAAGGATAAGATCCATTTACCAGTGATGAACTATCGTTATTGTCGAGGAGGGGGGGTGAGGCTCCTCTGACATGTGGGCCTGTGAGGCCCACATGTCAGTGACAGTGTCTCTGTAACTTTAAGTTAGAGGAGCTCCTACAGGGGGGGCGAAGGGGGAAGAAGCTGCTGTACCGTAACAACATTCAATAAGCAGGGAGTAAGGACAAGGGAGATACCAATGGTCCATGGGGTAGCTTAACTAGGCACCAACAGGACAGCGAGATAGAAGGGCAGTGGTTGCTCGCTTCTCTACTCTCTAGGCAGGCAACGGCAGCACAGCAGCGTGGTGGTGAGAGTGAGAAGCATGTGACCCCTCTTAAAAACACTTCGCCGAGAAGTCACGCACCAAACACCACCAAGAACGAACAACTCTTCTCCCCCTCCTCCCTTGCTCCTCCTCCCATCTTGTCTCCTCCCTCTCTCTCTCGCAAAGTCGCAACGCGCTCCTCCTCGGTGAAACGGGAGTGAGGTGCGTGCGGCCATGGCGTCCAGCGCCTCCCGGTTCATCAAGTGCGTCACGGTGGGCGACGGCGCCGTGGGCAAGACCTGCATGCTCATCTGCTACACCAGCAACAAGTTCCCCACTGTAAAGCAAATCTTTCTCCTTCTCGTTCTCTTCTTTTCTTTTGATTTCTCCTCTCTCTCCCCCTTACCTGTTGCTGTATCAGGATTTTTTGGGTGCAAAAGACTTGATCTTTCTTGATCGGTTTCTTGCCAAACGAGTAGGAACTTTCGTTTGGAGTCAAAAGGTTTCCTCTACTTCTTTTTTTTTTTTTGTTGCTGATTTTGTTTTCTTGAAGTTACACAAAATTTCGATTTTTCTCGGTATATTTTTGTTGGAGGTGTTTCCTTGTAGCGGGTATTTTTGCTCCGTTCTTGTAGTGAATTTTGGCTAATTATCACTGTTTTTTTTTAAAAAAAAATCTGACGGGCATTTGATTTGGCAGGACTACATACCAACGGTGTTCGACAATTTCAGCGCAAACGTTGTTGTGGACAGCACCACGGTGAATCTGGGCCTCTGGGATACTGCTGGTAATTTCAGTTCCTGATTTGATTGCTTTGTATTTCCTGGAATTCAAGATTCTTTTCTCCCCTTTTCAATTATTTATTCTGGTTGAAAAATTTGCGTTTCGGTGATTCTTTGATAACGTAAAACTAACATGATGCAATCTTTTCCAGGGCAAGAGGATTATAACCGGCTCAGGCCTCTGAGCTATCGTGGTGCTGATGTTTTCGTGCTTGCCTTCTCTCTTGTGAGCCGAGCTAGCTATGAAAATATTATGAAGAAGGTACTGAATGTGCCATTTTGACTTCTTGGACTTGTCCTTGCGGTATATTTTTGTTTGTTTGAAATTACTAAGATATGTGTATTTTGTGTGCTTTGTTCTTCCCTTTCAGTGGATACCGGAGCTACAGCATTATGCACCCGGCGTGCCCATTGTGTTGGTTGGCACAAAATTGGGTGAGTTTTGTTGACAAGAAAAACATTTGTTTCAATTAAACTGCATGTCGATGATTAGAAATGGGAATTGGGGCTGTAGTATGATATACATCTAATCACCTTATGTAGTAGTTAGCATCTTTTTGTCTCTGTGGTTTGGAGTTCAGTTAGGTTTTCAATCTACTGGTAGTGGTTTTATAATTAGGTTTTCAATCTACTGATAGTGGTCCTTGTAATGTAGACACAGGTTATAATCTGTGTAGTTGATGACCAAACAGTAGGTAAGGAGCTTACCTAGAACTGCTCTATCTAGTGCATCTTACTAAATGTGCAATACAATTATCGGTGTAGTTGATAACCAAATAGCAGGTAACGAACTGACCTAGAACTGCTCTTTCTAGTGCAGCTTACTAAAAGTGTAGACAGTCATCTAGATAGTTGGTCACAAAATAGTTGGTATGGAACTCACCTAAAAGGCTAAAACTGCTCTTTCTAGTGCAGCTTAGTGGATGCTCCGAAGTTATTTTTTAAATTGCATGCATTATGTGATTATACTTTATACGCAATAATGGGAAAGTCAGTTATGTTGGAGTATGAATCATTTATGAGATAAGAGTACAAAACCCTAACATTTATAGACTAGCAGTTTTCATAAAACCAATTGTAATCATGGTTTCTTATTCCTGTCAAAACCATTTCAATTCTGCCGGAATTTTGAATCCTTGTATCCTAACAAAACCATTTCAATTCTGCTGGCATGTGGAATCCTGGTATCCTGTCAAAACCTTGGTCTAATATCATGTTTTGAGTATCTTATTCAATTTCTGTTAATTATAGAGTGTTAGTTTTGGAAATCATCTTGTTGTTTAATTGGCTTACAGATCTCCGTGAAGACAAACACTACTTGTTGGACCATCCTGGCATGATACCTGTTACCACAGCACAGGTATATCTCTAGTGACTTTATTGATTGGTGAGAAACCAGAGCGTTATAACTTTGGTTATCCTTATTTGTCAGGCTTTTGAGAGGAAATGATGAAACACATTCTAGCTTTTAAAAAGTCTGTCTTCTTTGAGATGACTAAAAAAAATGTCTCTGACATTTCCTCTTGTAGGGTGAAGAACTTCGAAAACAAATAGGTGCTGCTTATTACATTGAGTGCAGCTCAAAGACACAACAGGTAAAATAGTCATAGTGAAATGGTGTACCCTTGCTGTAGTAGTCTTAACTTCATTTGAACCGTTAAAATTCTGCGACTTGCTGAAATTCTTACTTTGTTGTATTTAAATGACGTGCAGAATGTCAAAGGTGTGTTTGATGCTGCTATCAAGGTAGTAATCCAGCCTCCAACTAAGCAGAGGGAAAAGAAGAAAAAGAAATCACGACAAGGATGCTCTATGATGTAAGTATATATGATTCTGTGATGGGTGTTTGCATCACTGCAATTCTTCTTTAGGATATATCCCGTCTATATAAAAGAACCTAGCTTCTGTGGTGGTGGTGAGTCTTATTATCCCATGAGTCCATGATCTCTTTATTTTGGCTGGTCGTAACTCATAAGGCTACTGTGGACATTGATTTTCTATATGCCTTTTGTCCTACAATATATATAAGTTTAGATCTTATGATATACACCCTCTGTCCAAATTCATGTGGTGTTCTTGTCTTCCAAGAGTCAAAACTTTGTAAAATCGGCTAAAAAGTATAGGTTTGTTTATGCAAATGTGATATCCCTTGATTGTATTTCAACATACTACATATGATCAGAAGTTTTTGTCGGTAGAAATATATTGCAAAAGAAATTTCTGGTCGAAGTTAATTAAAAGATCATGACAGATCAAATACATGCCATGTAAAAAGGGTGAATGCCCTTTTTTGTATTACTAAGAGTTATTCACAAGATTGTTAACAGTTGTCCACGATGAAAAAATTGACCATGAATGTTTATTCACCCTAGATGCATGCTTGATGTATATTTGTATGTTTTGTTTTGCTTTCTAAATTTAATTTCTCGTTTGCGCCTCCACCAAAAAAAAAGGGATTTAAAGAAAAACTAAGGCATGAGTCCGAAACGGCATCCTTTTAATGTTAATTTCGTGCCTTACAACTGCAGGAACATGTTCCGTGGAAGGAAAATGCCATGCTTCAAATCCTGATTGATTGAAAACTGAAGAGAGGTCCCTTACATGATGCAATGTTCTGGGTGGAACCTCAAGCTGGCAACCTTTGGAGTCTGAATGTGCTGGTAGAGTTAGATGCAAAGTTCTTGTGTATATTTGCATCTTTTGGTAATTAATTACTAGAGTTAGATGGTTAAACTAGTCTGCTTATGTACCGCACAATGCTCGTATTATTAGCTCTTGTTGGTCTAGAAAGTCTGATAGATGCCAAAGGAACAAGGAGACACCGTTCTGTCAGGACAAAATCACAGATTTTGTAATCGATCTGAAGTCTCAGTATCGTCATTAGAACATTTTATGATTCGATGGTAGAACTGAAAGCAGCAACTACAAAGCTCGCCGTCCCTAGTGTTTTTGTTGTTTTAATGTTTTATGCAGAAGTCCAGGCTCCAGTTGTAGTTTGGGCTAAATTGCGCTACATGAATTCTGACGCAAATGCGCCGCTGATTTTCTGGGCTCACGGTCATAGCACGGAGCTGACCACGACGGCATGTCGAGAAATATAGGATTGGAGAGGAAAAACTGTTTTTGCAAAAGAAAATGATTCGAGGTTATCTTAAAGGCATATAATAATTCCATTACAACGAAAAACAACTCCACTCACCTTTGATACCTATCAGCGACTAAATAAACTTTCTAAATATTGGACAGGTGCAATCGCCCTGATCAATAGTTGCGAATTTGTGTACAACTGTTGCAGGATGACATGGAAGTAATAGTTTCGAATTTGTGTACACAACCGTTGCAGTACCGCCTCAGGCTCCAGGAAGGTGAACAGGACAAACATGACATCTGAGGATTTGCTCTGTTTCGGCAAAAGCAAAATAGGAGTAATTTGCATCAACGAAATCGCATGGAATCCAATAGGGAAGCTTAATAACGAAAGATACAGAAATAGATTATTTCTTGGTCTACTAAATTTCTTATGACTGCAAGGCAGAGATGGTTACACCAGAATGCCCCTTGCAAGCATTCGGGAACTGCAGACAGTCTACTGGATAGTCCATATAGTTACATGAGCAAACTGATGCAACGGTTACACGAAAAATACATGTCACATCTAAAATCATATGTAAGGCTGCAGATTTGCTCAACAATGTGAAAATGGTTTGTCATAAGAAACTTTAAACAAACAAGCTGGACTAATTACAACGGCTTCAGATGTTTGTTGAGGCTCAGGACCTATACGGCTATACCATTCCATCTCCAGTCATATCGGAGCAAATTAGAAGCATATGCCTGACAGCTACGAAAATCTAGCAGTGCAACTGCTGAAGCCAAGGAAAAATGTTTCCAGGAAAGTATGAAATATGATGAACATTTACAGCAAAGTATCATTCCTCTCACAATTCACATCATCACAGGGTCATGTATGAACTGTATATTCCAGCAAGGGTGCAACACACCAGAGCCCAAGTTCCACATGCAGTTGCCTCTGCAAATAAAAGCACCGTACCTTAATTTCAAAAGAAAAGGAGCTGCAAGTGAGAAACAAGCAGGTTGTTGGAGACGGAATACAAGTACATACAAGCTCACTGGAAGCTGAAGTCACTGTGAAATGAGAAATGATAACAGTTAAAAGCTCATTGCCATGATAATTGCTTGTATGAAGAACGTTCTGCATCCCAACTGCCTTCTGGTTCCTTCCTCTTTATTCCAACACCTGGCATTTGGTACATTCTTGTATGCTCTTCCCCAAAGGCATGTGGTGGCGTGATTAAATTTTGTCTAACTGGTAAAGATACTCGTTCGTCCTTTATTTCTGCATCTACACTTCCAGGGCCAGAATTAAGATCAAGGCCCTGCCTTCCCCATTTCCGATTACTGTCGTGTCCAACAGTGCTGCTTCCTTCAGGAAGGTTTATTGCATATTGCCTAGTATGTTGAGCAGGTAATGCACCTGCTGGCCCTAACAGTGTTGGAGCAATGCTAGGAAAATATGGAACTCCTGCAGGTGCTGAATTGGCATAAGATGTCGAGCCAAGTGAAAACCCCGGCGCTTGAAGGTGCACACCAGGAGTAAAAGGGAATCCTGCATATTGATACGCAGGAGGATGAAAAACCATGGTTGGTGAAGTAGAAATAACTGGAGCACGGCAGGGATCACTTCCACGCTGGACACCATCTGCCAAGGATGTAATGATCCTCTGGGTTCCACTTCCAGCAGCTGTCTCAACTGGGTGAGGCTGTTCTCCTCTAGATGGTAAAAATGGCTGTGCAGCTACAGGAGCATAAGGGTGTGCAGAAGCAAACCATGGAGAGATATTACTCATCTCGGCGCTGTTCATTCTACCACCAGCAACTTGAGGTATGAATGGTATACTGCTGGTATTTTTAGATGATAGACTCCTTGCTGCATGTTCCGTGCCAGTTTCATCTAGAGTTGGTCCATTATTGAGATCAAAATCCCTTGAGCCATTTGTATCAGCACTAGAGAAAATTGCAGGTAACGGTCTTGATGATAACAATGGGACTTCGACCCTGTGGGGAGTGTTCGACACAAAATGGTTCTCTGCAACTTCATCAGCTCTGTTCAAATCAAGTTCAATACCAACACTTCGTACAGGACCATTGCTTCTTCTAGTGTTGCCAGATTCCGAACCAGTTGTCTGAACAGAACTCTGAGAGATATCTTCCTCAAGAAATTGCTCATCTGCTACATTTAAGTCAATGTCAAGTGCTGGGCGGTGTTTATCTGCAGCATCAGAAACTGGAATGCCAGGTGCGCTGAGAGTCATCTCAAAAATTTTCCTTGGTTCTGCAGGACGAAATGCACTTGTGGCTGCTGAACCTTTCCAGCCAGTCTCAGGCTGAAATCTTAGTAGGTTCTCAGGAGGAACAAAGGGACCTTTAGCTGTAGCAGCTACTTTTATCGGAGCAGGTAGCCCACTTGACATAGATGATATAAATGGAGAAAGACGAGGTAAATTAATTGCAGAAGAACACACAGCAGGAGAGGTTTCTGCCTCAGACTGATGCACGTCGTCTCCAGGTATTCCTTCATTCAAGTCAAAATCAAGCTTGGCTGTAGCACTTGGCCTGATCTTGGCAGCAAAAGAAGAACCATCATCTGATGAGACAAGGTCCTCCTTCCCACTTGCATCATCACTCGACTTCTTTGAGCTGCGCCTTGCACTACGTTCAGTATCCTGTGAGACAGTAGTTCCAGGTCTTGCATGACTACTTGATTCACTGGAATTGCCTTTTAATTCTTTAGAACTAATCCCATTTTCCGGACCAAATGGGACACCTGCTGGTACAGCTAGTTTTGTAGCATCAGCTGAAGAGGAAGAAGGTTGTTCCTTCTTTTCATCCTCTCTCAGCACTGCGTTACCAACCAGCAAACCATCAGCCTTATTCACCTCCACGGTCGAAGATGAAAATGAAGGCTCCACATCCAATTTAACAGCAGCACTGTCACCAGATCGGTCAATGGCTTCTGAATTATCTGGTAGACACTGGCGATTCTTCTGATCTGTTGACTTTAACAAACCATGAGATTGTTTATCTCCACCACGTAATTCACTTGTAGTAGATGGATATATATTCAATTTTGCGTCAATCTTGATATCAACTGGCTGTTTTGTGACCGACTTGTCACCATCACCACCTTTATCTGTAGTCCTTACTTCATGATTTTCAGTCTTAGCAGGAGATTCAACAGCCTTAACATCTATTCCAGGTGGAGAGGGTAGCCCAGAAGATGTGACCTTATTGTCCTTTGCATCCCCTAGGTGTTGTTCCTCCTTTGCGACCAAACCTGCACCAATCTTCTCACCCTTATCAGAGGTGATTTTCTCAGCATCATTTGTTGGCCCTGCATGCCGTGACAAGCCCATGTCACTTTGTACTTTTAGCTTCCCAATGTTATCTCCTTCACAGCCCTCCTCATTTGCTGGTGAATTTCTAGGTGAAGCAGATGAAGAAATCAACTCAGATTTAGATATTTCTCCAGCAACACTGGCAAGAAGATTCATTGCTGTATCATCTCCAGCTTGCAAGGAATGACTAGCTTCAGAGTACTTGATTTCAATCAAAGCATTCATAGGATTGAACGAATTTCTCCCCCCATTTTCACTTGAGCAAGCCGCCTTTTCATTAGCATCTGAGCAAACAACTCGGGAAGCACATGCATCTTTGCCAGCTTCTTCAGTTGTCCTACTGCGATCATCGGTCAGCATAGCATGAGGTGATTTATCACCTTCCTCAGAAACTGAAGCTCCTTTAACATCATTGCTATGCCAAGATTCAGCATTTGTATCATTGCCTAAATGAGGATTTGAATTCTCAGTTTTCATTTTTACTCTGCGATCACTCTGTTCATGCTTATCTGCAAGCACAGGAGACGAAGCTCTACTCCCAGTAAATGATGGATCCTCAAAAGAACCCCCACTTGCACTCCTAGCAGGGCTACGGACAGGATTTGGAAACCGGACAATTAATCTATGCCCATTACCCTGATCTGATGGTGTGTCAGTTCCTTTCTCGCATGCTGTGACAGATTGTGATGCTTTTTCCGGTAACAGAGAGCGGTCAAGTGAGGTAGACCTTGCCACAGTAGCTTCCTTTTGGCCTCCTGAACCAAGAATCCCATTATTTGTTCTTCGATGGACACGTGAGGAACTACCAGATGTTCTACCAGCAATGCCAGAAGCTGCAGTTGAACTACGGGCATCCTCCTTTGAAGAACCAATTGTTTTCGCATGTTCACTAGAGCATGACTGGCTGTTGTTCAGAGACTGACTTGAACTACAGCTTTTCTCCTCTTTCACCGTAGGCAACTCAGGGCTACAAGTCCCACCAGATGATTTGCAGGGTTGCTCCTTCAAGTTGGTTACAGCATTTCCTGGTTGAATATGCTGTAGTTTTGAAGAACCAGATATAAAGGGACTCGACTTCACAGTAGTATCAGCCGCTCCAGGTTTGACGGTCAAGGCCTTCGATGAAGAAAGCTGAGACACTGGGCTTTTCAGATTAGGCTCACTTGAGCCAATTCGTCTGTTTCCAGCACTAGAAATTTCTGCAAACCCAGGTTTCCCTGGCCAGGATACAGCTTGGCCAGATACAACTGGTTTCGCATCATTTGACTTCATTTCAGCATCAACACGCTTCTTCCAATTTTCAACAAGACACTTTGCCTTCTTCTGTATCTCTGGATTTTTATGGCTTCGCAGATGGTTAACAGATTTCCCTATACTGCAACTTTGTAAGGCATTGAGATTAATAGGTAATTTCGCCAATGCACGAAGCAGAGCTAGGAGAAGTTCTTCCATAGGCTTATCAGTTTCTTTAGGACTACCACCTTCACCAGACTTCCCTTTGTGAGCCTCTTGAAGCCAATCATCAAATACAGGAAGGCCCCTTAGTTGCACGAATCTGCCAAGGCAATCAGGGTTTTCTGTAGCTGTTATAACATCTGCAAGCATTACTCGACCAGCAAAATCTAACTTCCGTTCAGTTCGATCAAGTTGCATGAGATGAACTAGCTTCTCCACAGCTTCAGCATGAGGAAGTCCACCTTTTTCTGTAATCTTTGCAATTTCAGACTTCATATTGTCTCCTTTCAGGTTTCCAGGCTCAGTGTCATCAGTCTTAAGGGTGCGATCACGGTCTCGCTTAATTTGATCTATTCCTTGTTCACCTCTTTCCCTCTTCTTTCCTTTAGATGAACCGCAATTTTGGGCCCCATCTGAACCAGCCTTTAATTGCTGGGAAGCTGATGGGCCAGTTAGCCGCTTCGGTGAGCGCCCACCTTGCTGCACTGCAGTATGCATTTCTTGCCTTGTTCTGTGCAGTAGCCGATTTACCTCTTCCTGTCGTTCCTGGGCATAAGTTGAACACATGAAGCAGCAAATACAAATAGGCAGAAAAAGAAGTAAAATATAGAACTTACATTTATATAATCACGATCAGTAAGCCACCATAAACACTTGTTGTCAATATCATAAACGCGCCAACATACGAATGAAGAAGTTCCAGCTGGCAGCTCTGCACCTTTTCGCAAAAAGGCAACTTTACAAGGATGGAGAAGTGAGACAGCCGATGTCTCGTCCTGGTGAAAAGAATAGAAGATCTCGTTTGGAGCAGCGTCAAGTTGTAAGCCCTTGTTGAGCTTAATGTCGGCAGGTCTGTAAAGCCAACTTACACGCAACTTGGGATAACCTTCTTCCTGTTTCTCAATCCAGCGTATCAATCCAATGAAAGGGGGTACATCGACAGCCCGAAAAAGAGCGCAATCACCAACTCTGAACTCACGTCCGTCCTGAAAAATCAATAAATGATTTATTACCTCTTGTAAAGAAAATAGCCTTCGCACGGCACACAATAGTTTAGTACTTCACAAGCATGGAGCAAAGCAGGTCTCTATGACTGAGGGATCAGTTGTTATGTTATGCAAGAAGTTAGTATCTTACAAGCAAAAAGTTGCGTACAAAAAAAAAATAGCAACCATGTGTTTCGGAAACAACTATACAATTCAGTTTTATAACATGATTGTGAACCCAGGGAACGATAAGTATGTTAAACATGTAACAAGACGTTGGTTCCACTAGAACATGTGTTTTTAACCATGCCAATGACCTTGGTCGACTGCAAGGTATAGAGCATGCTTATTAACCAATAACCTTGTGTAGTTGTCACTGAATACTTTAAAAATGGCCCACAACATTACCATGGTGTAGACAATTTTCCCATAAAGCGAGGTATGATAACGTCTATGATGCTTCAGATGAAGATAATCATCATGAATTACATTGTTTCCTCATATAGCCATGCAAGGCTAAGCTTTACAGTGTATTGGTTTTTCCAAGCATTTGTCTACAATAACATACACCATATATAGACCCCAAAAACACATTCTCTTCCCATAAAAACAAAATATCAATTTCTTCTTCTGCAATATCATTGTAATTTGGAATAGAAATCAAATATAATTACTACCATGTTGGGAATTGCTTACTATGCTTTACATTAGGAAAATTAAGAAGTGTGCACACAGTAGGTGAATTGCATTGTTATCATGACGTCCAGATGGGCAAGACACACCATTCGCTGCATGTGCAGACCAACATAACCACTATATCCTCGCCATACTTATGTATTACCATTGACCAGTAACACCTTTGAATACGTATTCATGGATGTATTTGCCTGGAAAAATTGTAGAATGCCTAAAACAGCATGGTGTTACTGCTCTAAACGATAGACAATTGATATGTTCCAAAATAGTAAGAGCAATCTAGGTCACTTGTTCACAACTTTGTGCACACCTTATACATATGGAACGCACATTGGTAAAACAAAGATGCCCACATGTTCCAATCCAATCATGAAAAGGAACCCTATTTTATAGGGCAGATTAACGTTAGCATGTTAGCATCCAAGTTAACTCGAACCACCCAATACAACTCTCACGTTTACTTAAACTTTCGTCGTGACATGTACTAGACTAAAATCTTGAATGTCCCAAGCAGGCAGGCAATCTAATTACTCTGCATAGATGAAATTTTCCAGATAGAAACTAATAAAGAACGAATCGACAACACCAACAAATTACAAAGTGTTTCCACAAAGTAGGCACCTTTACAAAGGAGTCGGGTGACACGGGCCTTGGAGAATCGACCCAGTCCTGGTTATGAGCCGCCGCTGGAGGAGTCGTGGGTGCCGGCAGACAAGGAGTCGTCAGGGGTGGAGGAACAGGTAAGCGGGGAGGAGGAGAAGCTGGTCCCTGTGCCGGTGGTGTAGCTGCCTCTACACGAGTTGCTGGCCACATGCCCCGAACGAGAAGCCGCCTGTTGCCGCACCCCTCACCACCGCCTTGGCGTCGCCCATGCATAGCCCCGCATCTTCCCCGCCAACAATCCCGCCTCGCCGACTCCCGGCGCCCCGCTGCACCATCACCAGATCGCCGCCACAGGCGACTTCGCAGCCGCCGGCCGTAACCCTAGCTCCGAAACCCTAGATCCACGGGGCCTTCCTCCATGACCAAGCGCACCACTACCGCCGCCGTTCGTACGGAGCAGAGTTTGGCCCACTATTTCCAGCGTCGGGTTGAAATTTCCGGCCCGCGAGTGGTAGTTGGAGTCACGTAGCCCATCCGGCCGCGCCCCATGCCAAATCGCCCTATGGTCACGGGCCACCCCCCGTTTTCTTGGCCCACCAGCTGCATGTTGTCAAGGCCTGAAAGTCTACAAACTACTAGAACAAACCATCGATGTCACGGGCCACCACAATAGCTCACGGTATCACGGTGCATTTACGGGTTGGTTTGGTTTGAGGCCTAAATAGGTCAGTTTTGGCATGACTAATTTTGGTAAGGTAAAGTTATGTTTGGATTAAAGTCAAAATAGCTGAGTTCACTATTGAAATGACCTATTTTCTTAGGCATACCAAATTTTGGTTTCAAACTAAATAGGCACTAAACACTATTGAAATTGCCAAATATTGGTAAGACTAATTTAGGTCTCAAACCAAACCAGCCCTACCACTTTAACCAGCTGGGAACTAGAAGTAGCGGTACTGTTCCCCCCATTGCGAGAGAAGCGGCAGGAGAAAAATCATGTTGTCACTCACGCTCGCCGTGGGGAGCAGATGGGGCCCTGATCCTAGGACAGCAACCTCCTCCCTCCTTTTCAGAGTGTGCGCATACTTTCTCCTCCTTTCCGCTCTCTCTTTCTTTTATCACACAGAGAGAGAGACCAAAGGGGACCAAACATTATTCCCCCACTAGGGGTAGATCTCCCGTCCCTCGGCCATGTGGTGGGGTCACCCGTAGTAGATCTCGCTTTTCTGCATGGTTGTGGGGCGCGGAATCGGATGGGAAACGAAACGATTTCAGTGGGTGTGGGTGCCCGCGCGTACTGGTGTACTACTACTCCAATGCGGTGATCTTCTCTGGTGTGTTTCGGTTTCGGTGGCGAGCCACGCGCGTCTTCCGCCACCTGCTGCCTGACTCGTCGCGTAAAGGTTCGGTCAAACATGTGACCGGGGAACACATTTGGCCATTTTCGTGCCGTGATGGGTGAAACGATTCAGCCTTTGCTGTGGTGAGTCTGATCGCAAACATGGTTGACCCCGGATTAGTATCACTACTATTCAACACATGCAGAAGCTCGGAGTCTGCTCAGAATTTCCACTTGGTTATTCTTATTCGGTGACGTGGTGATCAGTTAGGGCTGTGTTTAGTTCAGCGTAAAGTTTGGATTTTGGTTGAAATTGAAGATGATGTGACTGAAAAGTTGTGTGTGTATAACATGTCGATTTGATAAAAAAGGACTGAAGTTTGGATCCAAACTTTGGATCTAAACACAGCCTAGGATGTGTTTAGTTCCAGCCAAAGTTTGGACTTTGATTGAAATTAAAGATGATGTGACTGAAAAGTTATGTGTGTATGACAGGTTGATGTGATGAGAAAAGTACGAAGTTTGGATGAAAACTTTGGATCTAAACACACCCTTGTTATAAAAGTCAGTAGTCCGAAGTGAGATGTTTCCAGGGAACTTTTGGGACAGCTGGAGTATGAATTTCTTGAGCTTACTACGGTCACATCGCGAGGGAAATCGCGAGACGAATCTTTTAAGCCTAATTAGTCCGTGATTAGCCATAAGTGCTACAGTAAACCACATGTGCTAATGACGGCTTAATTAGTCTCAAAAGATTCGTATCGCGGTTTCCAGCCGAGTTCTGAAATTAGTTTTTTCATTCGTGTCCGAAAACCCCTTCCAACATCCGGTCAAATATTCGATGTGACACCCAAAAATTTTCTTTTCCCCAACTAAACACACCCTTTGGGTGCTCGTTTCCTCGGGCGCTGACATCGACGTGGTAGGTTGCTGGTACCATAACAGTACTACTACAGTCGTATGGCTTATTTGGATTGAAGCTGTATTTTTTTCATATTAAAAATTCGGTAACATAGATAGTGTTACATGTAGTACACGTTTAAATTTGTTATTAAATTCAGTCTAGTTTAAATTCAATATTACCAAATTTACCACTGCTAATATTTTAATAGGATAAATTTGGTTCTAACTCCTGAGCGAACAAAACAAACATGTTTAGTTCCCAAAACAAAAATTTTCGTGTTGTCGTATCGAATGTTTGGACATATGTATGGAGTATTAAATGTAGGTAAAAAAATCAATTGCACATATTGCGTGTAAATTGCGAGACGAATCTTTTAAGCCTAATTGCGCCATGATTTAACAATGTGGTGATACAGTAAACATTTGCTAATGACAGGTTAATTGGGCTTAATAAATTCGTCTCGCGGTTTCCTAGCGGAATTTATAATTTATTTTGTTATTAGACTACGTTTAATACTTCAAATGTGCGTCCGTATATCCGATGTGATAATCAAACAAAAAAAATCCCCATCTAAACAAGGCCTAAGGCCTAAATGAATTTTCTCTTGATAGTACTACATCAGTACATGGCTCCAAAGAGGGCAGTACATTGATAGTACATGCTGCTTTTTCAAGCACACCATGGTCATTATCATAATCGTGGCATCATATGTACATGTATTTACAATTGTCAAAACAAATAGCGGGTGCTCAAGTGGAGACCGTGAGGTTGTGTGGTGTTGTTCGGATTGATGAAAGTATCATTCGGAATGATGCACCAAAATAGAAGTACAGTTGAGGAGTAGGCGGATCCATAATGAAATAGCAGTGAGGTCTGAACAAATTACAGTTCCCCTCCCATCTACCTATGGTAAAAGAATTTTAGTGGGGTTTTCGTGGGACTCTTATAGTCTTCATGCCAGTATAAGGGGCTCGAAACTCCGCCGCCCTCATGCTGGATCCGCCTCTGGTTGAGGTTGCAAAGGCTTTGGTTCATTTTGTAGATCATGCTGAGCCCAGGTATTACAACGCTCTTTTGGTAGTTACTAACACTATGTTGTCCTTGTCGAGGAGTTTCCGTTGATATTCATCCGGCTGAGGTCTGTTCTAAAATATAATAATTTTTAGTAATAAATTTAGACAAATATACATGTGTATCTTAATCATAGCTGTAAAGATGGTACTCCTTATGGCCATGTGGGAATGGGATCAAATGGAGAGTACTGAGACAGTTCCGACGTAACTGAAGTCACAGGCCTACCAAGGATATATCACGAGCTGACAATATGACAAGCAGAGCCCTGCGGAGGTGCGGTGGCCGAGGTTCGTTGCTACCGCCGCCGTTCGTACGGAGCAGAGTCTGGCCCACTATTTCCAGCGTCGGGTTGAAATTTCCGGCCCGCGAGTGGTAGTTGGAGTCACGTAGCCCATCCGGCCGTGCCCCATGCCAAATCGCCCTATGGTCACGGGCCACCCCCCGTTTTCTTGGCCCACCAGCTGCTTGTTGTCAAGGCCTGAAAGTCTACAAACTACTAGAACAAACCATCAATGTCACGGGCCACCACAATAGCTCACGGTATCACGGTGCATTTACGGGTTGGTTTGGTTTGTGGCCTAAATGGGCCTTACCAAAATTTGGCATGACTAATTTTGGTAAGGTAAAGTTATGTTTGGATTAAAGTCAAAATAGCTGAGTTCACTATTGAAATGACCTATTTTCTTAGGCATACCAAATTTTGGTTTCAAACTAAATAGGCACTAAACACTATTGAAATTGCCAAATATTGGTAAGACTAATTTAGGTCTCAAACCAAACCAGCCCTACCACTTTAACCAGCTGGGAACTAGAAGTAGCGGTACTGTTCCCCCCATTGCGAGAGAAGCGGCAGGAGAAAAATCATGTTGTCACTCACGCTCGCCGTGGGGAGCAGATGGGGCCCTGATCCTAGGACAGCAACCTCCTCCCTCCTTTTCAGAGTGTGCGCATACTTTCTCCTCCTTTCCGCTCTCTCTTTCTTTTATCACACAGAGAGAGAGACCAAAGGGGACCAAACATTATTCCCCCACTAGGGGTAGATCTCCCGTCCCTCGGCCATGTGGTGGGGTCACCCGTAGTAGATCTCGCTTTTCTGCATGGTTGTGGGGCGCGGAATCGGATGGGAAACGAAACGATTTCAGTGGGTGTGGGTGCCCGCGCGTACTGGTGTACTACTACTCCAATGCGGTGATCTTCTCTGGTGTGTTTCGGTTTCGGTGGCGAGCCACGCGCGTCTTCCGCCACCTGCTGCCTGACTCGTCGCGTAAAGGTTCGGTCAAACATGTGACCGGGGAACACATTTGGCCATTTTCGTGCCGTGGTGGGTGAAATGATTCAGCTTTTGCTGTGGTGAGTCTGTGTTGTGTTTAGTTCAGCGTAAAGTATAAATTTTTGTTAAAATTAAAGATGATGTAACTGAAAAATTGTGTGTATGACAGATTGATGTGATGAAAAAAGACTAAAGTTTGGATCCAAACTTTGGATCTAAACACAGCCTTGATCGCAAACATGGTTGACCCCGGATTAGTATCACTACTATTCAACACATGCAGAAGCTCGGAGTCTGCTCATAATTTCCACTTGGTTATTCTTATTCAGTGACGTGGTGATCAGTTATTATAAAAGTCAGTAGTCCGAAGTGAGATGTTTCCAGGGAACTTTTGGGACAGCTGGAGTATGAATTTCTTGAGCTTACTACGGTCACATCGCGAGTACATAGCCACAGCCACGTAAAGCAAAGAGCTCTATCACGTTCACATGCATCTCAAGGCTCAAGCTGCGTTAATAATTCAAGTGGGAGGAGTTTTCCCCACCAACCATACCGTACCAACAAACAAACCCTCGCTTTCTAACTTTGACAAGGTAAAGCTTGGGGGCCAACGCCTCTCTCTACCACAAGACTCCACTTAATTATGCCCACGAGAAAAAAAAAAGAAAGACATGGAGCACAATTTCCTCCCCTGAAAAGGAACGCAATTGTGCGCTTGTGCTATATTGGTAGATTTCAAGCAATCCTGTTAGTGAGAGAAAAGTACTGTCTGCACAGTACAAG
Organism: Oryza longistaminata; assembly: GCA_009805545.1. Lineage (NCBI taxonomy): Eukaryota > Viridiplantae > Streptophyta > Magnoliopsida > Poales > Poaceae > Oryza > Oryza longistaminata. Next base: position 2,859,940 of record CM020187.1, on the reverse strand, counting down.
TTCTCCTGTCTATTTTTTAAACAGGCTGAATTTATGCTAACAATTCTAAGTCAAACTTTTAGCTTTAAACTCTCATAACAGAATGCTAGAATTATTTATTGCAAGATCCGAGCCCGGTTTAGTTAGTGGGGGTCATGAATGGACAACTTCTTTATTATTATAAATCTTTTTCTAAATATTTATAATAAATTATTCTACATAGTGATATTAGAACATTTTTATTTTCGAAAATTTTGTTATAAGGTTAAAAAAATGTAATTCCACCAAGCAAGCTTGAGTCTCCTGTTTGAGTAAACAATGTCTCCATTAGCACAGTAACAACTGCTGACTTACGTTGCGTGGTCACTCTCAAGACTCGTCATCCGGGGGAAAAACAAGGCTGATCGAGTCCAAGTCTTTATAACACAAGACAGGCAGCTGAGGAAAGGGACACGGGCTGATGAAAGCGAGCGGCAGCCACTCGCGAGACACGACTGGACTAGCTACGCGCAACGTGCGGGGGCGACGGCGACGCAGACTGCTGTTCCAAAGCAGCAGCAGCAAAAGCACAGTGCTCCACTGTTTTTAATAAACCGGGAGGAGAGGGACAGGTGACTCGGCGAGAAGCGGAGGAGAGAGAGGCGAGGCGAGAGCGGCAGGCAGAATGGAGGGGGGGGATGCAGCGTTGTCACGGCCCGGGGGGCCACCACCACCACCACAACTGATTGCGACTGTCCCCCTGTCGCCTTCGGCTCTCTCTCCTGTTGCTTTTCCGCGCGCCTCGTGCCGTGCCGTGACGTCTCGTCCGTCCTGCGCTGCGCGGTGCGGTTGCCGCTGTTGCGTGATTAAAGGGGGCGTCCAGAGCTCGTCACATCACTCTCCTGTTGCCTTCGTGGCTTCGTGTCAGCTAGCGAGTGTGCCCCGCCTGCCCGGGGACCGCGAGAGCGACCGTCCGTGTCCTTTGGCTTGGCATTTCCCTTCCGTTTCGTGCTTCGTTTTCTCTTCCCCTTCGGCTCGTTCTTCAATTGCTCAGAGGAGTATAATCTTTCTTTGGCTTTCCTGATTTCCTCGCCAGGTTAGAGAAATTTGTACAGTAGTCAGCAGACTATTTTAGCCAGGTTACAGAAATTTGTACAGCAATCACGAATCAGCAGACCATTTGATCATTCTATGGTCGGAATGGAAGTAAACATTCCGCTGAGTTGATTTTTACTGGTAGTATTAATTAGTAGAGGAATCAGGTTAATTAAGCTTACCAAGAACTAAAAGACACGCCATACATAATCGAGCCAGCCAGCAAGGAGCTAGCCACAGCGAGATGTCAGGAAATATGGACAACAGCATTCTAGTCATCAAACATCTACACAGTAGGAAGCGTCATGGACGAGGACGACCAACAACTTCGGAGGTAATCAGGTAGAGGAAGGCATGCAGCAAATAATATAACCACCTGCATATTGAACTATTTCAAAAACAAAATATTTTTTTGACATGAAAAACAAAATAATTTGCCTCGCTGAAAGCGCCTAGAAACCATCAGCGAACCTCAATGACTGAAAAATAGCAACAGATCATTGCTTATCGGTCCACTAAATTTCTTAACCATTGCAAGGAAGCGATGGATACACCAGAATGCGCTTTACAGGCATTCAGGAACTGCAGATCGAGTGTCATCCCCCAGGATAGTCCACTAGAGTTACATGGGCAAACAGATGTAACGTTTCCACATAAAATACATGTTACATCTAAATCATATGTAAGGCTGCAGATGTGCTCCAAAAAGTGAAAATTGGTCTGTCATAAGAAACTAAAAACAAACAAACTGAACCTAATTACAGCGGCTTCAGATGTTTCTTGAGGCCCAGGACCTATACCGTTTCCATCTCCAGTCATACCCTCCCAAGCAAATTAGAAGCATGCCTGAGTCCCTGACAGCTAAGAAAATCTAGCAAAGCAACTGCCAATGCCAAGGAAAATTGTTTCCAGGAAAGTATGAAATATCAACATTTACAGCAATTACATCAAAGCATCATTCCTCTCACATTCACATCATCACAAGGAAAGTATCCATGTATGAATTGTATATTCCAGCAAGGGTGCAGTACACGAACCCAAGTACCACATGCAGCTGCCTCTGCAAATGAAAACACAGCACCTTAATATCAAAAGAAAAAGAGCTGCAGGTGATAAACAAAGCAGGTCGTTTAAGGCGAGAAACAAGCACATACAAGCTCATTGGATGCCGAAGTCGCCGAGAAATGATACCAGCAAAAGCTCATTGCCATGACAATTGTTTGTATGAAGATCGTTCAGCATCCCAACTGCCCTCTGGTTCCTTCCTCTTTATTCCAACACCTGGAGGCATTTGATACATTCTCGTATGCTCGTCCACAAAGGCATGTGGTGGCGCAATAAAATTTTGTCTAACTGGTAAAGTTACTCTATCGTCCTTCACTTCTACATCCACACTTCCAGGGCCAGAATTAAGATCAAGACCCTGTCTTCCCCATTTCCGATTATTGTCATGTCCAACAGTGCTGCTTCCTTCAGGGAGGTTTATTGCATATTGTCGAGTATGCTGAGCAGGTAATGCACCTGCTGGGCCAACAAGCGTCGGAGCAATTGTAGGGAAATAAGGAATTCCTCCAGGTGCAGAATTCGCATATGATGTAGACCCAATTGAAAACCCCGGTGCTTGAAGGTGGACACTAGGAGTAAAAGGGAATCCTGCATACTGATAAGCAGGAGGGTGAAACATCATAGTCGGTGAAGTTGAAATAACTGGAGTCCGGCTGGGATCACTTCCATGTTGGACACCATCTGCCATCGATGTGATGATCCTCTGGGTTCCACTTCCAGCTGCTGTCTCGACTGGGTGAGGCTGTTCTCCTCTAGAAGGTAAAAACGACTTTATAGCTACAGGAGCACAAGCATTGGCAGAAGCAAACCATGGTGATATGTTACTCATTTCAGCACTGTTCATTCTCATGCTAGCGACTTGCGGTAGGAATGGTATACTACTGGTATTTTTAGATGACAGACTCCTTGGAGCATGTTCCGTACCAGCTTCATCAAGAGTTGGTCCATTATTAAGATCGAAATCCCTTGAGCTATTTGCATCGGAACTAGAGAAAACTCCAGGTAATGGTCTTGATAATAATGGGACTTCAACCCTGTGGTTAGTGTTAGACACAATTTGCCCATTCTCTGCAACTTCATCGGCCCTATTCAAGTCAAGCTCAAAGCCAACACTACGTACAGGACCATTGCTTCTTCTAGTGTTGCCAGATTCAGAACCAGTTGTCTGAACAGAACTCTGAGAGACGTCTTCCTCAAGAAATTGCTCATCTGCAACATTTAAGTCAATGTCAAGTGCCGGGCGGTTTTTCCCAGCAGCATCAGAAACCGGAATGCCAGGTGCACTGAGAGTCATCTCAAAAATTTTCCTTGGCTCCGCTGGGCGAAATGCGCTTGTGGCTGCTGAACCTTTCCAGCCAGTCTCAGACTTCAACCTTATTAGGTTCTCAGGAGGAACAAAGGGGCCTTTAGCTGGAGCAGCTATTGGAGCAGGCAGCCCACTTGAAATAGGTGATACAAACGGAGAAGGACGAGGTAAATGAATCGCTGAAGAACACACAGCAGGAGAGGTAGCTGGCTCAGACAGATGCCCCTCGTCTCCAGGTATTCCTTCATTCAAATCAAAGTCAAGCTTGGCAGTGGCATTTGACCTGGTCTTGGCAGAGAATGAAGAACCATCATCAGATGAGACAAGGTCGTCTTTCCCACCTGCATCATCGCTAGATTTCTTTGAGCTGCGTTGTGCACTATGTTCAGTTTCCTGTGAGACAGTGCCTCCAGGTCTTGTGTGACTGCTTGATTCACTGGAATTGTCTTTTGATTCTTTAGAACTAATCCCATTTTCTGGACCATGTTTGACTCCAGTTGCTACAGCAAGTTTTGTAACATCAGCTGGATGTTCCTTCTTTTCATCCTCTTTCAGCACCGTGTTACTACCAACCAGCAAACCATCAGCCTTATTCACCTCCACAGTCGATGATGAAAATGAAGGCTTCAATTTTAATTTATTTGCAGTACTGTCACCAGATTTATCAATGTGTTCTGAATAATCTGGTAGACCCAGAAGATGCTTTTGATCTGTTGGCTTTAACAAACCATGAGCTTGTTTGTCACCACCACATAATGGTTCCTCGGCAGGGAGCATTTTTCTATTTGAAACAGCCAGCTTACATTGATCACCTAATGTGGAGCCCACATCAGAACTGGTTGTACAACCATCTTCAACTTTACCTCGAACAGTACATGCAGACCTATATTCACTCGTAGTAGATGATTTTATATTTGAGTTTGTATCAGTCTTGATACCAACAGGTTGTTTGGCATTTGACTTTACACCATCATCACCACGTGAAGGTGGATGTGAACATTTATCGGTGCCCTCTACTTCACGATTTTCAGTCTTCGCTTTAGAATCTATTTCTGGTAGAGGGGACGATCCAGCAGATGTTGTGCCCTTGTCACCCTGTGACAACAAGTTGTTTACAGACAGCATATTAACATCCTCCTGGTGCAGCTCCTTTACAACCAAACCTACACCACTTTTTTCACTCTTCTCAGAGATGACTTTCTCAACTTCATTTGATGGCACTGCATGCTGTGGCAAGCTCACATCACATTCCACTTTTAGCTTCCCAATGTTGTCTCCTTCACAGCCCTGTTCATTTGCTGATGAATTTCTAGGCGAAGGGGATGAGGAAATCAACTCAGATTTAGATATTTCTCCAGCAACACTGGCAAGAAGATTCATTGCTGTATCATCCCCAGCTTGCAAGGAATGACTAGCTTCAGAGTACTTGATTTCAATCAAAGCATTCATAGGGTTGAACAATTTAGTCAGCCCAGTCTCACTTGAACAGATTCCCTTTTCATTTGCATATGATGAACAAGCAACTCGTGAAACAGGTACATCTCTGCCAGCTCCTTCAGTTGTCTTGCTGTCATCAGTCAACATAGCACGAGGTGATTTATCGCCTTCCTCAGAAACTGAAGCTCCTTTAACATCATTGCTGTGCCAAGACTCAGCATTTGTTTCATTGCCTAAATGAGGATTGGAATTTTCAGTCTTCATTTTCACTCTACGGTCACTTTGTTCATGTTTGTCTGCCACAGGAGATGAAGCTCTACTCCCAGTAAATGATGGGTCCTCAAAAGAACCGCCACTTGCGCTCCTAGCAGGGCTTCGACCAGGATTTGGGAACCGGACAATCAATCTATGGCTGTTACCCTGATCAGATTGTATGTCAGCTCCTTTCTCACATGCTGTGCCAGATTGTGACACTTTTTCCTGCACTGAAGAGTGATCAAGTGAAGACGATCTTGCCACGGCAGCTTCTTTCTGGATCCCTGAACCAAGAAGCCCATTGTTTGTTCTTCGATGCACACGAGAAGAACTACCGGAAGTTTTATAGGCAACGCCAGAAGCTGCAGTTGAGCTTCGGGCATCCTCCTTCGAAGAACCGATTGTTTTTGCATGTTCACTAGAACATGACTGGCTGTTGTTCAGAGACTGGCTTGAACTGCTGCTTTTCTCCTCTTTCACTGCAGGCAGCTCAGAGCCACAAGTGCCACCAGTTGATTTGGAGGGTTGCTCCTTCAAGTTGGTTACAGCATTTCCTGGTTGCATATGTTGCAATTTTGAAGAACCAGATATCACTGGACTCGATTTCGCAGCAGCATCGGCGGCTCCAGGTTTAGAAGTCAAGGCCTTCGATGAAGAAAGCTGAGACACTGGGCTTTTCAGACTAGACTCACTTGAGCCACTTCGTCTGTTTCCAGCACTAGAAATTTCTGGAAACCCAGGTTTGCCTGGCCAGGATACAGCCTGACCTGATACCACTGGTTTCACATCATTTGACTTCATTTCAGCATCAACGCGCTTCTTCCAATTTTCGACAAGACACTTTGCCTTCTTCTGTATCTCCGGATTTTTATGGCTTCGCAGATGATTGACAGACTTCCCAATACTGCAACTTTGTAAAGCAGTAAGGTTAATAGGCAATTTCGCCAGTGCACGAAGCAGGGCCAGGACAAGATCTTCCATAGGCTTATCAGTTTCTTTAGGACTACCAGCTTCACCAGACTTCCCTTTATGAGCTTCTTGAAGCCAATCATCAAACACAGGAAGGCCTCGCAGTTGCACAAACCTACCAAGGCAGTCAGGACTTTCTGTAGCTGCAATAATATCAGCTAGCATTACCCGGCCAGGCAAATCTATCTTTCGCTCAGTTCGATCAAGTTGCATGAGATGTACCAGCTTCTCTACAGCTTCAGCATGTGGAAGTCCACCTTTTTCTGTTATCTTTGTAATTTCAGACTTCAGATTCTCCACCTTAAAGTTGCCTGATTCGCCATCCTCAGCCTTTAGGGGACGCTCACGGTCTCGCTTAGCTGGATCAGTTCCTTGCTCACCCCTGTCCCTCTTCTTCCCTTTGGAAAGACCGCAGTTTTGGGCACCATCAGAACCAGACTTTTGCTGGGCAGACGACGGTCCATTGAGCCGCTTTGGTGAGCGCCCACCTGACTGAACTGCTGCATGCATTTCTAGCTTTGTTCTGTGTAGAAGCCGATTTACTTCTTCCTGCCGCTCCTGATCATGAGTTGAACACCTTAGCACAGAAAACGATTCTAATAAAGGAAGGTAACTGTAGAACTTACATTTATATAATCCTGGTCGGTAAGCCACCATAAACACTTGTTGTCAATATCATACACGCGCCGACACACAAATGAAGAAATTCCAGCTGGAAGCTCAACGCCTTTACGCAAAAAAGCAACTTTGCAAGGATGCAGCAGTGAGACAGCGGATGTCTCGTCCTGGTGGAAAGAATAGAAGATCTCGTTTGGTGCGGCGCACAGCTGTGTTCCCTTGTTAAGCTTGATGTCAGCTGGTCTATACAGCCAACTTACACGTAACTTGGGAAAGCCTTCCTCCTTTTTCTCAATCCAACGTATCAACCCAATGAAAGGGGGAACTTCAACAGCCTGAAAAAGAGCGCAGTCGCCAACACGGAATTCACGCCCGTCCTGGATATTCAATAAAAAAATTATCATGTGTACAAGGGACAAAACACAATTCATGTATCCACCAAAATAACATTGGGCATATGACAACACTGAAAAATGCATGTTGGCATAGAAGAAATATAAGCATACTTGTATAAAGAAAGAAGAAAATGGTATCATGGTGTTGTTGAAACATACAATACACACTAAAAATCAAATTGCAACAGAAATAGCAATAGTTGCCATGCCATTGAATTTGTTCGATCTGAAAGTACAGATCATGTAAAGTTGAAGGTTTACATAATTCAATGCGAGCTGTCTACGCCAATACTTGCACCCAGGCTTAATTGTGATATTCCGGTTGTTTTTATCTTATTTCTAACTTTGAAAAGAATAATTATTATTATTAATATCTTGTTTTTATACAATACATTAATGAAACAAGTATTAGAAGATGTAGAAATATATGGTAATAAACCGTAAGTTACATCATGGGCTGCACACGGATCCAAAAATAATGTCACATGCACCCCTTAGCCATATATTCTTTGGATATATCATGCCCAGTGATCATCCAAGAAATGCTACTCCTAAAAAATAGACAAATGATTTGTTCGAATGGCTTTTGAGATGCACACAAGCAAGAACACGCCTTCACACAAATCTTATGTAGGGGTGCCAAAAATTGTCAAATTGAACTGTCCAAAAGACTCAATCCAATAATACATGGAAAACCATGTTAAACTACTTTGATGATAGCACGACCCACCCAATACATCCATCAAATACATCCCATATTTACTCGGTGAAAATTTGCTGATATGCCACATGTTACCATCAACGATATAAGTAACTACAAACATAAGTTTATCTAGGCTTAAAAACAAAGGCGATTTGGTCACAGCAACATGCTCAATTTCATATAAATCTCATCAAGCTTTGTAAACATCAAAGCGAATCCCATCAGAGGAGGCACCTTTAAGAAGGAATCTGATGAAGCTGGACGGGGAGAATCAACACGCTCCTTCTTGTGCGCTGCTGCTGGGGGAGTCGTCGGCGCAGGCGGATACGAGGTCGTCAGGGGCGGAGGAACAGAGGAGCGGGAAGGAGGAGAAGCTTGTCCCTGTGCCGGTGGTGGAGCTGCTGCCTCTACGCGAGTTACTGGCCACATGTGCCGAACGAGACGCCGACTCTTGCCGCAACCCTCACCGCCGCCTTCGCGCCACCCATGCATAGCCTTGCATCATCCCCGCCGCCGATTCCTCCTCGCCGTCCCCCGGCGCCGCGCCGCACCATCACCAGATCGCGCCCGCCCCCCTCCGATGCAGCCGCCGCCTCTTAACCCTAGCTCCCGAGCAGCGGATCCGCGGGGCCTCCCTCCATACGCCTCGGATCGCCCGAATTCGCCTCGCCCGCGCCGGTATGGACGAAACGCCTCTCCCGCAACCGCAGATCGGAGCTCGAATTCGCCCGAATCGACTCCACCAGGTTGGTGGTTCGACTGCAAATTTGGGGATTCGGGGATTGGGTCAGAGGAGGAGACCCGGCGTGGGGTTTGGTCTCGATCTGTGGTGGGGTGGTGGAGAAATGGAGAAAAAATTCGCGATTCGGGAAGAGAGAGAGGCGGATTTGGGAGGAGAGAGATGGTTATATGGAGCACGGCAGAGACAGAGAGAGACGACGGCGAGCGAGATTGGGAAGAAGGGGAATGCGCGATGCGGGGGGCGTCCTCGGGAGAGGAAAGCGGGGGCATTACCGTCATTTCGCCCGCGGCCCACCTCGCCCGCACGGGAGACGCTCTCTGTGCGGACCGCCGCTCCGTGGCCCCATCTGTCAGTCGCGGCGTGCGGCCGGCTCCCACCCGTACAGGTCACCGACAGGTGGGGTCCTGTTGACTTGCCGGTGGGCAAGTGGTGGTGTCTGTAGTGATTTCCTCGCACGCTGATGTGGATGCGGGCGGACGGATTTGACAAGTGGCTGGATCGGTACGCGGTGCCCTCTCCGCTCCTCTCGCTCACGTGTCGCTGACGTTGCGGGCCCAGGCGTAGGTGGGCCCCACTTGGTAGTGACGTGAGTGGGATGGAGTTAGGGTGAGCGGTCGCTGTGCTCGGGCTGCGACGCGTGATGCCGGGGGCGCGACACGCCGTGGACGGCGGGGTGGGGGAAGTTGGCAACGGCCACCGAGTTGCCACGGGTTGCTTTTCACTGGAAGGTGGGCCCGTGCTTCTCTCTCTCGGCCCACATGCGCGGCGGGGCTGTGAGGTGGACTTCTCTCACGTGTTGTTCTTTTTTATTTTTCTCTCTCTTTTTTGTTAGGGAGTGGGGCCCGTAGTGAGATGGGCCTTGTGGGCTGCAAACTGGCTTCCCGTGTTTTGCGGTTAGCGGATCTGCAGATGGGTGTCAGCGGCGGAGACGGGCTTTTGCGGCAGTGTCTGGTCGCACACTGCCATGCCGTCATGGGACATAACCATCTCCATCGCTTTATCGCTTTATAAACTTCAGAACTATTTTTGATAATTTAAAGTAGGGTCCACTTGTAGTAAATTCAAATATATTTTTTTGTTAAAAAGAACTTGATGGAGCTGTTGTCCTTCGTTAGGGTATATCCCCTTCGTCCCATAAAAAACAATCTAAAATAGAATGCGACGTTTTCTCTATTGTACTAGGAAACGCCACAATCGTTGGTCTTTCTATAGGACGAAGGGAGTAGACTATTCTTAGATTGTGTTATTAACTCAAGGTTTCCAACTTCCACTCCCACACATCCAAAACTACTAAACAATGTGTTTTTTTGCCAACAAAATATATATATAAGTTGTTGTAAATAACCATATTAATTCATTGTTCAAGTTTTTATCTAGCACTTAATTAATCGTACGTTAACCCGTCTCTCTGTTTTACATATGAACGGGAGAAGTTCCCAACCCCTCCAAAAGAACAAAATCATAGAATGATTAAAGAAAACTACGTAAAATACCACCTCAGATATAGAGATTTATTTTTTAGTTACAGTCGATTGGATATGTAAAATACTACCTCAGATATAGAGATTTATTTTTTAGTTACAGTCGATTGGATATATGCATAACTATTGTTTATTCCCAATGATTTACAGGTTGTATGTAGACCATGTCTTACTCAAACCAACAACAAAATATCTATAATCAACGTTCGATTGTTATGTTGATCAAATCACACACACCACTCCCCGCAAAAAAAACACAAACACACACACCATTGCCAGCAACTGACATTGAACCAAAGCAAAGTATAGTATCGGAGAATAACTTAGTTGTAGTCACTCACTCGGATCTTGTCACAGGTATATTCATCGAAATTGATTCGACGGAAAACGCATCCACCAAGGAAGCTGTACCATACGGAACCTCCAATGTGACACATCCAGGAAGGCCACAACATTTAGAGTGTCGTCGTCGCTATTTTGACCATTTGAAACTAAGTTTTCACCCTGAAAGGCCACATACCACATGAAGGTACAGAAAAGGACGTCAGCATTGTATTTGGAAAGGTATGTGGCACCCATAGGAGTCACCTATCGATGCTCCTAGTGTGACATCGCCCGTCCAATATCTCAACCTGAGCTTGACCTTCAACATTGTATTGGCGGTAGAGAGGAAGGGGGAGATACATGTGTGCCAACATCGCCTTATCCAAGTCATCTTTGGTAGTTTGAAGAAGCCAATGGCGATGATGGGTAGGGTGACACCTTAGTACCTATGAGGCCAAGCATCAACATGGTGAGGAGGCTCATCAGAGGAAGCTCACCGAAAGGAGGAGAAAGGGGGCCACTGAAGGAGGGAACTTGCCGAAGAGAGAAGGAGGGGGCTCACTAAAGGTAGGCTATCACCGTCATATTGCCGGAGGAAGGTCGCTGGCTTGCATCTTATTTTCTTACCATGTCATATCAGTGGATATGCTGGGTTGCTTATTGTCGAGACATGTGTCACATGCATCAAAGAGAAAGATGATAAGTTATATAGAGAGAGAAATAGGAGGAGATAGCCGAAGACGGTATATTTTCAACCTTATTGTTTGTTCTATATGGAATTAGCCATCGTAAAATTTACATTTTAAAGCTTAATTTTAGAGTTGATCCTAAAATATTTTCAGTATACTTTTTAAGGATTGACTTTTAAATCGTTAAAAATATACTATCTCCGTCTCAAAATGTAAGTATTTTAGCAACGGAGGTAGTAGTACATATTTTTAAGGACTGACTTTTGAGCCGTTTTGGCTAAACCTATGGCGAAATTTTGCGTCATGTACTGATGTCTAGCTCAAATGCAAAGCTCAAAAACTCCAAAGCAGGAAGAGGCGGGGAAAGGAAAAAAAAAAGAGAAAAGAAGAGAGAAGGAAAAACAAGCGGGCCGAGTTGTGAGTGACTGCGGTGCAGATTTTTTTCGCCAGCACGGCCGAGCTCTTCGCTGAACCCCCAAAATCTCACGACCCACCTCCCCTCCGCCTCTCCCATCTACCCACCGGCGGGCGGCGGCGACATGGAGGGCGGCGGCGAGGAGTTCGCGATCGGGGTGCTGATCTCCGTGAAGACCACCCTCGGCGAGGAGTTCGAAGGCCAGATCGTCTCCTTCGACCGCCCGACCAACCTGCTCGTCATTCATATCCTTTCCAAATCCCTCCCTCCTGTCCCCATCCGGTTCTTCCGTTCTTCCCCCCATCTCAGTGCTCTGCCACTTTCGCTCCCCGTGTTGTTCGTGCTTTTTTTGCGGTTGTTTTTGTTTCCATGACGGGGTAGATCACAGGAAGGCGTGGGGAGGACGGAGAGAGGGGAGCGGAGGAACGTGCGGGTGCTCAAGGCGAACTACATCCGGGAGTTCTCCGTGGTAGGCAAGGCCGACGACCCGCTCGACCCGGCCGGCTGCGTGCTCGACCTCGCCGCCATCCACGCCCGGGAGGAGGCCGCTCTCAGGTGCGTCACACTCCCATCTCGACCCTGTTCTACCACTGTGTGCTCCCTATCAGATGTGTTTCTCAGGCTGAAGCTGGAGTAGGCTGAAGTAATTAGATTGATCATACAATTCTTGATGACATGTGTTACATGGCATATTTTTCCAGATACTAATTATTGCAAATGTGAAATTCAGTTCTTTTTTCCTGTGATAATCATCAAGCGACTTATGTTATAGCTGTCACAACAGTGGACCTGACCTTTCTAGTTGGTAAAAGTGATATACTCCGTGTTATGTGGATATCCAGTCAGAATAAGTGATAGCAAGTGAACAAGGACACATAGGTGCTTGAAAACAGGAGGGAGATAGAAGAAAGGCCATGCTATCTAGAACAGAATCACACTGTTTAAACTGTTATGAAGTTCTTGGTCGTTCATCAAAATATTAAGAGTCGAAATTGAATCTGTCATCAAACAGCCCCCTCCCCACCCCCCAAAAGAAAACCTGTCTTGGTCCACAGATTATAATAGCTTAGATTTTGTATTTGAGTTGGAGTTTATAGTTTGTTGCCTTCTGGCTTTCCATCAAGAACTGTAGCTACTCTGGTCATTGGACAATGAAGCAAAAGACATGTGTGCAATGCAATTTAAAATTCCGGGATATGGGCTATTATGGATTTCAAGAGAGCATTGAAGACTGTAAAACTTGGTTTGACAGTGTGTACTTTCGCTTCTTCAAGACTGTAGTGCACCCTGTAGAATTACAGACATGCAATATTGCAACAGCCAACCTGTTAAATTGCTTATGTATCAGCTCTGAGCTCATGCTATTCACTTATTTTAGAAACCAGGTTTCAAAACTGGCTTGTCATGGTTTGGTTTCTTCAAGCATAAACTGTAATCTAAATGTTTTCTTTTGGTTCTACGCTTTTATGAATTGTTAGGTATTAAATATGATTTTTTATAGGAATTAAGTATACCTTTTTCAAGTTTAAAATTTATGATATATTTTAAATATTTTTTGCACTTGGTATTTGGCTAGTGAACTCAGAAAAATGTTTGCTTTATCTACTAAAAAGATAATTTCGAGATCTTCTGCTGTTTACTTATAATAGGTGATTTTTGCATCGACACTGAATGTTAAGTTACTGTTTTGGGGGTATTTATGTTTTGATGGAAGCACAGTACATGGGGATATTATAGTTGTTGGCTGGTTAATGTAGTTATAGTGAAAATTGCTCGACAGCTGATGTTATTGACTAATGATGTATGTGGCATAGCCAATATATATCATGACATTGGTTTATTTTGTTTGGTCTGTATCTCTGTGACACTGGTTTGGTTGTTAAGTGTTAGCATATGGCTGGCTTATAACTTTTCATTTTGTCATGGATTTCTCAGTCCTGTCCCTATTCACCTATGTGGTGTTTAACGGTTTCAAATATCTTATACTCTACATTTTGCATCAAGCTTGTCCTTACTAACAAGCTGAGAATTAGCTCACACACTTTCGTGTTCTTTCTCATGTGCAGACAAGCTGAGATTGAAGCCGAGAGAATTGGTGTTGGTGTCACCCCAGAAGCTCAAAGCATATTTGATGCATTGTCCAAGACGTGAGTAACCTTTCATATCTGGTTCTGAGAGATTCACATCTCCTCGCATGCTACTATCATATACTCATAGTGTTCCTATTGGATACATGCTCCAAAAGTATATTTTTAACTCAACCTTGTTTCATTGACAGCCCTGTATTTCACAAGGACAAGCATGTGATTTCCGCATACTATGAATACGCCTCACGCCTTTAGTCTTTTGCTTATTTGCTGCTCTAAAAGCTGGAGGAATGCCCTTACACTAAATGCTATTCATGCCTGTGCCTTTTTTTGCATGGGTTCTTTTGAGAATTAATCTTATTTTAATTTGAAGCTGCTTCCAGATGTGGTAGAGTGGTCTCTTCACAAATTGATACTTTGTTTTGAGTGGGTTCTGTTAGCTGATTATTGTCAGCATTTCGAAATTTATTTTCTGTTTGTTTTGGGGAAAATAAAACCCATGTGAGTTTGACATGTCAGTTCTGTTTATTATTTTCCGATTCGTCAGATCTTCGTTGTGCTATTGTACAATTTGCTCCTGCTTTTAGTTAAAGAATACAACACAGTGATATTTTCTGCACTTAAGGCAAGCAGACGCTAGCTTCATGTTTTTCACAGCAATAAATTTTCTTTCTTTTTGTTTGCTTTTATTCTGTTAGTGTCAAATTGTTTTCTGTCAATGTGGCTTACTCTAATTTGTTCGCAACAAAGGCTCTGTTCGGAAGCTGGTTACTGTGGCTGGCTGCAGCAGCTTGAACAGTATTTTTTATTGCTTATTCAGTTGTTGCATACTTATGGTACAGCGCTGCGGCTGCACAGCAATTGCTGCCGAACACAGCCAAATTGCTTTTGACAAATCTTGTAAAGCTTCTCTACATCATGGAACTATGTTATATGTTTCGCCAGTTTTCCACCTGTTGTCCTCGCGTGTTGCATTATTAGCACAATCTTTTGGCATATATGTGAAAATGTAATGAAACACTGCTTTTCTTAAACGTAAATTTGTATGCATATAACAAGCTATATTCTTCTCAGGCTTCCAGTTCAGTGGGACAAGACTGACATTGTTGTAATGAAGGAGGTTCGTGTATGCAATCCATACCTGCCTGAAAATGTCAGTGGAGGAACATCTGCTGCAAATGAACGGGTTAAGAAAGTGGTAATGCATCGATGCTTGTGAACCATATTTGTACTTCTAATATAAACTACTCCCTCCGTCCCAGAATATAATAAGAAGTTTTAGAGTTGGATACGGTTATTAAGAAAGTAGGTAGAAGTGAGTGGTGGAGGGTGGTGATTGGATGAGTAGTGGAGGTAGGTGGGAAAAGTGAATGGTGGAGGGTTGTGATTGGTTGGGAAGAGAATGTTGGTGAAGTTGTTATATTTTAGGACAAATCCTAAGGGCTAAAATTTGTTATATTTTGGGACGGAGGGAGTAGTAAAATGGCTAATCATTATGTATCTCATATTTTCTTTTTGGGGTGTTGTGTCTTGCAGCTTGACTTTGAAAGGAAAAGGCTACATGGGCGTGTACCTGGCCAGTTCTAACTTATTCGGCTGCTTTTCACCTGAACTCCCCCTTTGTACTCTACTTTAAGGGCTGAATCATCAATAGATTTTTCTAAAATTTGTTTCTGCAAAATCCATGCCATAAACTATCTCATCAGCTAGCTAAATCTGTATCCTGTTATAGATATCTCATCAGCTAGCTAAATCTGTATCCTGTTATAGATGTGCCCTTCGAATAAATTGTCATGCTGATGTTAATTCAGCTGCTGGTTGTAAGAGGGCTTTGATTGAGGCAAACTTAGAAAGCAAAATTTGATTGATGACATTGAAAGAAGGTGAGTTATAGATAACAAAGAAAAGATGGGGAGCTACAGTGGAAAATGCTTTATTGAACTTATGTATTTTGTGCGAGATTTGTAACTCCAGTTTTTTTTTTTTTCTTATACTTTTTGGGGAAACTTATACTTCATGGGTAATCGGGGTAACCTTTTTATTTCTGACTGCAGAATTAATATAGGGAGAATGGAGGCATTTTCTAGACCACAGGAACTGAAACTTAAATTGTCCAATCCTGTACTATGCTGTATCTTTATTTTTTTTTTTGTTCAGGTTAAGAAGTTGCTCATCTGTTGTCGCGTTCAGTCTGATTTGTGATATAATGCATAGAGAACTGTTGATACCAGTCCAATGGCGTATATATTCTATACATGTTCTCACATAATTCCTTGGTGTGACTGAAGAATTTGTTTACCATGACAAAAATAGGCTCTCATTCTTATGCTGGATATTCTGGAGTCACACTGTTGCATGGGAATGGATCTTCGCTGTCATACTGTGGAAACGTTGTTATTATACCTGGTTTGTTTTGCTCAAACATTGTTGTAAGAACGAGTTTTTTTTTCTCTCTGACATTAATTGATTTATACAGCACATGAGTATTGCTAGCCTTTTCTGAACAGAGTATGAGGCCTGGTTTAGTTCTAAAAAAAAAAATCACTAAAAACGTCACATCGAATCTTTAGACACAGAGCATTAAATATAGATAGAAACAAAAACTAATTGCACAATTTGCATGGAAATCGCGAGACGAATCTTTTAAGTCTAATTAGTTCATGATTAACCATAAGTACTACAGTAACCCACATGTGTTACTGACGGCTTAATTAGGCTTAAAAGATTCGTCTTGCGGTTTTCAGGCGAGTTATGAAATTATTTTTTCATTCGTGTCTAGAAACATTTTCGATATCCGGTTAAACATTCGATGTGATAATTTTTTTTCTTTTCGCGATCTAAACATGGCCTCAGTAGATCGATAAGGGAAGCTCAGGCTTTATCACATGTTGTTGTTGACTAGCAGATCGGGCCTGGCCAGCTGGAAGGCCCAGCTCGTCCTATCATTAGCCCAGCACCACACGGCATAGGTACTGCATCACTAGTACTGGTGTTTTCTTTGGAACAATTGTTACACTGGACGTTTTGTCTGCACGTACCGGCGCAGTACTAGTACGGAGTAGTACATTAAATTGGATCGATGTGTTTTTACTCCTACCCGCACGGTGGTTTTCCATGCAGGGTAAAATTAGTCAACTCATAACCATAAATGTGGAAAGTATAGCGTGAGAGCCATTAATATGTGCATTTATTTCTCCAAGTCCCATTCACTTGCATGTTTGCTGCAGCATCTGCTCTCGCTCGCTTCTCTTGTACTCATTCGAGGGCGAGAGCTCCACATGCCAATTTGCCAGCCAGCTGCCTCATTGGTCGTCTCAAACAAACAAATCCCCAGGCTTCACACGAATTCTCGCATGGTCGAGATCTCCATGCAATCCATTCTTTCTAATTTAATGCGGCCGTGTGGTACTTAAACATGAGTGCTTCTAGTTCTAGAATGCCATCTGATCTGATGATAAATTTATTGGAGTTAGTTGGATCCCTTGATCACGCACGGTCAGGTGCCCCCTACCAAAGCTACACTTTTGCTTAATGCTTATGGTAGGCGACGACTACTCCGGCGGCCAAGAGCCCAAGAAGAGGTCAAGAGTACAAGAATGAAGGGTAGGTGGCCATTGCGAATTTCACGTACGATCTGTATGTTCTGTGAACCCGTGACTAATCATTCTCACCGAAAAATGGCGAAATAACCAAGTCCCGGCGAAAAAAGCAAAGCACTGTAGCGGTGAGAGAAAACAACCAAGGAACACAATGATAGGGAATAGTACGGTGACGCAACTTTGCGTACAGGTCGAAAGCATACTTGCCTCCTCTTTTCACCTCTCTTCCCTTGGAACGAGACACGGGAAAGCGCGAAAAAAAATAGAGTATACTCCCATCCATTTTCCATTCTCGCTCCTCTGCCCTACCCCAATGCCCATACTACTATGCCACAATAATTCACTCACAATAATACTAATGCTAGTACTACTCACATGGAGTAACCACATTTCTCTCCTATAGCCTGATTGATGAAGCTTAAAAAAAATTCAGTTCAAATAAAAGAAGCTTAAAATTTTAAGAAGCAACTGATTGGTAGCCGCTCGGAGAATCTGAAAAAGTTTGGTTTCTTAGCTTATAGCTTGTGGTTTATTTTCTGATTTTACAATTATAACTTTTAAGAATGTAAAAAAATTGAATTGTTTAAGAAAATTTCTGATTCTAAGAGAAGCTGTAGCAGCTAAAAGCTTCCGAAACATGCCTCTTGGTCTCCCCTCCTATCCCAAGGGAAAAGAAGGTACTCATTCTGTCCCTAAATATAAGAGATTTTGGTTAGATGTGACACATGCTAATACAATAAATCTGGATAAGATGTATCACATCAAACCAAAACCCTTTATATTTATACTTAGAGATGGAGGGAGTACTACCAAAGAGAGACGAGAATCCCACTCATCTCTTCACTGTGAGAACCACTGTGCTACGCCATCGTACTCGTAGGAGTGATCTGCAATAAGAAATCTTTTTCTTCACGCACAATCCATGACCAAAAGTCGTCCTTTCCCTACTGCCCAAACTCAAAACCCACAAATGCACAGCAAACCATGCTGCGCAAAACGGCACCGTTCAAAGCATAAAAAAAAAACGGCACCGTACAAAAAAAGCTCAGGCGAATCAAATCCACACCACAACCCCCCTGAATCAAACGTGAATTATCCCAACCTTCACTTTACCCGCAAAATTTGACGCCGCGGCGCGCGGGCTGAGACGAGAGAGAGAGAGAGAGTGAGACGGAAGAGATTCGCACGGCTCGAACACGCACACACGCAAAACAACACGGGCATAAATGCGGTTTTGGAGCGCTGCGGGGTGTGCGTGAACTGTCCTCCCGCAAGGCGAAGGAAAAAAAAAAAAAAGAAGAAGAAAAACGATGCGTGGTGTGGTGTGGTGCGGTGGTGGGGGTGAGAAGAGAACAAAACAACCGCTCCCTGCTGCGCCCCTCCTGCCACCCGCTGCGGCGAGCGCTTTTTTGACCGCTTCTGCCGTCTCCCTCCTCACACGGCACACGGCTCGCCTCCCCCCTCCTCTCCTCTGATCCACCGGGTAGTAGTAGTACTACACGCGCTACTACTGCCGCTGTACTGCTCTGCCACCACTTCTCCACTCCACTCCACTCTCCTCTACTACCACCGCCGCCGCTCTCGTCTCGACTCGACTCGCATTGCGCCTGCGCTGTGCTGTGGTGGTGGCCGCGCGGGGGGCGAGATGGCCGGAGGAGGTGGGGGAGGGGGAGGGGCGGCGCCGGCGCCGAAGCACGACGAGCTGACGCCGCACCCCGTCAAGGACCAGCTCCCCGGCGTCTCCTACTGCATCACCAGCCCTCCTCCGTGGCGTGAGAACCAGAACCCCTCTCCCTCTCCTCCTCCCCCGCTCTTGTCGGGGTGTATCGTTCGCTCTCTGTTTCCGGTTGGTCGATCGCGATAGCGATGGTTCTCCGCTTCCTCGCGTCGTTTTCGCGAGGCCTCCTGCCTCCTCGCGTCGGTGGTGGTGGTTTGCGTGCTTGCGTTTACTACTACGCGGGGGTGCTTCGTTGCTGCGCTTGAGTTGTTGTTGTTGTTGTTGTTTTTGCGAGGGAGTTGATAGATCTGCTCGAGCTTTCCTCATTAGGAACTTGATACGCTTTCTTAAAAGCGATTTGCCTTTTCGTTTTGTTCTCCAGGCTATTTAATAACACCTCGCATTAGTTTATTTAGTGATGCTGAAAAGGTTTGACTCGTTTGATTCTAGTCGCGGGTACCAACCATGAACGGATCAACCCACCAGATGGGACCTAGAATTGTTGGAAAGCGTTGTAGGAACCGGGTTTTGGTGCCAGTTTGATGCTCATTCTTCATACTGATTCCGATTCTCTCGATCATGTTTCGCTGTTGCCTCGATTTATGTCAATGTCAGCGTGATGGTTTGTGTGGATGGAATATTCAAGAATCCAGTAATACGGAATTTTGTTGGGTGATTTCAGTTCTATTAAATTTTGCTTTGACTTGCTCCAGTGTTTTCACATGCACCGTGCTCTTTTTTTGTTAAGTACTAGTACTACATATTGTTGCTATCCATAGTTGGCGTGTTATATGTAGTGGAATTCGCATGTACTTTCTTGATAGCTACTAGTTCCAGACGATACTGTCCATATCGAAAAATCGTTGTCACTTTGAGTTCCATTCGTTCTCATGTTTTTTTAACAGAGATTTTATCTCTTTGTGCATGATTTCACGTATGTATTAGATAAGTCCCTGTCACGATTTTCTTTTGAATTTGTATTCCCAAGGCATGAGCCATGAACTTGAACGAACAACACTTGCAAGAGTTCTAAAGGATGAAGCCCATCTACACTGTATGATGTAATCGTTAGTTTTGATATCTTTGATCTTTCTTCAAAATTGGCCTACTGTCTTCTTATATTACGTTACATTTTTTTTTTCCAAACTACATATTTCGTTACGGTTAACTTCAGCATTTTTATGTGTTGCCAAGTATGGCTACTTCCTCTATCTGCTATCCCACTATAAAAGTTGTTTGTTATACATTTCCACCTTATGCTGTTTATACTATCCGTATGGTTTTAGTTAGAAACTTGGGTCTGAAGTTTTTTGTCGTATGCAATTTTTTAAAATGCAGCTGAGGCCATTCTTCTTGGTTTCCAACATTATCTGGTTATGCTGGGAACTACAGTTATCATACCAACTGCACTCGTTCCGCAGATGGGAGGAAACAATGTGAGATTACACATTTACCTGTTTGTGTTTCTTTTTACTTTAGCCATCAATCAAGACTAACAGTATTTCTTACTGTGTTAGGAGGACAAGGCTGTTGTTATCCAAACATTGCTGTTTGTGGCTGGGATTAACACCCTTTTGCAGAGTTTCTTTGGAACCAGATTACCTGCGGTGATTGGTGGATCATACACATTTGTTGTACCGACCATCTCGATCATCCTTGCTGGTCGTTATGCCAACGAACCAAATCCACACACAGTATGTTAAAAATCAGTAGCTACTTGCTTTCAGATATTGTTTTTGTGTTTCTTGACCTGATGGATCACCTATTTTCATGTGAAGAAATTCCTCCGAATCATGCGCGGAACACAAGGTGCATTGATCGTGGCTTCTGCTTTACAGATCATATTTGGTTTCAGTGGCCTTTGGCGTAATGTTGCAAGGTACTGAGGTGAACCATTGGTAATTGGCATTGTTTTTTTTCTCTTAATCAAGTAGCTGCTTCAGAGGTACTCAAGCAAGAAATGATCTTGCAGAAAAAATATCTTTGTTTTCAGTCTCATTACTATGTACTGGATTTCTTTCAGGTATCTGAGTCCATTGTCAGCTGCTCCACTGGTGATGCTAGTCGGCTTTGGACTTTATGAGCTTGGTTTTCCCTCGGTAAAGTATTGTGTTTCCACTCAAGGCTCCATATTTGTTTGAAATAATGTATTTCTCATCTTAGACTAACTGCTCAGGTTGCCAAGTGTGTTGAGATTGGTCTTCCAGAACTTATCCTCCTGGTGATCTTTGCAATGGTACGCATTTATTTCCATCATGTAGTTGTCACCTTCTTCACCTAGCATTGCTGTGCTCCAACTGTCCTTTTTCCTTTTTATTGTTTCATTTTTGCAGTACCTGCCTCATGCTATACACATGATGAAGTCTATCTTCGACCGTTTTGCTGTTCTGTTCACTATTCCCATAGTGTGGCTCTATGCATATCTGCTCACAGTTGGAGGCGCGTACAGGAATGCACCACCAAAGACCCAGTTTCATTGCCGAACTGACCGTTCTGGAATAATTGGTGGTGCTCCTTGGTAATATTTTTGAAAAATACGACTGTTCCATTGGTACCACTCTCGTTGTAAAAGTAACATGACCGCTTCCTTATCTTCTGTACAACTACAATGACAGGATAAGAGTTCCCTATCCCTTTCAATGGGGTGCTCCAACTTTTGATGCTGGTGAAGCTTTTGCAATGATGGCTGCTTCATTTGTTGCTCTGGTGGAGGTATGGCCCCATGCTCTGGGAAAATCAAATAATATTTCAGCACTTCATTTCAATATGAGGATTCTGAAGTAATGAGTTATGAACTCCTGAACTATTATTTTTGTAGTCTACTGGTGCTTTCATTGCTGTTTCAAGGTATGCTAGTGCCACACCTCTCCCACCCTCTGTACTTAGTCGTGGAATTGGTTGGCAGGTAAATGATTATCCACCATGTTCCAAGTTTGTCTTGATAATTTGCAAATCTGGAGTCAACTTTAAGCATATATAATTCATCTTGCTGTAGGGCATTGGCATTCTGTTGGATGGGCTATTTGGGACTGGAAATGGTTCTTCTGTATCAGTGTAAGCATTAGAATGGTACCTCGTGTTTTACTAGTGCAGCAACTGCGGTACATTTCAGATGCTTATGTAGTACTGCTCGATGAAAATTTTCTTGATTCTTTCTTCTCGATTCTGCTAGCTCTATGTAGATACTAGATGGAGTATATAGGCCTTGTTTAGTTGGCGAAAAGAAAATTTTTGGGTGTCGCATTGGACGTTTGACCGATATCAGAAGAGGCTTTCGGACACGAACGAAAAAACTAATTTCATTACTCGCCTGGAAACTGCGTGACGAATTTATTAAGTCTAATTAACCCGTCATTAACACAGGTGGGTTATTGTAACACTTATGGCTAATCATGGATTAATTATGCTAAAAAAATTGTTCTCGATTTCCATGCAAACTGTACAATTAGTTTTTCATTTTATTTATATTTAATGCTCTATGTATATTTTTAAAGATTCGATGTGATGTTTTTGGGGAAAAAAATTTGGGAACTATACAAGGCCATACTACTCCGGAATTACTCGTGGTTCGTTTTCTAGGTCTACCTAAAGGCAAAAAGTTCAGATTGTGGTTTCGTCCGCTAAGAACTTTGCATGTCCTGATGTCCGACGTGTGGATAAGACCTGTTCATTGGCAACATTCTCTTGCTTGTACCGATTCAGGGCTTGCTCTCTAATGATCCATCCGTGACCCTATAGCGGTATATCCCGCATGTGCTTGTATATTATTGCACCTATGATTTCTAGAGATTAGATTATGTTTCAACATTCTTTGATCTGTTTGTTAAGGTTGGCCCGGCGATTTTGCCATGTTATGCCATGAACACGAAGAGAACTGTTGCAGATTTGTCATGGCCTGTTGTTCTTTTGATACCCTCCGATAGTCAAATGCGTGATCCATCGGAATGTCCTTTTATCGTTTGATGGATGGGAAGTATCTACCTCCGTTTGCTGTGTATCTTGCCCAATGCCCACTGATCAGAACGAGAGAGATTTTCGCGGAAACGAAACAAGATAGGAATTGGAGTTTGATAAAGAAATGGTACTTCCCATGTGAAATCATGTGGACTGCCCTTGTCAGTTTATCGCGCCAAATCTTTGTGCCATACGACCATATCACACATGAACTACTAGTACTTCACAAATATGCAAAGATCTTCAGCTGAGCCGCCTCCACCTGATAGCAATAGCCTAAAACGGTCGCCTTCAGCGAAGGAAGAAATATCGTCATGTTACTCCCAGAATTTTGCGTTCCCGTCTTTCTGACGCACGCAACCAAGGAGGAAACCGGCAAAGCTACAGGAAACAACGAGCAGATGGGGGCTAACCGAGAGAGGATGATGCAGCGATGCTAATCGATCGGCCATTTGGGGTGTGGTCACGGCTCACGACAGTCGTTGGACCACCAACACCCACGGCGATCATTGCTTTGCTTCCGTCCACCGTTCGACAGCTAGGAGGCGTTCTCACGGCCCTGAAACCTGACAAAACCGCCGCCCCAGATGGTGCCAACGCCGATCGGCACTGCACGGACACGGGCTCGGCAGTCGGCACCACCACTGACACAAACGCATCACCATCAAGCAGAAAAGGCGATGATGACGAGGGTCACAACCTCACAGTCACAGGGTTTATTAGCACTGATGAACAGATTATTGACACTTGGTGCCAGTACTGAATTACTATTGCTAGTGAGGATGAGGCTGAACCGTACAATACAATGGTCTCAAAATAAACAAACAAAATATGATCTATCTGTATTCGTAATATTATGATACGTGACATTCAATAATCAATACTAGTAAGGCCTTATTTAGTTAGGGAAAATTTTTAGGTTTAATTATCACATCGGATATATGGACATACATTTGAAATATTAAACGTAGTCTAATAATAAAACAAATTACAGATTCCGCCAGAAAACTGCGAGACGAATTTATTAAACCTAATTAATCTATCATTAGCAAATATTTATTGTAGCACCATATTATCAAATCATGGTGCAATTAGGCTTAAAAGATTTGTCTCACAATTTACAACGCAATATGTGTAATTGGTTTTTTTTCTACATTTAATACTTCATGCATATGTCCAAACATTCGATGTAACAGCGTGAAAATTTTTGTTTTAAGATCTAAACAGGGCCTAAGTTTGTTTAATTTTCACACTACGAGTTTGCCCAGTTGCGAACGTATGGTCCCTGGTCGAGCTACTGCAATTTATTTTTCTTCCATGGTTTTGAGCCCCTAGTCCAAGATTGGTTCAGTCAAAGAAATGGAAAATTTATAACAGATAGGAGTATATACAAGCCTTGTCTGAATAAATGTATGGCTCAGGTGCATGTGCTGTAAATGTGAACGCATTATTGGCGAAATGATTCGAGTGGGCCTGGCCTTCGTTGGCCCATGCATTTGCCGCAATCGCATTATCAATTGCATCGCAGAGCCAACAACACGATCGCCGAATCTCCCACTTGCGCTCCATGGCAGGCAACGCACCGAGGGGAGTATATATGCTTCATCGTTTCACCGTTTCGCTATCCTGTTCAACTGTTCCATCCGTGCACAAAGAGCAACTAAATGACACAAAAAAAGTCAGAAGCATTGTCAAACTAGCCACGCAATTGCACACGATTTACGGGCTGCCCGGTTGATGTGCAGTTGTGCATGAGCACACTGACAGTGATGCGGTCCTCGCCAATTTGCGCATCTCAGCATCACAGGAGACAAACATACACTATGCTGCCTCTGTTGCAAGATCGCAACTTGCAAGGAAGATGTCCCTGCGTAAAACATGCCATCACCATGTCGTACACATGGGCGTAGCAAACCCCATCCTATGTTTCCCGAGTCCTGGCTGGTGCAGTCAGCTCTCGGATATGTCACTGACGATGGTGGCCAACTCGGTTTCTGGCCCACCTGTCAGTCAACCGGTCGACGTGTGACGCATGCAAAACGGCAGCAGCAGCAGCTTCTCTCCCGGCGCACTGCCTCAGTTCCATGAAAAATCAAACTAATACTAGATATGACACATCTTAATACTATGAATCTAAAGATGTATACTCATAGTGTATGTAATTCATGGGTGGCAATTTAGTCTTTGGATTGATGGTCCTCAATACTCATTCTTATTATCTAAAAAAACTCCATGTCATTCTTTTTTTTTCTTTTGAGTGTGGTTTTGTATGTCTAGTTGTGTTCATCTTAGTTATGCAGAGATCGGAAGTGTTCTCAGAATAATTGTATCACTTTGATGTAATTGGTTGAGTCCAACAAAATCTTCTATTATCTAAGATATACTTGGAGTATGTCTAAATTCGTAGTATTGTCATAGATTATTATTATTATTATTATTTTACGGAAAGAGTACAGTGGAAGACGGCATGGGTTTGAGTGTGTGCAAGAAGGCAGCCTCTCGCACAAAGCAGAGCACATGGCCTCATTAAATTCATCATCTCTTGGGTCGTCGAAACAGCCCTGTAGGATTACGTGACCATTGATCTTGACATCACGCCGCAAGATACTGACGTTTAACTTGCCTTGATAACAGCGTTGCCGTTGTTGAGTGTTGACCCTCACCATGTAATCAGGATGCACATCAGCGCAAAAATGGGAATTCGGATCCTCTGCATTAGAGGTACTAATGCAGAGGATGAACAGTGCTGCGCATTAAGATCACTGTGTACCGTCCGATCGAGAGTGAAAGGACCAGATTTTGCACTACAGTAAATTCAACACAGTACCAAAACAGTACTCAACAGCGTTTTAGATACTGTAGCTACAGTAAAGAGACACTGTGCATGACATTAATTCACTGTTCCTCTCGCATAAACAGTACCCTCTGCGGTACTGCAGACGATCCGGATCCCAAAAATGGAGTGGCCCTTATTGACTAAGCATCATGATTCATGAGATGCTTATAGGTTTCCATGACTCATCTATAATCTCATTTGGCACTTCATATTTTGATCAAACCGCAAACACCTCAGCTAAACTCTGTTTTTAAAACAGGCCTGTTCGCTTATTCTCTCCCTCTTCCACGAGAAGCATGTAGGATACAATTAGTAAAATACTACATTGGACTAGCTTGTTTTCAGGAAGTTGCTGGTTGGACGGTAACCAGAAGACATTGTCGTCGCAATTCATAAGGTAGTCTATTCCATGATCAGCAAACCGCAGCATGCAGAACCAAAAAAATACTGAAGACCAAGCCATGATCACAGAACTGTGATAGAAGCAGTATTCGGGCCATGATATGTGCCATCCATCATGGAACTTCTCTGTGACGTTTGTAAACAAAATAAACGAAGGAGCCTCGAAGACGTCTTGGAACTAGACTGCATTTTGCATCGCATATTGTACTAGTACATATTGTAAGTTTGTAACATTTTGGTGCCCGATGTAAATGGCAAAGCCTTTCCCTTTTTAATTAATTCTTCCATAGCTAGTTAGGTAGTGGTCGCCAATTGACATGTGGACCAGAATATTGGCTACCGGACAAGAGCTGACTTCACTTATCCATGCATGTGTTCGTGTTGCTCCTGAGCTAATTCTAGTAGCATCTTTCGGAGGACTAAAAATCCAGTTACGTGAAAGAAAAGATTGTGTGGCCGGCTCTATCTTTGGCATGCATTAGATGTATACAAAAACAAAAAAAGGGAATATTCTCATCAAATGAATACGCCCAAAGTTCTCTACTAGTGGCACTGCTAGAATACAACGTTTTGGCACAAGTTTGGCAGCTCTTCGCAACTTCACCAATACAAAACTTCACAATTGTTCGCCAAATCCTTACCAGCATGGGTTGAGTTAGCTAGACCAGTGAATCGATCCAAACGTACGTACATAGGACAGCGACCCCCCACTCAAAATTCTCAATGCAAATAACGGTAGAAAAAGAAAAGGAAACGGAAGCAAGCCGCACGGGTGAAGCTAGCCCGAAAGGGCAGTAGGCTGATGGCTCGGTCGGTTTGGCTTGGCTTTTCATGGTCCAAACCGCACGACGAACCCGCGAAAGCGACCGGCGCCGATGGCCGATGTGACATCCACGGGCGTGTTCCCATCTCCGCACTGTGCACCACACTGTTCGTTTACGCGGCCACAACGTCAAAAAGGCAGAGCTTCCCGACGAGTACAAACAACCGCCCCGGAACATGTACGTGCCAACCCCCGCCCGCGTTCACGTGCGCGTCGCTCCACGGAAAAACGGTGGCCCCCCTCGCGCCTCGCACGGGAAAACGACCGATCCCCCCCGCGCGCCGCGCCCGGGCGGGCTGCCCTCCCGCCGTAAACCGCAGCCCGGCAGCCGTGCACGCTCCCTGCGTCGCTCTACCCATGCGCTGGCTTGTTGCGCGAGCGAGCGAGGCGTGTTACGTACTGTAGGAATGAAAACGGTTCGGGAATTTTTTCTATTTCTTGATTTGTTTTCGAAAAAAATGAAAGTGTTTCTTGAAAATCATTGTTAGAGTTGTTATCATATTCTGGTAAATATTTGTTATCGTATTTGGTGATATTCAAGTATTTGAGAAACACACAGGGGTTTTCCGGCTAGCTTCACAAGCACGATCTGAGTTCGAAGTATCACCCTTTCTAATTATTTGATATTAGATTCTTCTCTAATATTTGTGTTTTTTTAATACTTTCGTATCATAGGTTTTCTATTTCTTTCACAGGTAAGAAAAGTATGAAAATAAAAACGTTATAATTAGTTTCCTCCGTTTTCAAACCGTTTTGACAGCTCGGTGATGGGTTGTCGCGAGTCTAATATGCACTATCAGCTAAGGGTGTGCGATTTTAATCCAAGTACCGTGTTAAATTTTTAACACGTTTACAATTTTTTTTAAAAAAAAATTGATTGGGGGATGCCCCTTCCTACAAATTCTTCTTCTTTTTTTTTTTAGTTTTTGCCGGGACTCGCAGGTCACGACCACATATACGAGCAGGCGGCGCGTTTGAGCGGTAGGTGCGCCGAAGACAGCAGCGGGGGAGGAGGTGGATACATACAGGATACGTGTTGGTCAAGTCCACTCTCCATATATACCACTACACCACCTCGTCGCTCGGGCAGTTGCTGCTGCAGCGCTGCTCACTGTGCCGTGTCCACCTCGCGCGCGCGCGCCTCCCTCCCGTTCCCGTACAGCGGTGGGGCTCGGCTAAGCTAACCGTGTGTGATCGAGCGTTGCGGGGGGAGAGGATGGGGAATTGCCAGGCGGCGGAGGCGGCGGCGGTGGTGATCCAGCACCCGGGCGGGCGGGTGGAGCGGCTGTGCTGGTCGATCAGCGCCGCGGAGGTGATGCGCGCCAACCCGGGGCACTACGTCGCGCTCGTCACGCTCCGCGTCGCCGAGGAGCGCCAGGACGGCGACGGCGGCGCGCGCCGCACCGTGCGCCTCACCCGCGTCAAGCTCCTCAAGCCCAAGGAGACCCTCCTCCTCGGCCACGCCTACCGCCTCATCACCACCCACGGTATGCGTATACATCACTCACCCACCATTTAATCTCCTCCTTCTTCGCGTCGATTAGTTCTTCTTGCGACTAAACCGAAACCGAATGTGTTTGTTGTGATTTTGTTGCAGAGGTGACCAAGGCGGTGCAGGCGAGGAAGGAGGAGAAGGTGAGGAAGGCGCAGCAGCAGCTGGAGGAGTCGAGGCAGAAGCTGCAGAGCAAGGCACGCGCCGCGGCGGCGGCGGCGGAGGCGGAGGCGGATGAGGCCGCGGAGGAGAACGACAACGACAGCGACAACTTCGACGACGAGGCGGCGTTGGATGCGAGTCTTGATCAGGTGGGTTTACATGGATCAGAGTGGTAGTTACCTGTCCTGCTTTAATCCAACCACTTTTTGTTCGATGCTCCCATGCACGTCCGTGGCATGATTGATACATGCTCCTACTACTTCTTTAAATTGTCTCTCTCAGATGCTGTAGTTAGTTGTTCCTCGCGATCACCGTGTCCTTCCATGATTCTCTATCTCCTTTTAACTTCTGTCTATCTGACTTTATCATCCAAAAGAAGTGTTCTTTTTTTTTGGTTTTGGGATTTCCATTAATATTTTTGCAACCGCTGAATCTCCCTAGTAATCACGGAAATCAAGAGTCCTCGTCTTAATGAGCCCAGTTGAGAATACAGTACTACCTATTCCCAACCTCCAAGTGACATGCATTCAATAAGATTATAAGGTTGTGGCCCTATGGGGGCCAACTGGTTTTAATAGTTGGTTTTAGTGAGTGGAGTAGCAACTAGTGTCAGGTTTCCAGGACCATATTGCGAGATTCCTTACCACTTCTGAGACCGCGGCAACATGCAAAGGTTCCATCTTTTCTGATTACTCTACTGTTTACCCACCTGATTGCAGTTGGCGCGTCAGGACAGCAACCCGAGCTCCAGCGCGCGGCACCGGCAATGGCGGCCTTCGCTGCACAGCATCGACGAAACGACGGGGAGCTGATGCCCTGTCAATGGCGTCAAGCATGATAGAACACGATCACACGATGGTTAATCGTCGAGCGGTGAATCTGTATTTTTCGGTGTTTCACCCGGCCTTGATTAGCTTTGCAAAGGTTGGCGCGTTTGCACACTGTGAAGTTGAGTTTGACACCTCAGGATGACAGGGCTGCTCGGGAAACTCTGGCCCTGATGAATCCGTGTAAATTTTCAGGCTTTGATGGGGCCTTGTTGTGAGGTTGCTCGTTTTTTCTTTCTTGATACATTTGCACCTGGAATCAGAACAATGTTGCTCCAGAAAAAAAGAGAAAAAAAAAGCCAGAAAACCTCTGTACTTGATGCTCTCCTACAAATGGGAATCGAGCGCATTTCATGATCCATAGTTTTTTGAGGATGTTAATTTGTTTATACAAGTATAATTCTTGATGCCAAATTTCGCAATCATAAGCTCAGTGCCCAGTGACAGATGCCGAGATGCACCTGCAGATGGTGGAATCAGCATCATCAGAGCATTCGGAGGTTGGAAACTCATCATGTTGATTCGCGTCGGCGATTGCCTATTGGGATATCAAACATTTGTTTAAGCTGTTCCTGATGTCCTAACAGGACAAGTGGTGAAGGTCTCAAATCAAGATGCCCACAAAGCCAAGGCCAACATTACCTACCACTCTACCAGGCTGAGTTATGCATTGACGCAGTAGATCAGTTGTTTGTTTTCACATGCATGCCTCAGAAGAACACATGAGCTGACAGTCTCACTGTCCCACTGTATATTAACGGCAAGCCACTTGTTAGCGTAGGATATACAGGTAGTCTTCTGGCTCTCTGCTAGCAACAGCTCGCAGAAATTAAATACTGTCAGCTACTAACCACTTGTTAATGCAGCTAATTAGCCCCAACTTCTAGAGCGAGTGAGTGCCTGATGGCTGGTGCTTACCAGTTACCAGCCACCACAGGACATCCCAGCCATTGCACGCTGCGGCCCCTCGGCGCCGGCTCAGTGCCTCTACTTTAATTTGCAGTGTTGCTCCTGCAGTAACACTGTACAAAAGCACCAAAATGTATCTCCTCGGCACTTCATCCTCCAGGATTCAATTCGGCCGCGGAACAAAAATGATGGATGATGAAACATGAACGACTGGTACTACCATTTGGCATGTTTCCTTCATCTTATCATCTTGGTATGGACGTCCCAGGCCAGGCTTCAGGGCCCTTGTGCTGGTGGACATGGCAAAGCTTGCCCGGCACGTGCAGTCCCTGACATCAGATGAGCGGCACTTTTGATTTTCAGTTAAAGCCACGGAACAAACATCAACCGTAGCTCGAGAATCAGAGGAATTTGGATGATCCTTATCCATGGATTTTGGATGGCATCACGGCACATCTGCAGTGTACCTGTATTGAATCCTGCATCCTGCAATGCAAAAGCTTTTACTGTGACGATCAGTATTTATCGGGAACGGGGTCTTTCCTTTCTTTTGGAGGCTTTAGGTAGGGACTTATATTTTTTTGAGAGGGACTAAAGTTTAGTCCCTAGTTCCCAAACACCCCCTTAACTTCTTCCAGCATTTTGATCGTTCCGTACCAACTACCAAGTGAGCTTCTGATGGTTTTGTCTAAGAAAACCATGATTTGGCGATGACAGCCTTTATAGAAAGACAGACCAGGCGCTGTGTTGGTTGCATCTCAGAGCCTGTTTGGTAGAGCTCCAACTCCTAAATTTAGCTTCAGGAGTTGGGTCTTGAGTGGAGTTGTGGAGTTGTCTAAACCCAACTCCACCTTTCTAGTTCATTTTGTGAGAGAACTCCATCTAGCTCCGTTTCCATTTCAGGTGGAGCTGAAACTGTTTGGTTGAGCTATAGCTCCGGGAGAGGTGGAGCTGGAGCTGTGCCAAACAGTCCCTCAGTTCCTAGATTTGCATTGACGCTCCAACGGGAATATTTGTGCACAAATAATCGAGTTTTGTATATTTACCGACGAATGATATACGCATATTTTTTTCTTTACTTGGAACTCTCGTGCAGTGCATTGGAGATGACATTATTAAAGCATCACCAAGAGATTACATATAACCTCTAAAAATTTGTTTTTTTTCATAAACTGAAAATAGGAAACATAATAAGTAATATCTTAGAGAAAATCCTAAATTTTATAAAAAAACTAGAAGTGAGACCTTATTAAACTACCAACAGAATTTCCGTTTTACTCTGTCAGCGCACACTACCTCCTGGCGCTCCCCTGAAGCCGCGCTGATCTCCCACGCGTGGGAAGGAGAGGAGGAAGGTGGGAGCGGCTAGATTGGAAGTGGGCAAGGGCACCGCTTTCTCCCGTATAACGACAGAGCAAATGTTTCGGGAAAGAGAACTCCAAAAATCATGCAGCTAAGTAAGGGACTCGTTGGAGTGCTTTCTTTCACTAAAATCCCTTAAAATCGATTTTTAGATGAAACAGGTCACATGCATGCCTCAGAAGAACACATGAGCTGACAGTCTCACTGTCCCACTGTATATTAACGGCAAGCCACTTGTTAGCGTAGGGTATATATAGGTAGTCTTCTGGCTCTCTGCTAGCAACAGCTCGCAGAAATTAAATACTGTCAGCTACTAACCACTTGTTAATGCAGCTAATTAGCCCCAACTTCTAGAGCGAGTGAGTGCCTGATGGCTGGTGCTTACCAGTTACCAGCCACCACAGGACATCCCAGCCATTGCACGCTGCGGCCCCTCGGCGCCGGCTCAGTGCCTCTACTTTAATTTGCAGTGTTGCTCCTGCAGTAACACTGTGCAAAAAGCACCAAAATGTATCTCCTCGGCACTTCATCCTCCAGGGTTCAATTCGGCCGCGGAACAAAAATGATGGATGATGAAACATGAACGACTGGTACTACTGTTTGGCATGTTTCCTTCATCTTATCATCTTGGTATGGACGTCCCAGGCCAGGCTTCAGGGCCCTTGTGCTGGTGGACATGGCAAAGCTTGCCCGGCACGTGCAGTCCCTGACATCAGATGAGCGGCACTTTTGATTTTCAGTTAGGGTGTGTTTAGTTCACGCTAAAATTGGAAGTTTGATTGAAATTGTAACGATGTGATGGAAAAGTTAGAGGTTTGTGTGTGTAGGAAAGTTTTGATGTGATAACAAAGTTAGAAGTGTTTACACCCAAATTTGGCACCTATGGACGAAATATGGGAAAATTGCCAAAGTTTGGAAAGTGACTGGTTTCCTTCATAGGGTCGGTCAGACCATAGGTGTGTGGGCGGTCTGACCGGCTAGTAGGGCCAGTCTGACCGCAGGTATGTGGGCGGTCAGATTGTCAGGGTCTAAGTCCGAGTCTGTTTTCGTCGGGTCTCAGGTTTCCTTACTCGGGAAGGCATGTTTCGTGTTTCCTTTTGTTTCTATCCCGAGTCGGACATGGAGAAGGGCCTGTAGAGGGCAAGACCAACCCTTATTTAAGGGACAATGCCGGTTCATTGTAAAACCCCCGAATACAATATACTTGAATCGTTCTTTTACTATATTTTCTATTTTACCGTAGTTTTAGTCCATCTTTGTCGGTTTGCGCTGTAAACCGTCCGCCGCCGC
>CM020187.1:2810395-2827012 GCA_009805545.1 Oryza longistaminata | reverse complement strand
GCTCCGGCAGCAGGTGGACACCGTCCGTGCCGAGGCCGACGCGGCGGCCATCGCGGCGGAGCAGACGTGCGCCCTCCTCGAGCAGCGCTACGACACTCTCTCCGCCGAGGCCGATCGCTTCCGGGCCGAGCTAGCCGAGCTCGCGGCTGCCTCCGAGCGCCGCGCCGCCGATCTCGCCTCTTCCCAGTCCGAGATACACCAGCTCCGCATTCAAGCCGTACGAACCCTAGTTTTTATTTGGGTTCAGCTCAGTTTTTCGGCTTAGCTGAGGTCACACTGATCACTCTGTGCTGCTGATGGGGTTTGCAGATTGCGAAGGATGGCGAGATTGAACGGCTGAAAGTAGAAATCTCGGAGGTGCACAAGTCCAAGTCGCAGTCACTGGAACTAATTGAGCAGAGGGATGCAGAGATAAGGGAGAAGGATGGCATCATCCAGAACTACCACGATAAAATAGTAAGTCACCCTGACCATTTTGTACTCCCACTTCTAGTGATGCACAGCATCCAGCAAAATTGGAACTCCATATCTAAGGTGATGTGCGAATATAGGATCATATGGATAAGTTGTTATCCAGTGCAATTCCTAGGTTGCTACTGTCGACAAACAGAGGACGGGGATTTTATGATGTTCTAAGACTTGAAGTAGCTTTCCTTTTAACCCTAGTCAGAGGGTAGGTCAGTTGCTTGATAGGTTTTACAACAGAATTTTTGTGGCTTCAATAGGCCACACAATTTGTTTTCCTCATTTTGCATGTTACTTGGCAGAAGTTGAGTTGCATGTGTATGAGACACAACTGCATTTTGTATGAGTTGTTACCCGAACGTCAGACATGATTTTAACTCGATTTACCTGTAGTTTTACGTCTGTCTCCATACTTTTTTATTTTACATGTAGTAGCAAGTTGAATTTTTATTTATTTATGCATCAGAGGTCATCCTTATCAGATACTTCAAATGAAAAATACACATTTCAATTATTTTTCGTAATATCAGTTACTGGCATTCTTTTTCAGTTCTTTGGGCATTGCTTAGTTGATATGCCCTTTCAATAAATAAAACGTACCATACGAATTATAATGACTTTGCAATTTTTAATAAGTTGTTGCTTTGTTGTAGTGTTCTGATCGTATAACTTTACATGCTACTTTTTTTTTGTGCTTATCATGAACATTCGTATCAGTCTAGACTGTTTAAGATACTCAATTGTGTATCGTACCTTACATGTTATGTATCATTCCTTGCATGTTGCGATCAACTTTGAGTGTCGGACTTATTGTATGGAAGATATCTGCGATACTGTTAGATCATTGCCCAGTTTGGAGTATTGGAGATTTCCCTGATTCGATGAAGGAATATTCATTTTTTTCCGTAAAATTCATTTGTTCCAATTGGAGCCATACTTTTTCTTAAAATTTACTCTGTAGTTTTTCTGTTGGATAATTTTGACCTTATTAATGTGTCACTATTGAACCTTTTGCATAATCAAGGAATTCATGTGATTTGGTATGCTTATATTCAATATCATTTTATTAGCAATCGCAAGCGCTAGGCTTTATTCAATCTAGTTGGTAAGTCCTTTAGTTTTTCGCATTTTTGAGATATCTATGCCCTTTCATCCTGGGAACTGGGAATATTTTGTTTTGCATTTTGTTGCATAAATTAACTGTAGTTGTTGAATCGGTCTTCCTGTCAGGTAAATCTGGCAGACTCTTCTGCTAGTAAAGGGGCAAGGATACAAGAAGTTGAAGCTAAGTTTACTCATCTGCAGGCCACATGTAACCGAATTACACAGGTATGCTATAAACAACTTGGTGTTATTTTGCGGCGTAAGATTGTAGTATAAGGTGATGCAAAGTCTTTCTTGAGTTGTAGACTACTACCTAATCTGTTATCCATGGAGTTTTACTTTAATTGTACCTATTCCATATGTTTGCACAGAGCAACCATTGGTTCTTATTTACTACTTTCCTGTTTAGGAGAAAGAGCTGCTTGAAAAGCATAATCTCTGGCTTGACGAGGAACTTAAAGAAAAAGTGAAGAACTTAGCTGAACTAAGGAAATCAAACATGGATGAGGAGGCTAGGATGTCAGCAAAGGTTGCCGAGGTGAGTCCTATTCCAACCTTGACATGTGACACAATGCAAGCAGAAAGCAAAACCTGATTATGTTGGTTTCAGCTTGAAAGAGAGACTTCTGAATCATCCAGTTCCTTGAGGCGAAGCAAAGAACGGGTTTCTGAATTGGAGCAAAGGGTATCGTATATGGAGAAGGTAAATTGTCAGATTTGTTAGCTTTTGTATTATTGCCATCATCTAATTTTTGTATTGCTTTGCTTTTATGATCTAAAGGAGTTGTGCTCAACAAAGGATGCTGCAGCTGCTAATGAACAACGCCTGGCTGCAGAGCTTTCAACTGTATGGTTTACCTTTATTCCCATTAACCCCCCCTTGTTTATTTCACCCTTACTGCTCCCACTCCCTGCTTGTTTAAATTTTAGAAAGGAAATGGAAGAAAATGTGTGCTGAGCTATTTGTACTAGACCAGCAGATCAGTCCATCGTTATTGTATATGCACACGGCACACCACAACTTAACCCATCTAGTGTATCTAGGATATTTCTTTTTTTTAATGGAATGCACTGATGTTCTTCTCTATAAGCCAAGTCGATGACGCTTTTAATTATTGCCTTTTGTTCTGTTTCCCTTAAAAGGTCATGAAACTTGCTGAACTTCACAAAGAAAGTTCTGAGGAATGGTCAAAAAAAGCAGGGGAACTTGAAGGTGTTATTAAAGCATTGGAGGTAATGCCTTTACTTGTATTTAATTTTGCCCCGTTCATGAACATGAAAATCTAATTATTCTTATTATTTTTTTCGGTGTAAACCAGACACATTTGACCCAGGTTGAAGATGAATACAAGGAAAAGCTTGAGAAGGAGACTTCAGCCAAGAGGGACCTTGAAAGGGTATATTGATTATTATTTTGGATGGTTTTCTTATTGAAAAATCAGTTTGATATTGTGAGTTTCTTAGTTGATCTTTTGGCTTTCATGCTATTCAGGAAGCTACCTACTTAAAGCAAAAGCTTGAAAAGTGTGAATCTGATCTGGAGAATACAAGGAAATCTAGTGAATTGAGCTTCACTCCATTGATTGCAGCAGACCCTTGTGATCTAGCAGGCTCACCGATGAAAGAAATGTATTATTTCTGAAACTTTATACTTTTAGTCTAGCGAGATATCTAAAGCAGGCGCTATTAGCATAGCTAAGTAACACTTTCTAGAGAGCATTGTTCAAAGCATTTTGATATTAATTGTGTTTTGCTCATTAAAGCTTATCTTATTGAAAGATGTTAACTTCTGTTTGTGCTGTACCGTTGTAAACATGATATTATCTTTGTCCCAACACCAATAGTTCCCAAACATTTTGTAGTCATTCCTTATTGTGTTGATAAGTCACTGATCATATCTAGCTGGTGCTAGGGAAAACCATGATATGCAATATTTTACAAATCATAACAGAAACACAGGAAGGAGTATGATCCAATTATTAAACAAGACCTTAATTTTCATCTATTTTGAAATTCTTTTTGTTTCCTATTTGGCAGGGCATTTTCTGATCCAGCAAATCAGAATGATCTAATGATTGTACCAAAAGTACCTACTGGTGTTTCTGGAACTGCATTAGCTGCTTCTCTTCTTCGTGATGGTTGGAGTGTATGTCCAATCTCCTCTATACTGTTTAATCTGTGCATTTACGTTTCAAATATTACCTGATTACCTTCACTGTGTCAGCTCGCTAAGATCTATGAGAAATACCAAGAAGCTACTGATGCTTTGCGCCATGAGAGGTTTGGACGAAGACACGCGGAAGCAGTTCTGGAGAGGGTACAGTTCTGTTCTCGTCAGTTTATCTCTTAATTTGTATTAATCTCTACTCTCTTTCCCATGACCCATCATTTCCACTTTCCTAATAGATGTTTTAGACATCAAAAGTCAAAACAGCCTTAAATACAAACTTTCAACCGTGCCATATTCTATCTATGTAACCACATGGAAGTAGTCCCTCCTCTGAGAAGGTTGAAATGCAGATTTGCTAAGTTTTGATTACAAACTCACCATAATATGGATAGTTAAAATTTCAAATAATCGGATTATATGCATTCTAAAATGACATTTTTTTGAGATGGAGGGAGTACTTCAATTTTCGCAGATTTACATTTATTTGAGATGGAGGGTGAACATTAATTTTCACTGATATTCTCCAAGGTTTCAAATTTATGATTAATAGTTGATGGTGTGAGAAGTGTTTGTAAAGTGCATGAAGTAAACGCACATGTAGTCCTGTATCATATTTTGTGCTAAATGGGTAATCGTACTTGTGCAGGGATGCTCTGTTGCTTTTCTCATTGATTCATTTCTGAAGTGTCCTATTCCTGTTGGATTACTGAATTATCTTTTGTTCAACAGGTCTTGCACGAAATTGAAGAGAAAGCTGAGCTTATCTTGGATGAACGAGGTAATGTGAAATGCATACATTGCTTCATTGCCTGATAGTACACTGATTATGCTTAAGTTTGGACATGTATGCAATTATTTTGTGCTCAAGCATATCTTTGCATTTGACCCTTTCAGCTGAGCATAGGAGGATGGTTGAAGCTTATGCTCTAATGGATCAGAAGTTGCAACAAGCATTGCTGGAGCATGACAATTTTGAAAATACCATTAGGAATCTAAAGGTGCGTACATCAGTTTTCTGTTAAGTATAGTAGTCTCCCATAGTGAAGTTTTAACAATAATCTTGTTTTTGCAGTCAGAGTTAAAAAGGCGGGAACGTGATCATAGTATTGCTCAGAAAGAAATAGATGATCTGCAAAAACAAGTGAGTATTTAAGCATGACATCTACATTTTGTTCTTTTTGATTGATTCACAGATTAAATTGTCTATGTAAGGAAAATTGAAATGTTAACCTCTTGCCTACTCTCTAGATATTTAAGATCTGGTGCAACTTGATGTGATACTAGTTCTCACCAACATCTTTTCAAGGATGCTATTCTAAAAGGGGTGGAGTCCATTTTTGGCACCTAAATATTTCTTGGACTCTAAATTTACGCTGAGCTAAAAGATCGGTTTTAGTTCACCTTCAACTTTTATTTATAAAACCAGACAAGTAACACCTCATACCTGATTCCATGGTGGTTTAGTTGAGATGACATGGTTTTCACTGATGATTAGCTTCTATTAGCTGAGATTAATTGATGTTAAACCAGCTATTTGACATTCGCACCAACACAAGCTTGCATATTAGGAGTCTGCACTAGCAAAAACTATTATGATATCAATGGAAACCACTGTGGGGCAGTGTTGAAGGTATTAATAGTATTTGTATGGTTTTGAAAGTCGAAGGGTGAAAAACACTAGCTTTTCAATTTGAAGTTAAAATGGACCTAGAAAAGAGTCCAAGAGCCAAAAATAGACTATGCCCTTTGAAAATATGTCAATGCTTGTGGTCCTCACCTGTTCAAATATAATTTGAAGGTGGATATTCATTCTTGCATGTCACAACTGACAAGAACATTGAATCAGCATTTCTTTTGTGGTACTGCAGATGCTTTTGCTAACTATATGCTGTGTCTGCCCTCTAAATATTTGCAGATAGCTGTCCTTTTAAAGGAGTGCCAAGATATACAGCTTCGTTGTGGTTCTAGCCTTCCAAATGTAGGAGATGGTGCTCTTTCTACAAGCACAAGCACTGGAGTGCCTGAAGTTGAAAACAATATCCATGAGCATGTGAGTATGCTAGTCCGTTGTATTCTCTCTCAGTTTCACTGTGTTGGTGCTTGCTTTAACTGTTCGATACTGTGTTTCAGATGACATTCAATGATATCAATGGGTTAGTACAGCAAAATGTGCAACTCCGGAATCAAGTTCATTTGCTCTCTGCTGATCTTGATAAAAGGGACATGGAACTCAGGGTATATATAAAGTTTGACTTTGTTTTTTCTATAGTTTCAAATGTTTTAGTTTGTTCATACATCAGTGTCAGGGCATACTTTTGTATCCAATGACATGAGTACGTGATGAAAAATATCTTGTTTCTGTACTTTCCAGGAGAGCTTCCAAATTGAGTTGAAGAAAATTACAGATGATGCTGCGTCCAGGGTTGAGAAAGTGATGAAAAAATCCGAAGAACAAGCAATAATGATTGAATCCCTTCACAGATCTGTATGTTTTTGTATTCTCCTTGCCACGAAGTTGGAAATCTTCGTTTTGAAACCCTGTCTGCAAAATTTCAATTGCATGCTGTATGTGATACCAGTCCTAAAATAGTTCTCTTTTTTGTAGGTAGCGATGTATAGGAAGCTGTGTGAAGAACAACAGAAGTCACGTTCCAATGTTGAACACATACCCAATAATTTGGAAGGTTTG
This sequence comes from Oryza longistaminata, assembly GCA_009805545.1. NCBI lineage: Eukaryota > Viridiplantae > Streptophyta > Magnoliopsida > Poales > Poaceae > Oryza > Oryza longistaminata. Next base: position 2,820,584 of record CM020187.1, on the reverse strand, counting down.
TCCTTCTGATATTTTCAGTTCAGGCAAAATGGTTAAATGTCTAACCATGATGGTTTCAACTGCATGTTACTGCTATAAGAAATAACCTACATGTGATGGTTTTATTTTGTTCTCTAGATGATGGCAGAAAAGACCTGATGGTTCTATTTGAAGGATCACAGGTAATTTTTTTGATGATGGAAGGCTTATTGAGGCTTTAGAATACCATAGATGTTGTGGTGTCTTTTTTCAAATTTCAATCTATTTTGACCAGGAGGTTTCAAGGAAAGCTTATGAGCAAGTGTCAGAGCGTGCCAAAAGCCTTGATGAAGAGCTGACTAAGTTGAGGTGGTGTTTTCCTCCCCTTTTAAATCTTATTGGCATGATAGAATAGCAGCTACGCGAAGAAGTCATTTGAATAATTTTCATTCCGATGTATCATCGGACAAGATGAATACTGATTACGAAGCAATATAACAACATCCCTTTGCTAAAAAAAAAGTAATATGAACGACTAAAGCATTAAGGTTAACTTTCTATGGTCTTTTCAAACTATAGAAGTTTATGTCATGAAAAATAATTTGCAAGCAATCCAACGTACTTATTTTACGTAGTTAGTCCACATACTTTTGCAATATGAACGACTAAAGCGTTAAGGTTAACTTTCTATGGTGAGCTACACTTGGAAATGCACAGATCCTATGCTGGCCTACATATGTAGACAAAGGGAGTACTGGAGTACTATGAAACAGATATCTTGAAATGTTGTTAGTGCCCAGTTCTGTTGAGATCGTGTCGTTATAACTAAGCATGCTGACGGAACTGTGAATGTAGCACTCCCTCCATCTTAAAATATAACACCTTTTAGCATTCAAACTTTGTCCCACAATATAATAACTTTACCTATTCACTCATCTCAACCAATCACAACAATCTCTCGGGTAAATCTAATGGGCGGGTGATCGCTGGGAGCGATCAACCCGCCCCCATAAAAAATATTTGAATTCAAATTCAAATTTGAATTGGATATATAAACTTTTGACTTATAAACTTTAGGTGTATAAACTTTAGATGTATAGAAATACTATATATAAAAAATATTTGAATTCAAATTCAAATTTGAATTGGATATATAAACTTTTGACTTATAAACTTTAGGTGTATAAACTTTAGATGTATAGAAATACTATATATAAAAAATATTTGAATTCAAATTCAAATTTGAATTGGATATATAAACTTTTGACTTATAAACTTTAGGTGTATAAACTTTAGATGTATAGAAATACTATATATAAAAAATATTTGAATTCAAATTCAAATTTGAATTGGATATATAAACTTTTGACTTATAAACTTTAGGTGTATAAACTTTAGATGTATAGAAATACTATATATAAAAAATATTTGAATTCAAATTCAAATTTGAATTGGATATATAAACTTTTGACTTATAAACTTTAGGTGTATAAACTTTAGATGTGTAAACTTGAGGTGTACAAACTTTAGGTGCATAAATTTACTAAAATAGGAAAGTAATGCGGTGCCAAAAAAGGAAACCACGTGGAGGGAGGGGGGATCCGAATCCTGATTGCTAGGGGCGATCGATCGCCCCTTAGCAATCTCGCAATCTCCCACTTAATTTCTCGACCTACTTTCTCATCTCAACTAATAACAATTTTCCCCATTTAATTTCTCCTGCTTTCTTAATACCTTGTACAACTCTAGAAATTCTTATATTTTGTGATGGAGGGAGTAGTATATAGACGCACATCTAAGTTATCTGTGTCACGATTGGTTTTTAACTTACCATGTATCTGTGCTGTTAAGGGTTCCATTTCTTGTTGGTTCTTCATTTTTACATGATTTTGGATGGCCCTACTTATTGTGGTATTTGGACTGTTGTTGATTATGTTATATTATATTTGAACTTGCATAGAATTTCTGAACAATACTGATTACTATTCATTAGGACTGAGCTTCTATCTTTGCGTTCTGAGCGTGATAAGGCGGTTCTTGAAGCAGAATTTGCTCGAGAACGACTTAATGGATTTACAGCAGAGCTTGAACACCAGGTTCTTTCTTTGATGTGTTATATCATGATTTGTTAATATTTATGTTTGTTACACTGAAATGGACATAATGGTGTCCATAACAGTCTTTTGGAAGAAGATAGCATTTATTACATGCTGTATCCTTATTTACTTTGTACATGTAAAAAACAGAGGAAGGAAGCTAATTCTATTTCGCTAAGAAATGCGGAATTGATGCATTTAGTAGTTGATTACGAAAAAAGATTGCGTGAGAACTCAGAATCTATGAAAGCTGTAGAGGAGAACTCACGGAAGCTATTAATGGAGGTTTGTTCATATTTTTACATTCCTCAAATAATATTAAGAACCAGAGTCCTGACATGATTTCCATTTCTCTAGATGTCTATTCTAAAGAATGAAAAAGAGATCTTAGCAAAGTCAGAGAAAAAAGCTTTGGAGGAAGTTCATGATTTGACCACGAGGGTGCATCGGCTGCAGGTATTTCCCTTGCTGCCATATCTTTTCATTACTTTGGAGTTTCAATATTGTCTTGTACCCCCTCCGTCCCATAAAAAAAAAATCCAATCCTAGCTATGCGTGTCCATGATCGTAGCTAGGGTTGGTCTTTTTTTGGGACGGAGTAGTATGTATTGCAGTTTCTGTTAGTTTGTTATGTTTCCAAAACAGTTGTAAAACTGTTATCGTCAATTATATTCTATATTTATGAATATATACTCCTTCTGTCCCAAAAAAAAAATTAATTTGTAGGTAAGAACCTGGGCATAGACTATATGTCCAGATTCATAGTCAGAAATTGGTTCTTGTTGGGACAGAGGGAGTATATTATTGTTATGCTCTTTTTGAAAGGAGAATTTAGTACTTTTCGTAGCTCTGCCCTATATTTCTCATGACAAATTTGGAGCTGTCAGTTTCGCACAACTGTATGGTCTACTCAAGCATGAACAAGCAAGATCTTTTAGCTATTTGTGTTTTTAATTTGCAATCTCAAATAATTTAAATGTAAGTGAAACAAATAAAACATGTCAATTACTTTGTCTTGAGGCTTTTATAAACTTGTACTGACTTGTATATATGATGCATTGCAGGCGACCATTGACACAATACATGCCACCGGGGAAGTTCAAGAGGTACACTATGTCTAGATGAGTCACATTAATACTTGAAATTCTTCTCTCTGTCTATCTCTTAATCTGTGAATAATTTAGAATGCAAGGTCTATTGAAAGGAGAAATCAAGAGGAGTACATCAAGAGACTAGAAGTAAGACTCCTATTTGGCATCACATATGCTTAAGTATTTTGTGCTTATGTAGCTTCGTCATTGCCTCTCCTCTCGCATTCAAGCTGTTCTGTGCTTTAAAATGTAATTTCCTGTACTGATACCTTGAACATTGAGAATACTACTGTGACTGTGTGAGATTTGTTCTCTTTCTGCATGTTCATTGTGGGGATATATTGCTCCATATATTCCTTCTGTATCTTATCTTGGTTGAGCTTATTCTAAATTGAAATGCATCCATAGAGGGACTGGGCTGAAGTGAAAAAAGAGCTTCAAGAGCAAAGGGATCATGTCCGCGTCCTGACACTTGATAAGAAAAATGCCTTTGACGGATGTCTGAAGCAGGTAGAGGATATGAGAAAAGAGTTACAAAATTCATGGAAAGCTGCTACTGATGCTGAATCTAGGGCTGCTGTTGCAGAGGTTTGTTCAAGTAATTCATTTTTCTATAGTTAATCGCAAACGTATTATCTAACTGGTAACTATTTTGACATTTCTGTAGGCGAAGTGTTCTGATTTGGAGACAAAACTAAAATCAAGAAAGGTAGATATTTATAAAACTAATACACTGTTATATTGTATATCTAATACAATGATGTTGAAAGCACCATACAGACAGTTTTATGATGTATGGTGCTTTCAACATCATTGTATTAGATATACAATATAACAGTGTATTAGTTTTATAAATATCTACCTTTCTTGATTTTAGTTTTGTCTCCAAATCAGAACACTTCGCCTACAGAAATGTCAAAATAGTTACCAGTTAGATAATACGTTTGCGATTAACTATAGAAAAATGAATTACTTGAACAAACCTCTGCAACAGCAGCCCTAGATTCAGCATCAGTAGCAGCTTTCCATGAATTTTGTAACTCTTTTCTCATATCCTCTACCTGCTTCAGACATCCGTCAAAGGCATTTTTCTTATCAAGTGTCAGGACGCGGACATGATCCCTTTGCTCTTGAAGCTCTTTTTTCACTTCAGCCCAGTCCCTCTATGGATGCATTTCAATTTAGAATAAGCTCAACCAAGATAAGATACAGAAGGAATATATGGAGCAATATATCCCCACAATGAACATGCAGAAAGAGAACAAATCTCACACAGTCACAGTAGTATTCTCAATGTTCAAGGTATCAGTACAGGAAATTACATTTTAAAGCACAGAACAGCTTGAATGCGAGAGGAGAGGCAATGACGAAGCTACATAAGCACAAAATACTTAAGCATATGTGATGCCAAATAGGAGTCTTACTTCTAGTCTCTTGATGTACTCCTCTTGATTTCTCCTTTCAATAGACCTTGCATTCTAAATTATTCACAGATTAAGAGATAGGCAGAGAGAAGAATTTCAAGTATTAATGTGACTCATCTAGACATAGTGTACCTCTTGAACCTCCTCGGTGGCATGTATTGTGTCAATGGTCGCCTGCAATGCATCATATATACAAGTCAGTACAAGTTTATAAAAGCCTCAAGACAAAGTAATTGACATGTTTTATTTGTTTCACTTACATTTAAATTATTTGAGATCGCAAATTAAAAACACAAATAGCTAAAAGATCTTGCTTGTTCATGCTTGAGTAGACCATACAGTTGTGCGAAACTGACAGCTCCAAATTTGTCATGAGAAATATAGGGCAGAGCTACGAAAAGTACTAAATTCTCCTTTCAAAAAGAGCATAACAATAATATACTCCCTCTGTCCCAACAAGAACCAATTTCTGACTATGAATCTGGACATATAGTCTATGCCCAGGTTCTTACCTACAAATTAATTTTTTTTTGGGATAGAAGGAGTATATATTCATAAATATAGAATATAATTGACGATAACAGTTTTACAACTGTTTTGGAAACATAACAAACTAACAGAAACTGCAATACATACTACTCCGTCCCAAAAAAAGACCAACCCTAGCTACGATCATGGACACGCATAGCTAGGATTGGATTTTTTTTTTATGGGACGGAGGGGGTACAAGACAATATTGAAACTCCAAAGTAATGAAAAGATATGGCAGCAAGGGAAATACCTGCAGCCGATGCACCCTCGTGGTCAAATCATGAACTTCCTCCAAAGCTTTTTTCTCTGACTTTGCTAAGATCTCTTTTTCATTCTTTAGAATAGACATCTAGAGAAATGGAAATCATGTCAGGACTCTGGTTCTTAATATTATTTGAGGAATGTAAAAATATGAACAAACCTCCATTAATAGCTTCCGTGAGTTCTCCTCTACAGCTTTCATAGATTCTGAGTTCTCACGCAATCTTTTCTCATTCCTCAAAACAGAATACAGATTGAAAAATTAGAAACTGAACTGGCTTCCTCGAAGAGTGCTCTTGACGAGCAGTATAAGCGTTGGCGTAGTGCTCAGGACAACTATGAGCGTCAGGTACTTTGGGGCACTAACAATTTTGTCAAACAACACATAATGTTATTATGCTTTCTACTTATATCTTGGTGCTTGCAGTGCTGATGCTTCATTACAATTGATGTGCAATCACAACTTGCAGTGATACTAATGTTATATGGAGCATGTTGCTAAATGTTTTCACCATTTTACTTGAACTGTAGCTGCTATTCTAGGCTACTATAAAAGACACCAGTGGTGGTGGTGGTTGCACCTTTTACAAACTAGTCCCTGATAATTTCTGATATTATGCGAGTCTAATATTTGTTTGAATCAAGTCAATACCATATATTCAAATAAGGAAACAAGTAATACTAGCATATTTGTTAAAAAAATATTTTGTCTATGACATATACTTTATTTTACCCATAGCAAAGCATGGTCATTTTGCTAGTGTATGTAACTTAGTTCATAGCATCACCATCAAAGATCAGATGGCAGGTACATGATACAATAAAGTAACTGAAGTATATCAAGTTCAGATTGATTTATCCTTCTTACTTATTACTTGCAATTCTTATAATGAATCTCCTTGGTGTTTATATACAATTATTTCTTTTGTACGTACTGTGTTATCCTAGAATGAAGCTGTGAAAGCACTTATTGTGTGTGTGTGTGTGTGTGTGTGTGTATCTCTTCTGTATCTTCTGTAGGTTATTCTGCAATCGGAAACAATACAGGAGCTGACAAGTGCTTCGAAGGAGCTATCTTCTTTGCAGCAGGAAATCATAGTGCTTCGTCAAACAGTAGAAACACAGAAGGCTGAAAATGTAAATTAAAACTGCTTCACTGACCCTCTTGTCTGAACTTCTATTCATTTGGCGTGTAAGAGTAGAAGTCTTTGTGTCTTGGACAGATATCTCTAAAGGGATGTGTTATTTGTGGCTGAACTACCCTTAAATTAGGAGAAATAAGCCTTACCAGCTAATGCTTAATTTATGACTCTAGGTCTGCTAGGTGTGGCGTTACACGCTTCTGTGGTGCTTGCCCCAATTGTCATAGCCTCACATTTTAGCTGAAGTGTTGTGCTTGATCTGGCTGCCGCAAGTCGTGTGGCTCAACACACACTTTTGCACAAACAATTGTGCCCCCAGGCAAGGAACCAAATAACGTCAAGAAGTCTTTTAAAAGTTACACCTTGTGTACCTTCCCACTTATTGATCCAACCTTTTTGTGGATAAAAATGGTCTTATGGCATCTAAAATTCAAAGCACACAGATTAGCGATTACCACTAGTTCTTTGCTGGTGTTCAATAAAACCTTTGCATTTTTTGACAAATTGGGTGAATCAGTCGAGGAATAGTTCAATGTGTCTACCTTTCTGATATTTCTATTCTGTGCATAACAGCAGTAATCTGGCTATACCTATACTACTTATGTTGCATTTGGAATAGATTCATGATTAGTGATAACTTATCCTGGTCAAGCTGTTCATAGTAACTAATCATCATTTGTTGTAACTAATCGACACTGCAAATACTTTTTCAGGATGGTCTAAGAACCCTTGGAGAGCAAGAAAAGATAGAGCTGGTGAAAGGAAAGGATGAGGCCTTGCAGAAATACAATGAGCTAAATGATCAGGTTTAAAAGCTTGTAGCTATTGATAGCCAATTATTCTTAAAACATTCACGTTTTTAGAATGTTATCCGATCTTCATGTTTCACTACCAAGAGCAAAAGTGGGATTTTACAAACCTAAGGGAGCTGCTTATATAGCATTGACATTAAACAACTCAAACATGAAACAAAATCCTGGCAATAGCAACAAAAGAAAAAGGGTGGATACTCCAGAGACTTCACATCCTAATTGTTGTTCCTTCATTCCAGCCATGGCTGAACCTCACTTTCGACTTGTTCTAGTAGCTTTGCTCCACCTGCTGCGCGCTTCTGTTTTCTTCTGACTTCTGCAAGAAGTACCAGTTAGTAACCCAGAAACTAACAGGAAAATTCATTTCAAATAGCCCCACTAAATGGCTGAAATCCCCGCGACAAAGTATCTGCTTTCCGTTTTGAAATGGAATACCCATTTCTCTTTAAAGAATAAAATGAAACACCCATTCTTCTAGCACCTGCAGCACATATCGAAGAATATTGTTAAAACCACGGGAACAGCTTAAGACACCCCCATTTTTGGCATTTATGATCTTTTCCAATCCTTTTCTACACAGCGATCTTTGGTTATGATACTCTTTTGAGCGTTAACAAAACACAAATTTTGATTTGAGAGGAATCCTGATTTTCCACAAAATATTGTGTTTGCAAATTCCACCACTATCAATTCCAACCACAATTTCGGAATTACTGGGATTAGTTTGGCATAGGAACCAGAATTGATTGGTTTGATTACTATAATGCTTAATTGATTATGGGATGGGTGTCGAATTTATGGACTTCTACATGCACATTTTGAGGGGTATGTATTTTATACCTACCTATTGAGAACATACATATGAATATTTTTTAATGATATAAATAAAATTTAATAAGGCACTTGTCTACATGGAGCTTTACACTAGGGTTTCATGGGCTTATTTTTTGTTTTTTTAACATGCTTGATAACTATTTTCATAACAGTTGCCTGTTTCGACTTTCGAGCCTTAATTTAAACACTGCCTTACAAAATCAGTGTATCACTACTGTAACTGATTGTACTAGTATATGCTTAATTCGTTGGCAAGATAATGCTGGATTGATCTTGTTTTTCTGGACTAAAAGATGTTCAGCATATTTAAACCATAATCTAGAATGGTTACTGGTTGTAGTTGGTTGCCATTCATATTTTTTGTTTGCTTGCATGTCCTTCCATTCTGTATATAAACATGGGTGGTCGTTAGTTGCCATTCGTGAAGATCACATGAATATACATTCTTGCTATTTTCTGTACTTGATGACAGTGGGTTACCATGAATCACATATTTTCTTCAAATGCTGAATGCAGAATAAAATTCTACACAATCAACTAGAAGCTTTGCACATTAGATTAGCTGAGAAAGAACGCAATATTGCTGGTCTTTCATCGCAACGCATTGATTCACATGGTGAAGATGATTTGCATAGCGTCATTGGCTACCTGCGCAGATCGAAAGAAATAGTGAGTATAAGATTCAGTGCCCTCTTCTTCTTTATTATTCCTCTACTTGGAATGGGATGTTATTTATATAGTCTGATGGTAATTTCACTATTTCAGGCAGAAACAGAGATATCTTTGCTTAAACAGGAGAAGTCACGGCTTCAGATAGAAGTATGATCTGCTTGCTCTTGCATATTGTTATTTGTTCAAATACCCATAATTGTGCCACGTCAACTACTGTACTCCCTCCATCCACAAAAGTTACACATATTACTTTTGTCACCAAGACCATGAAGAAATTAAATTATCTTGGATGTTAGTTGCATCAAGGAGTGAATGCAAGCATGCAACCAATGAGTATTTAGATGACTCCTTGGGTTCTCATCAAACATTTAATTTATCTCTTCATTTAAGTCTTAAATACATAAAGATTACAAGTAGGAACAACTTATTTGGAAAAACTCAAATGTGAAATATGTCTAACTTTTGTGGATGGAGTAAAACAGAACTCTACCTATGCTTACTTGTATTGTATGTAATTATAAAGGAACTGTTCTGTTTCTATTGTTTTATGTTCTAATATGGTGACTGCGAATATTGAACTGCCACCTGCCAGACTTTGTTGTTTTGTCATTTTGTTCAATGCTCCCATTTAATCTGCCCATAGGACAATTCCATGAAGTTTCCACTGTTTGACCCATCATATTTGGCATTTGGTATCATCATGGAACCAATCCATATGGCCTTGTCTCCTTTGTGTGATTGCTTGCCAAGCTTGTCTCATTTACCTTGATCCTATGGCTCCACTCTGGTCTTGGTCTTGTATGAACATGTCATGTGCCTCTGTACTTTCAACACATAACTGAAAGTTATGCATTATTGTTCAATCTGTTTGTCTTGCATGATTTGAGAACTTGTTTCGCACCTCATTTTGACTATATGATTTCCTATTATGTGTTTTTGTCTGATGTAGTTTTATCTGTGCGCCTTCCATGATATTAGAACCGTTTCCGAGCTTGATTTTGTGGGGGCAGCTTAAGGTGTTTCTAATCTGCTATAATTGTTTTCATGCTTATATAGTTGGAAAGTGCATTGAAGTCCACAAAGGAGGCACAGGACTTGCTCCGCAGTCAAACTGATAGTGCAAGAACATCAATGCTCAAGGATGAAGAATTCAAGTCACTGCAATTCCAGGTGCCATTCTTGTCGACTCCCTCCTCAAAATATCGCTATTTCTAGTGCTTAAATTTTGTCCCAGAATATAGTTATTTCTATAGTCCTACTTCCCCCACCAAACACTCTACTTTTCACTCACCCTCCATTCCTCCAACTATCCCTCATTTATTTATTTATTTATTTATTTTTTTTTTTGGGGGGGGGGGGGCCTCATAG
>CM020187.1:2791718-2806305 GCA_009805545.1 Oryza longistaminata | reverse complement strand
AAAACTTGTATGGGAAGAGGCATTCCATAGGAATTTCATAGGATTCCATAGGGTCCATTCCTTTGATTCAAAGGGCTTTGTAGGAAAAATTCCTATAGGAATAAAATCCTCTAAAATTCCTGTGAATTTCCTTTGAATCAAAGAGGCCTTAAGATTGGCCCAGCTAGGACGAGAAATACTCAATATAACCAGGTCGCCACTGGTGGATCAAAATTAGCTCTGGATTTCTGGTAGCCTCTGCAGTCCAGTACAAAAAAAGAAAAAAAAAAGGAGAGATTTTGGAACTGCGGCTTCATTTCGATAGCCTCTGCTCAGTAGGAGATGACACACATAAGCACGTCATGTTGACACAGAATTATCTATTTTGATGAATTATTCTGCCAAAATTGACAATTTTAAGTTACAAAGGTGGAATAACCAGAACCCACAAAAAATGAGTCTTTGGATGGTATTCACATTTCCCAGCTGAACATCTGATTGGTCTCCCCAGTGCACCCAAAAAACCAGACAACCTAACGGTATATTGTGTTCCTCAAGAAGCTAGTAGCCTCTTAATTTCTGATTTCTGCTCAGACGTCAGCCTTGAGGGGAATTTGATGTTGAACTTGATCCTAAGATTTCCCTTCTTTGATGGATCCTTCGGAATCGGCATGCCCTCTCGGGGAACAACCTCCTCGTAGCCAGGGTAGACGACATTATTGATTGGTACAGTTAGGTTCCGACCATCTAGTGCTGTTACCTGAACGGTACATCCTGTCAAGGCCTCAGCCAAGGAAATCTTCTGTGTCATGACGAGATCATTCCCCTCTCGTGTAAACAGATCATGCGGTTTCTCATCAATCACGAATACAATATCCGCAGGAATCACATGCGGAGACTCGTTACCCTTTTCAGGAAAAGTAATTTTTGTCCCTTTCTTCCATCCAGGTTTTATGTCGATTGTTAGGATCTCCTCAACAACCATGGTTCTCCTGCCAATGCAGAAATACGCTAGTAAGGCACCAAATGGAAGTCTATTGCAAAGTATATAAAAATGGCATATCAAATATTGAAGACAACACAAGAAAAACACAGAATGAAACAGACTGGATAAGAGCATGTCCCATATGACAAAAAAATGGAAATTAGTGGAAGGCAACAGTAACACTCAAAATAATCCGAAGCATAGTACTAAATAGCAGCCACTATTGCAGTAGCAGGCTTTCATAGTAATTTCAAGCCCAGTCAATTTCAATAATTACAGGTCCTAGACAGGTTACACATGCAGAAATACAAAGTTGATGGTGCTAGCATGCACATGCATGAGTTTTCTGCTGTTCCTGTGCAACTAAGATATAATTGTTTATCATGAATGCAGCTATGCATACGTACCAGATCATCTTCCAGTTCTACTTACAATTGATGTTCTTGTATGCAGTGTACTTCTAATACCTGTCTTATTATGATAAATGCCATCGTATGTTCATGGTTAAGTTAAACTTATGATTTATGAGTATTTTTTATAGTCCGCTTTAGGAATGTAACGCCGACAATATCCCCCACAATCCACTACAACTCTGCTAGCTACTTTTTGTTATCTTGATCCTAATGGAATAATATGACTCATACTCAACCAAGAGAAACAGAACCACAACACAAAATTATGTTTGGCCAGTTTGCGAAATATTAATTGAGTAGAAACCAAAGCAAAATATATCTTTGATGACGTGACAATAAGAGACTGCTGATATTTGTAAATCTAATAATAAGAATTTCTATAAAAGTTGCAGAAACAATAACAAGCCCCGCTAAATTGACAAGCCAACCTCATGTCATGAGTATCCACTGTATTAAATAAAGTGTTCCACTTGAGTGGTGAAATAATTATATATAAAAACCAAGTGTTTCCTATGTACGAAAAAATCAGAATGAGTGAAATGGGATGATGACATTCGGGCCAATTAGGCAATGCCTGAACTTTAAATGGCTTCCTAACCAGTTGTTGCGCTTAAATGCAACCAGAACGATTACGCAACAAATCTTTGTCCAATAGGTTTTTAACTTCCAAAAACAAGTCCATTTGGTCAAAATGGAAGACATTAATGTGTCAAGATGCATATCCAAAATCCAAAAACCACCTTACGGATATGGCCACATAGTGCTGTCCATAACAGCGTAATCCTAAACAATGAGGGCACGGTTTCACGTTAATGCAGTTTTTCTTTTATTTGTAGTATAGCTCATCAACAACTGAAACTGAAAATTGTTTTTGAAGGTTTTCAAGTTCAGCCATAATCTAGCAGAGCACAACTAGTCATACTAATCCTTGCAAGCAAAACAAGAGATGAATATCTTGTAGTGTGGACCAAATGTAAGGCTGAGTTCGGGCAGCAAGGAAAACGGTGTTACCCATTAACGCGTTAGCCTAAAAGAACTTAAAAAATGGATTAATATGATTTTTTAAAGCAACTTTCCTATAAAAAACTTTTGCAAAAAATGCACCGTTTAGCAGTTTGAAAAGCGTGCACACGGAAAAAATGGGAGGTGAGTTGGGAAAGAAGGGAGAAGAACACAGCCTAAATTGCCTAATAAAACAAAAGAGTTAAAAAACAGAAAAAGAATTACACCAGAAACCAAATGCACCCCGTAATCAGCATAACCACAAAGCATGCCTAATTTGTCGAATAGGTTTCATGAAAACAACATTTTGGTATATTAACACAATGAGTACTCAAAAGTGAAAAATCTGTAGCATTACTGTATTAATATAATGGTAGATGAAAAATCAATTGGGTCCAATAATATGGGAGATTATAAACATATCTTTTATTTTTGAAAATGATATTGGTTTAACATTGACATGTACACATTTGACTCTGTTTCTCAGCATATTTTTAATTTACACAATATTGAAAGAAATATAAAAGATGATGTTGTCAAAGTATGATATAAGAACACCTATGCATAAATGTGTCCATTCAGCAACAATTTCAACATCATAGACAAGATCCATCAACATGCTGATGACCAAATGTACATAGAAGGCTAGCGAAGCACTAACATGGGACGACTTGTTATAGGCTATTTCAAAAACAATAGACATGTGCGAAACCACCCACCTGAATGAGCACAAAACTACTATTTCAATATTAAGACTAAAGCATTGCGATATCAAAGGAAATATGTCAGGTTTATAGTCCTAGAAGGAAATATAACCTGTTGAACAGAAGTCCTAACGAACTCTATACCATCACCATTAGTCACTACATTCTCATTCATCCCTAGGCAACCAATTTGACAAGGGAGTAAAAGGATGTTGATATCTCCTTAATCTGATTCTTAAAAAAAACAGCGCTTTCAAGGTAATGATGATATACATTAGACCTAGATTGTGACATCTATTCAATTGATAACAGGCAACCATAATCATGTGCAATTTGCCATATTATCAACTAGTATACAGAACTTTTACTTTTGTACACGCCATGGTAATTCACATAATTCATAGACCCCACTTGAAATGCTAAAATGCTTCGTACTTTTTTATACATACTAAACGTATGCCACATACATATTCAGAAACCAATGCAGTACTGAACAAGGAATAACTTTAAAATGACATGATAATAGAGCTAATTACCCGCTAGAATCTAATATTTCCCGTGAAATTTTCATCTTCTTGGTGGTGCCTTTGTACAAGTCAGCTAGATTGCAAGGCAGTCGGTTCTCAATTGGTGCAGCCTTCTGGGGCCGTTGGGGAGCGTGCATTGATGCCTCACCAGGGAACTGAGAAAAGGACCCAAATATATCATTGTCATACATCCCAAACTTTGATCCCCGCATGCCCCTGTCAACACCTCCACCCATGCCACCCATACCACCCATGCCACCCATGCTTGAGAATGGGCTGGAAAACCCGAAGAACTCAGCAAATATATCATCCGCGCTTCGAGGGTTGAACCGGAACGTCGACCCATCACCCCCATAGTACGAAGACCCACCAGGCCCACCTGCTCCAGGAGGTGGCACCTGCCCTTTGAGCCCCTCTTCTCCATACTGGTCATAGACTGCTCGTTTCTGGGAATCACTTAGCACCTGAAATCATGCAAAGAACATGAATTTTACCATAACCATCCAGTCAATAATAAAGTGCACAATAGGGTTCCAAATTTCCAGCATGAGCTGCATCATAATTAGCTCATTAATACCTCCTGCAGCAATTTTTGTTCTAAAAGTTGATTATAGCATGATATCTCCTGAAGTTACAAAACATATGTAAAGAACAAAAAAGACACTGGGCAAATTCCAAAATAGTAACAAAGAAGGATGCCACAATAACATCAGAGTTCAGAAATACAAAAGGCCATTGTTCCCAACCTAAGGTCAAATGTTCCATATTGTTGCATGAAATGAATCGTCTCTTGAGTAACAAAGGCACTACATTGCTCTGTTTGAATCCCACAAGCACCGGAAAAAAATGCAGCATTTTCAGATCAAACAGCATTGCTTTGCAGCACCCAGATCTTCCTACCAACAACATCGCATCGCAAGAACAACCTCGTTTAGGTAATGGCGAACAAAAAAACTACTTCAATCGGCGAGCGGAGAGGAAATGGGGGTAAGATTGATCCCTCTCGTTTAGGCGCACCCTCTATACCAGCCCCCATTCTTGGCGGACCAACATCAACTAGGGAGCACACCGGGCGCATATATACAGATCAGAGGCGCAAATTCGCGAACGATGGGGAATGCGCATATAGATACAGAAGAAGGTGTTGTGACCTCGTAGGCCTCGGAGATCTGCTTGAACTTGGCCTCGGCCTCCTTCTTGCTGTTCGGGTTCTTGTCCGGGTGCCACTTCATGGCCAGCTTCCGGTACGCCTTCTTCAGCTCCTCCTCGGTGGCGCCCCGCTCCACCTGCAGCAGCTTGTAGTAGTCCACCCCCATAATGAATCTCCTCTCCTCTCCTTTTTTTTTTTGCCCTCATACCTATATGACTTGGGAGAATAGCAATTTCCTCCATCATGTTTTGCTTAGGGCTTAGCTTGCTACTGTGTTTCTTTCAATCCAACAGAGTCCTCCGTGTTTATATTTTTGTTCAAAATGGTCCTTGCAAGACACTTGAAGCACCATGTGTCCATGTGCACAAATCAACTCAGTTTATGCAAATTCTATTATGCCCTCATGTTTACATTGCACTAGGCTTGAAGCCATAATGGGTTATCAAAAGTGAGCTTGCATGAAACCAAGGATGAGTGTATGCTGAATTGGCTTGCTACATGGTGTTTCAAATGGATCATAACGGTTTTGAATTAAAAATACATTATAGGCCACTGGAAATGCAACATATCTATAGGCCTTTTGTCGACTCTGCAAACCCATTTTAGCCACCCCTAAAAATAGGTTTCGTTAGTGGGTCAAACAACCTCATTCCTTGTCTATTAATCTTAAGTATGAAATTTTACAAGTATATTTTTGTATTTACAAAATGTTATGTACCTTTTTTTAACTTTTAGAAAAAAGTGGACTTACTGATTTCAGTTCCCCTTTCATTGTCCATCCTATTTTTCAGAAGAAAATAATCGACGACGATCCAAGTTGTCGCAAGAAGCAGTACCAATAATGCTTGTAGTGATAATGGATTCATAACCAGCCATCGCAACCTGTCAAAAATCACTGATACCACGACAGGTACACATAACATTAGCCAAGATGTGCAAGAAATTAAGGTACACACAAATCAACAAAGCGTGCACATTGCTATATTGCTGCCTCATGTTACACGCCCACAGGCCACAGCCTTCATATGGTGACTGAGGATAAAATATAACTATTTTTTATGCAACATCAAAGCAAAATAAGTTTAAATGTAAGATACTAGTAAAGTATACAACTTTCATGCTAAATAAATACTGTTGATCAAAATTTGGTGACTTTTATCAAAACTGAATTATTTCGAATTGATGAAATATTTATCATGCATGATTGGTAGCTAATTGACCACTCTTGCTACATGGTAGTTAGGCTACTAAAAATATCATCAGGAAAACTAATCTCATAAATTATAATACCGTCGAAGTATCTTTAGGAAACCAACGTCATCTTCTATGTGGCAAATGCAGGCATTGCAGGCCAATGTTGATACAGCAATCTTTATGTCATATCTGTTAAAAGGGCATGTAGCCTAGTGATTAGGTTATTTGATGTGCTAAGTTTCCAATCACTAGAAGGGATACCATCATCTTAATCGGGCGGTAAACCCCATCTCAATCGGGCATGGCGTCCGTCACATGCTAGAAGTCACAGATGTGAAGAGTTATCTCAATCGGGCAAACGGCCGTCACGGATGAATCTATCTCAATCGGGAAACACAGCCTATGTGCGCATCAGCAGATTGTTGTTGCAGTAAAGGTTCAGTACAGATTTGTTTTTAATTGGCTGGGCTTGAACAGCATGTGCTGCCATGTTGTGAGGCTCATTAGATTAAGCTCATCCCTATTATCTATATGTGTATAACTAGTAGTTGTGATGTCCAATTCTTGTGAGGTTCAATGCATATAGTATGTGAATCAGTGAATGGATGCCAATTCAAGCATGGAAGCTGCAGAGGAGACAATATGGTTATTAGGTCATTTGTCAGAGGATTGATAAACAATCAATCATCAGAGTTAACCAGCATGGAGGAAGGGTTCCAAATTCTATCAGCAGTGATTAGACAGACTAGCTACTCTCACTGTCACCTAAGAACACTACTATTTAGAACCCACATGGCACAACAGTATAGTTTAGTGTCTCAACCATGAGCCTCCAAAACTACCCCTGGTCAGTGCCCATACCCTGACTCACACTGATCATCAGGAAAAACCCAGCATAACACTGTACATGGTAGCAGCATGTATGTGCATTGCACATTGTACTGATCCCTGATTAGAATTAATGGCCTGCATTATGCATTAGCAGCTGATTTTTCTAGATAGTAAAATTATTTACATCCCCAGCCTCTGTCGTTAAGCATGTAGCCGTTCTAGGAATGAATGGACAAACTCCCAACTTCCTCTTCATTACGATCAGCTAAAATAACGATAAAAATTCACAGCTGGTTGAGCCCATTTAGATCCTATTTTAGAGAGCTTCTGCTAACCATAGATTCTTCTATAGATTGTTCAATTCTTTTAAACAGTTCAAATTTTCACCTATCTATACTCTTTATAAAAAGGAGTAGTGGTGGTGATTCTGCCACCAACCCCGCCACCAGCTCCCAACTTTCTTTTAGAAAAAAAAAAAGACATGTCAATTACTCCCACCAACTCTCTACGTTTTATAGGAAGAAAAAAGAATGGTGTGGGACTAAAGAATCCACATGTCAGTAACAAATATATACAACATTTAAGTCTTTAAGATATGGGAATAATATGTTAATGGTAATTTTATTTAACTAATTTAAATCCCATTGCAACTCATGGACAATATGCTAGTATTTTAAGAAAATGTAGTTACAGAATCTAAAAAATAAACTAGAAGTCAGAAGCTGGTAAAACAGCTTTTATATTCTCGTCAGCTAGCTCCTCATCCATATTATAAGAAATTATAGTTGTAAAATCCAAAAAATAAACTATAAACTAGAAACGGAAAAAACCCAGCGTTTTAGATTCTCATCAGGTAGCTTCTCACTGGGTATTTTCCAGAATCTTAAGCTCCTCAAACGGAGCTTTTTTTTTTTTTTTTTAAAAACAATCCCTTCTTCATTTTTCCAACCCCTGCTTCCTCCACCCGACTGAGGCGGCCAGCACAAAATCCACCAGCCCCCTGACGCCATCAACAGTTCGACTCTCGATTCTCAAATCGCAAGCTGCGCGCTCACGTGGGGCCCACCCATGTCAACTCCCTATATATCAGACGGTGATGGCGTGGAGAAGGTAGACGGTGGGCCAACGCCGCGGCAGCAGCTGGCAGAGAGACACGAAGAGAAGAGAGAGACGTTCTTTTGAGCGGCGGCTTGCGTGGGAACGGACACCACGCTTGCTGTCTTTTTAATATGGTATAGATACCATGATTGCATGATGCTTAAATGTAATAATTGTTAGTTAATAATGAGGTGGCATTTTTGCATATTAAGCTTTAGATAAATTATATTTACTCTTATTAAATTATAGATAGTAGCATGTTTGCATGATGCTTAAACTAAAATAAATGTAATAATTCTCAGTGATGATGATGTGGCATCTAATGTAATAATTGTTAGTGATGATGATGTGACATTTTTACACGTGAAGAGAGGATATGCTCACAGATGAGTTACTGCACCTGTCATGTTTCTAGGTTCGCGCATCGCTACTGATAAGGCCATCGAACGAGATGTCTACTGTTACACTAGGCCATCGAAGGCCTAGGGTGCTGTTTGGTTTGGCAAAATTCAGCCCACACTAGATTTGGGCTGTGTTTAGATCTAAAATTTGGATCCAAACTTCAGTCATTTTTCATCACATCAACCTGTCATACACACAACTTTTCAGTCACATCATCTCCAATTTCAATCAAAATCTAAACTTTGGATCCAACTAAACACAGCCTTGGTATGGAAACGCAACACGCGAAATAATCGAGGGCCGCCTCCGTAAATCCTATCAGACAAAATCTAAGTTTGCCATCATCTGATTACAATCACATGCATGCTATCTGATGCCCTTACCGTTTACATTTACAGTCTCCAACCAAACAGCACATACTCTTACACTTCATGATTTGGAGAATTGGAGTACTGGAATTATTGGAATGCTATGTGCTGAACTTGAAAACAGGATTCATCCACTATATATGTTTGTCATTTGTGGAAATGTGTTCACAAGTTCATCCCGCTCAACTTGGTGTACGTACTGTTCGAGATGATGTGATGTTTTAATTCTTCAAAACTGCCACATTACAAACTAAGAATAAACGAGAAACGTTACTATACACATGGAATATAATGGCCAATTTGGCGGTCTTAGCGGTGACTGCTCGGATTTGTTAATGATTTGGATGAACAAGATAATTCTCATGAAGTTTACTCTAAACTTGTGACCTAATTGTGTTACTCTCTGAAGTTGTGAATGCACTGTCTATTGGTTGTTAGCATCAACTAGTATGGTGAATTCCGAAATATGAGGAATTTCCATGGGTACATACCAGATATATATTTGTCCTATCCCCTTCCATTATCCGTCAGCACCAAATATATATAAGCATCTTTTGAACATGCACTGGAAATCCATTATCCATCAGCAACAATCTATGTAGCTACAAAGGTTACATTGAATCAAAAAATAGAGGTAGTTGAGATTTAAAATTCCATCTATGCAACGATTCTCCACTTTCCAAATGACACTCCTTCGCAAACTCCCAATCTCTTTCGACACAGCGAGAAGATTCAATTCCTACTTCAGCAAGCACCGTCGACTCACACCGACCGGTGCTGCTGGAGCAGCTAGCCAACATAATGGGCCATGTACCAATGAGAATAACTAGGAAGGTGGCCCGCGCGTATGCGCGAGCACTTATATTATTGAAATGTAAGATTATTGTTTGTTCAAAAATTTTGTCTCATAGATTAAGGGCAACCTAAAGTTTGGATAATGTTATTTTATAATAATTTAAGGGTTCTATTTTTCTTAAGGTATCTTAAAAAACCATTCACAAATTTTTGAGTAGGAGATGGATTAAGTATTCACGACTTTTGAATCATGTTTTTTTTTCTCGAGTTAATAAAAAACTATTGCTAGTTAATTATCATACATTTCACCTATATACATATCGTGTAGTATGATTGCAAATGAAAAATGTGAGTGCAAGATACTCAAAATTCTTGTGATTAAATTGTCTCACGAAGGTGCATGATGTAGTAATAAAGGGAGGGAAGCAAATGCATGGGAAAAAAAAAGAAGAAAGGCAAAAATGAAAAAAAGGAGGGGAAGCGTACGTACCTACACAAGTAGGTGTGTACCTATGCTGCGGGAGGAGATGTGGGACCTCGTATTATTTAGTTTGTTTAAATATCAATTTAATCTAACGGTTTATAATATTGGACCTACCGATTTAAGTGATTTATGTGAAAAATCAAGTAATAGATACTTTGATTTTTTTTCTTAGAATCTATAATATTTGCCCTAATTTATTAGAGCGACACATTGCAGCTTGAGAGTACTTTAAGGAATTTTAAAGAACTTAACACATGTAATTACAATATTAACCGCGCGTATGGGATATATGGTAAAATTTGTTCCAGCTTCGTCCATGTTTATATATATGTAGAGAGAAATTAATTTTGTGGCTAGCAAGCCATTAGATGTCTAATTAATAGCAATTAATTATGACACCTATTTACAATTGTTCATAATAGCTCTTACATATTCATCGTACGACTTTGATGATCTGTTGATCACCAATTAATTATGATCCGTTGATCGTACTACTTAAGGTTTAGGTTAGCTCAAACGAATTGACTTCTAAAGAGTTAAAATGTTGTTTAAAGAAGACACCATTTAGAAACTTGGAAAGCGTGCAAACAAAAATCCAAAATATGGAATCCAAAAAGAAAAGAGAGGGCCTTAACTCCCTTTATCACCCTTTGTCGTAGTAAGAGTTCTATTGATATTTGTCAATATTGCGCTTACATTTATAGCATAATGATTTCTTTCACCTATACGAATAAATAGTACAAAATCCAAATACGACATAACACAAATACAATATAATTATTATGTAATCAACTCTCGGAAACACAACCCATGGTGCTTAATTATTCTCTCGTTTCATCACAACTTCAATTTTCTTTTCATGTTATTAACAAAATTAATCATCTCCATATATGATTTGATATGTGGCAAAGCGGTAGCGCTATAGTGGTTGTGATCACCTTAGATGTCTCACACACTATGCTTTGTCACGCGTGCAAAACGCAAATGTGCTGACGTGCATTGTGTAGCGGGCAAAAAGAAAATTTTGGACGCTTTATTTATTAGCAAACAATACATCCGATGATTATAATAATAGGTCCACCAGTTCTAGTGTAAGTGTAAATTAGTTAACATAGATTTTTAAATTGTTAATTTAATGGGTACATAGTATAAAATATAATGGTGTAGACCTTAATTTGAAACAGTGCATTACTCGAGAATAATAGACCAGTGTAATAAAAAATAGATCCGATGATTTATATAATGGGGTCATCAGTTTAAGTGCACGTATAAATTAGTTAATATAGATCCTAAATTGTTTATTTGATAGGTACACAATATAATTATGTAAAATTTATTTTAAAATAGTGCATTATTTGAAAATAATAGTACAAAGTAAATAGTACACCGGTTTAAGTTATATGATGATAGATTCTTTTGTTTGTAAAATATGTAGACTTCCGCTTAACTCCATTACCAAATATCGCGTCTCAATATAGTCATCGTGTTTAGATTTACTATGGCGTTTATTCCGTATTTCTGTTCTAATGGTGTTTTCGGGTTGGTTTCATAACAGGCTCCATACAACATTTCTCTCTCGTCAAGTGGCTTTCTATCTATATAGCATTTGATTTGATGCAATCATTTAATATACTAGTAAAATCCTTCAATTTCAATGCTGCACTATCCTGCCTAACACATAGTGGGAGTAATATCTAGGGAAATTTTGCTACAGGACACTGCTTATGTGTGGTTTTAGCCCTAGGATACTGCCCAAACTCACTTTTGAGGGAAAACACTCCATAAACATGGTAATTTGCCAATGAACACTGCGGCGATTAAAATAATAATTTCCGGTTGAGGAGGAGAGCGAAATCGTGTGAAATATCAAAAATGCCCTTGGGCCCACATGTTAGCTCTCCATCTCTGTTCCTCTCTTTCTCCCTCCTTTCTCTCTACTCCCGGTCACGGCTTGCTCGGCGGCTGCGGCGACGCCCGGAGCACGTGCGGCGGATGGATCCGAGGCGGTACTGCTACTCCGGCACGGCGTGCCCGGACTTCCGCAAGAGCGCGGCGACGTGTGCGAGTTCGTGCACGGGGTGTTCGAGTCTGGCTCCACCCGGCGCGCTACCGGACGCAGCCCTGCAAGGACGGCACCGCGTGCCACCGCCGCTTCAGCTTCTTCGCCCACACGCCTGACCAGCTTCGCGTCCTCCCGCCCTCGCAGCAGCAGGGGTCGAAGAGCCCGAGGGGTTCCGGCGACGGCGGCGGCGGCGTTGCGGGCGCGGGCGCGGCAGCGTCCCCGCTCGCCGAGTCCTACGACGGCTTGCCGCTCCGGCTCGCCGAGTCTGTCCGAGTCCCTGCCATTGTCCCCGGACGCCGCCGGCGTGCTCCGTCGCAGCTCATGGACAGGAGTCGGCTCCCCGGTCAACGACGTGCTCGTCTAGATCAGGCAACTCCGCCTCGGCTCCCCGAGGTCGGCGCCATCGTGCGTGTCCTTCCTCTCCGCGCGGGATGACAAGGCGACGCACGTGCTGCCCCTAGCCACCGGATGGCCTTGCTCGGTGGCTCATTCGCCGCCGGCATCACCCGCCGGCGTCGCCCTACGCTGTCGCCGTCCGCCACGCTGCCTCCTCCACCGTCGCGCCATCCTCCAGCGTTGGCGTGGTCCTCGGCCGCCGAGTAGTCAGCGTGCTCAGGGCGTCGCCGCCACCGCCGAGCAAGCCATGACCGGGAGGAGGGAGAAAGAGAGGAAGAGAGATGGAGAGCTGACATGTGGGCGCAAGGGCATTTTTGACATTTCATGCGATTTCTCTCTCCTCCTCAATTAGAAATCATTATTTTAATCGACGCGGTGTCCACTGACAAATTACCACATTTATGGAGGGTTTTCCCCCAAAAGTGAGTTTGGGCAGTGTCCTAGGGCTAAAACCACACATAAACAGTGTCCTGTAGCAAAATTTGCCTTATATCTATGAGCAATATTAATTTATGTTATAGAATTGCTCTTACTCAGTTCATCCTCTTTTCCCATGTCAATTCACCAATGGCAATTCACAAACTAATTAAGAACAAACAAGAGCAGTAAAAGAACCCTGGAACGGTGATTGACCCTGTGACCTTATCAGTTCACTGGTTCACCAGTCGAACAACCTGGTGATCCTGGTCCGCTTTAACTCTCTGGATTGTCCGGTCTTTTTACTAGGGTAACTTCTAGGACGATTAGTATTATGGTCTAAAGGTGAAAATGCAAGAATCCGGCCATTAGCAAGATGACCAAGGCATATACAATCATGAAATTAATTACTGTCACCCTCTGTGTTTTCTTATCGACTACAAAAAAATATATTTAAGTTTTAAAACTTAACATTACATTGATTTTTTGGTTTTTTTAATCGTAGTTTATTTTTCAGCATCTGTGAAATGACGCAGACATAAAAGTTTTACCTGTAAGTATTTTTGGTTGCCTCATATTCATTTTATTAAGGGCTTATCAGCCATAGGTAACCCAATCAGACATTCTAAAGTAGTGAATAAATACATACATTTCAAAAAAAAAAAAACAAAGAGCTACAGATTTTGAGTCCTGTTCTTCTCAGAAGTTCTTAGCTAAGCATATCATAAGTTCATAACAGTACGCCTCATGAACTGTAGAAGTACATGACTTTCGATGAGCTTCCTTGTGATGTATGTTCTTTAACAAGAGATAGACCTGGTAGATGCAGGAGCACATGATTTCTATCAGTTAAGGATTGGGAGAGTAAAAATGGTCAGGTAAGGATCGGACTTACTTGCCAACCCGTAATAGCAACAACCCAATTGCAAGAGCGAAGATGTGAGCAGCCATCGTGCGACGAAGACCCATTAGTGTAAGGTGAACAGATACAATATACATAATCTGATTTTACAATGGATATACGACATGTAATTAATTATGTCTACTGAATATCCTGGAAATATCTGCTCAAAAAAGTATGAAAACCTGGAAATGGTTAGCAAAGAACACACGGAATCTGTATTGTTGTCTGCACTACTCTAGCCTCACCCGTATGAGCTGTGCATCCAGGCTAATCTTGCCAGACTGAACAAGGATTCGTTTGGTTGTTCAATTCGTTGCATATAGGTGGTTCAGGAAACTATGACATTTTGTTTTGATGATTGCATGAAGTGGTTGGTGCAAAAGATTTTGTTTTATTGACTGCACAAAATGATAAGTTCAGTTACCCCTTTCTTTTACCAGTGAGAATACTCCATAAGCATGTGCATTAGCACTGTATTTACCATGGAATCTGTTGGGAACGGTTTCTGAGGTATTCATCATCGCCGTCGAGGTCGCCGAGGTTGTCCTCGTCACGGAGGAAGGCCGCCACCGCTGGATCCGCGCAGGAGAGGGCCGCCGCTGCCATAGCGAGCCTCCTCCACCCTCACCCACAGCCCGAGCCCTCCACCGCCGTCGGCAGGGTGGAAAGGGGAGAGGAGGATTGGGAGAGAAGATGATGACCAGGACGCCCGCCATCGCTCTCACCCACTGTCGTGAGCATCCTCGGGAGGAGGAGAGGGGAGAGAAGTGGTCAAGAAGAGGAGGATGGCCAGGACGCTTGCCGTCACGGAAATCCTTCGCCCTTCTCCGCCTCACGCGCATCCTCCACCCTACCCATCCCTTCGCTGCCCTTGGG
>CM020187.1:2714756-2791700 GCA_009805545.1 Oryza longistaminata | reverse complement strand
CGGGCGGGGAGGAGATGGAGAGGAGGATGGCTAGGATGCCCTCACGTCGCTGTCGCCATCACCGCTGCCGCCAAAGCCTACAATCGTGAGGGAGGAGAGGGGAGAGGAGGTGGGGGAGAGAAGTGGAGAATAAAAAAGGTCGGGGATTTTTGCATGCAGGTGAGTTAAGGACCACATGCGAAAATACCCTTTTTTCGTGCGGATCTATTAAGAGTCCCGCTTGAAAAAATTGTTTTCTACATGCAGGTCTTTTAAGGAGACGTATGTGAAAATTTCGGTCGATTTTTGCAGATGCAAACACTTATGACATGCCTGCAACCTATTTAAGGGCTCGTCTAGAAAAATCATTTGTGTAATAATGTGATATTTTCCATTAATATAATAAATCACTAAACAATCAACATTTAGGGTTTTATAATGGCACTAAGCCCTAGAGATGTAAGATGGAGTACTTAAAGGGTTCTTTAATTCAATTACATATTTAACTAAATAAATTTGAGAATTACTCTAGTTATTTGCGCCTATGAAATTTTATAATACGACGGTTTCTTTCTTTGCAATGAATGAAAGTTGGTTTTATAGATGGATAGTGCGTCCATGTACATATGCCTAATTGATGACTTGTAGTTCTCTCTAATAAATTAGTGCTCAATATGATCTTGTTCTGTTTGCTCTACATATAAAGGACTAGACCAGGCAAGGAGTACAGGCTGAGGAAGAGATGAAGAAGAGCTGAGATGATGACCACTCCAACGGCTTCTTGTTGACATGGTAGCTAGGGTTGGGAGGCACCGGGTCCTGTTCTACTATGGAAGATATACAACATGCCGAATTCTTTCCTGATCATCTCTCGAGCCTAGTAGGACTCAGTAACAACTGTCAACAGTGCCTTTAGTAAGGATCATATTATGTATGTTATATATCAGCGACGGTGCCGCCGCTGGCCGACACCGCCCGAGAAGATGAGGCGGGACGCGGGGCCGCGAGGAGTGCCACCGTGATGGTGTTCCGCGTCGATATGGCGTATGCCGAGTGCGCCGCCACGAGCTGTCGTCGGCTGCTAGCTTCGGTCCTCAAGACCTCGATAGGACGGGGAGAGAAGAAAAGAAAAAGAGGAGGTTGGACGAATGAAGAAGATGCGAAGGTGCTGGTGATACCAATGTTCAAAATAGCTGGCTATGGCTTTTACCGGCTGGTATCTGTAGAGGCTAAGAAAGGCTATAGCAGGCTATAGCGCCGCTAATCCCATTTAGCGGTTTTGTAATTGCCTGACAGAAATCAGTCAAGAATTATGCATATAAACATGGAATCAGGAAAAATTCATGAATTAACATGGTCCAAGTTCTAATCTTCCATCTATCTAATTATGTGTGAATTTGAATAGTGTAGACAATAACAAATGAATTGTAGTGGTATTTATCTGAATCGGCGTATTTCCAATGATATGGATCTAATTAACCTTATTTATATATAACTGCTTATCATTCATCAGTTGATCTTGATAAAACCATCGCCTTGCGTACCTTCCGGTTGATTGCCCTGCCAGTGATGTGTGGATGAGCTTCCGGTACATGCATTCCTTTTGTTTTGTACCATTCATCATAAATATGTAACTGCACCTTTCTTTTCATTGCATTTGATAAAAAAAGATCGGAATCAAACCAGCAGGTCTTCGAATAAATACGTGGAATCATCACCCTTTAACTACACCGTTCTTTCCCCTGCATTTGATGGGAGAAAAGAATCAGAATTGGCCGATATTCACATTGAACTCAAGTGCAGGTCTTTGAATTATGGCATAGAATCAGGCGGTAAATTCCTGTATGAGATACCATGCTAACTTCTGTGCACCATGAAAGAGCAGATGAAATGATGTAGCAACAAACATGTTTTAATTGTCTGATGTTAAGACATATGAACAAGACTACAAGAGAAGCTCATGCACTGCAGCCAGTCCGAAGGTAGGACTGGAAGGCATCAGGAGTTCTCATACACACAAATGGTAAGCTGTCGTCTCAACATTATGCCTCCTCACAAACAACTTCAGACTGTCATAAAAGTCGGTATGTTGATTTGGCAACCACCAACAAGTTTATGCATCTTGAAGGCATCTTCTGGCTTACGGCGTAACGCGCAATGGACTGGATCTGATTACCAGGAAGGGGGACTTCATCAATGGGTGTTAATTGACTCGTGTACCTGGCAAGATCATGGCTGATTCCACTGATGTACATATGGCGCAGTACATTTTAGCCGATGGTTTGTGCAAAATTATTAACATGCCAATCACGCTGGTATGCCTGGATTCACGTATATGTAACATTGTCTGGGTTGATTCAGGTTGTTGTAAACCAAGATAGAAAACACAGACATACTTCCTGTCTTCTTCCAATCTCATGATAAATGCAGAGAGCTTGCTTATAATAATCAATAAATACATATACTTATATTCATATTATATATATATATATATAAGTTATTGCCGTAAACATTTTAAATAGCATCCAAAAATAATATTTATATAGAAAATATTGCATATATTACCTTAAAATTTTCTTCTGACTTTTCTATATGTGAAGTCAATGATAATAGTATCAATATCAATTTCATCCTATGCATACTTTCTCGACGACATGGTCTGGTAACTGAAAAAAATCTAACATTATTTATAGTGGTGTAACTCATATATATTACACTATAAGATTACAAATATAAATACAAAATTACATGTCAACAACCATAAGATTACAGATAGAATCATATAATTATAAATTGGGATTCCTTATAACTTCTTATTTGTCACTCAAAATTTATGAGTTTCCTTATATGCCATTGAAAAGTTGTTATTCCTTTATATGCCACTAGCTGAATTTTTTTCTTCCCCTATATGCCATCCATAACATCATCTTGTGTAATAGCGATGCAAAAGTACAATATTATCCTTTTAATCCCTCGAGGGGATATCCACTTATTTTTTTGCATGTCATCCAAATAATTATATAAAATATTTTTTAGTGACATAGAATAATATGTGATATATCACTACACAAATATGCAAGTTTAAATTTCACTTTTACAATTTTTTTTTAAAAAAACAAATCTGGTTATGAGCACATGTTTACTAGTATTTAACTAAATTTGTTTGTTCTTTTCATTACAACTTGCGATGATCAAATTTGAATTTAATTTTTTTACTGATATATCAAATAATAATCTATCTTTTCATTTATTTTTTACCTACTCATAACAATTGTAATGACGTTAGATAAACTAGCAATAATGACAGATCAATATTGTAGGGTGAAACCATTATGCTCAAGTTTGTATGTTGATAATGGTTGAATAGAGGAAGTCAAAATAACAAACAAGGTTAGTCTTGTCATTTTGTTAAAAAAAACTGACAAGATCAAATCAGTTTGGCCTCGATAGTGGCATATAAAGGATGAAAATTTTCATTGGATGGCATATAAGTAAATAGTAACTTTCCAGTTGTATATAAGAAAATCCGTAAACTTTGAGTGGCATATAAAAAAATTTCTCTTATAAATTTTCATATGGCGATGGCAAACGACAGCTGGTGTAGCCGCTGCTCACCTGAATTCCGTGGCCGTGCAGTTCGCATTCAGCAAGACAACAGCAACAATGCATTACGTGCGCAGGCGCACGGCAAACAGCAAATCAGCCATAGCTGTGCCGACTGCCTGCCTTGTTCGGAAGCAGAACGCCGGAACCGGGCACGGTAGCAGATGGCTGATCGCTATTTGCTATAAAGAGAACTCGAGTACTCCTAAACAAATTGAATTGGACTGCAGTCGATCGGCACGCAGATTGTTAAACTTCCGGAAAAACAGAAATCGGTCGTCCCATTTTCGTTGTCCTGGAAATGACGTTAATTTCGGCGTTTCTCTTAATCTCTAGTTCGTGTGTTTCTCTCTCCTCCCCGCACGAGCGCCGAAATTTCTGTTGGGCTCTCTGTGTGCGTGAAAGAAAAAAAAAACGGAAATTTCTGTCGGTAATTTAACAGAAGGGCTCATTGTTAATTTTTGGGATTGAATTTAGGCTATCTCTTTGGAGGAATGAGTTTTTTCACAAGCTATTTTCAGTTTAGGAAACCAAAAATCAAATTTTGGAAATCTATCTATCTATCTATCTATCTATATATATACTAATCGGGTACTTTTTACGAGCTCCCACGTTAACCAGAAAGATCTAACCATTTATTAGGCAAGTAATAAAGCATTGACCGGTAGATCAGATATTATGGCCCAATATGCCTATTCGTTACTTTGTACTTGGCTCTTTCCAAAACCCACATGTTTATCTCCAAAAAGCAGTTATCGTATATCTCATTGATATTGTTCTATATCTCTATAGTAGCACTTATTGATACAGAGGCGCAGATAGACAACGAAAGACGGCACATGATGAGTTGCTCCACACGGATCAGCGCCGATCCAAACTCCGAGCGGAGGATCGTCGGCAACTAAATCCGTCAATGTTTAACATGTTTAACATTGTTTACAATGGCATACAATGATTTTATACGTCCTTTTAACATTGTTTACAATGGCATACAATGATTTTATACGTCCTCTTTTAGTCGTTATTTTCAATATCCTCCTGTGAGATTATAACTTTGTCATTTCTTTCTTTTCATTATGTAGATTTTAATAAAAGGGTGATATTAATTAGGAACAACATCACTTAGTTCTATTCTCAAATCCTTTTTTTTTCATGTTTTAATAAAACATAATGGCTACTTAATTCCATATTGTCAAGGTATGCCTTGTCTGGCTCTCTCTCTCTCTATATATAATGACCTAAAAATTCTGAAACGGTATGCTTCCATTAGTTCAAATGTCGCATAACTTTCATTGAGAAGTGCCTTTTTTTTCCCTTCAACAACCTGTTGATAGAAAGTTGGTGACGGAAGTCTTAAGGGATGCTAACACTGATACAGATCTCTTTCACTGGACAGTGAATGTTTAATTAAATCCATTATTCAATTGTAAATATTGTAAAAATACCAATTACCATAAAAAAATATTTAGTTACTGGAATATAGCGTTCAATGATCATACATCTTACGGTAGAAATCTCATCTCCAATATTAATTAATGATGTAATAATATAAACAGGAATGCTGACTGAACAAAGCTAGCATACCCAAAAGTGTCAACAAGATTCAGCATGTGTAAGATTCAGCTAGGACGTTTTCACACAAAGCATATACTACAGATACCAATATAAAGTACTGTGAAAAGGTTAGTACCGATACAGTGTTGTTGAATATTAACCTGTGCAACGCACGGGTTGGCGGCTAGTTATTGCTAATCTGTTGGTGATGCTCTTAGTGGCTGGATGCATCGATCGATTAATTAGCTACCTAGTTAGTTAGTTAGTCAGTGCTACATATGCATGAGTCTTCTGGGCTGTATACACCTTCTAAGATGTAGAGACCGGGTTAATATAATCCATTATTAAGAAGATATATATGCACGAGTCTTCTGGCCATTAGTTTAGCGCATGCGACTAGATTTAGTGGATCGCGTGCTGCGTGCGCGTATGACGCGGCCAAATTAAGTTGTTTTGTATAAAAGGTTATATAATGTACTGAGTTGGGTCCTAAGTGGATAAGAAAAGACCTTCGTCGTTTACAAGCTGTTGTGTGTGTCCACAAATTATTTGCTTCAGCTAGTTTGCCAAGGAGTGTGTATGTCGTTACAATCCTTGGCCGATTCCAACATTGAGGAGATTAGCGATCGAATGAAAACGAGTAGCTGTCTCCCCGATGCCGAAGCAGATATGATGCAGATGGAGATCCTCCTTAGGCCGTATGTAGATCCAGCAGCGGAGCTAGAGATTTTGTGAAGCCTGGGCAAGTATAAGAAAGATAGTAAATCCGTTACCACTCATTGATTTTGTTCTATGTCTCTATAGTAGCACTTATCGATAGAGAGGCGCAGATAGACAACGAAAGACAGCACATGATGAGTTGCTCCACACGGATCAGCGCCGATCCAAACTCCGAGCGGAGGATCGTCAGCAACTAAATCCGTCAATGTTTAACATCGATCAATATAAACTCCAGGACGTACGCAAAGTTGACATCCTCTATATATCGCGAAGTCAGGCACATCGATCTTTCCTTAATCAGTCAGGTACATGCATCTTTCCTTAAACCAGATTAGTTTCTCATCTAGAAACAATATTGACCTGGTGGAGCTTATTAGGGCCAAAAAAATTGAATGGTCGAGATGCTGATCAACAGATCAAAACGTTTGCTTGAACATCTGTATTCGTGTTTCCAATCCCTACATCATCACATCTATGCAGGGATGCGGGTACCTGTGAAGGTTGCGTGAATCCGTCTAACTTGCATATTGTATGCGATCTATTTTCCCTATCAAATGAGTTGTTTTGATGTATTTCCCAACTGAATGAGCCGTTTGATATTAGGTTATGATTTCTACTGATATTTTGCCTATAAAATATCTGACGGTTCACTACATGTAGGTTCACTAAAACAACTGAGTTGTTGAATAATAATTTTGAAGCCAATAGAATATACTTACCTATTTTTTTTTTCTGAATACAAACTTGGAGCTAATATTTAATTTCCATAGTGTGTAATGCCACAAAATTATTTTAAAGCAGATAGCATATACTCATATAAATAGACACATATATTATTTTAATAAAAAAGATCAATATTTAGTTTTCCATATGTTCGTATAAACTGCATACTATAAGCAAAATAACATTACCAATCATACCAAATA
This sequence comes from Oryza longistaminata, assembly GCA_009805545.1. Lineage (NCBI taxonomy): Eukaryota > Viridiplantae > Streptophyta > Magnoliopsida > Poales > Poaceae > Oryza > Oryza longistaminata. Next base: position 2,784,918 of record CM020187.1, on the reverse strand, counting down.
GAAGACAGTAACAAATTATTAACTGTGTATTATTTTTCAAGGAACATATAAACGGGTAAATGCACATATTTCCCAAGCTTTTAAACAGTGCAATTAAAAAACATTATTTATATGAATTTCTTATAAAACCATTTTAAAATCATTTAATTATGTATAACATTTAATTCATTTTTCTACCCTTGAATAATTATCACACATACCAAAAGGAAGACAGTAGCGAATAACAGTGTGTTGTTTTTTTAAGGAACAGATAAATGTGCATGATTCTCAAGTTATTAAACAGTGTGATTTTTGCAAATATTTTCTACATGTGAATTTCTTGAAAAACCGTTTTAAATTTATTTTTGAAGTTTATAGTGTTTAATTCATTATTTTCTACCCTTGAATAATTATCAGAAATCTTCCAGCTGTTAAGGGAAAAACAGGGAATAAGAGTCAAGGGTACTCATTTAAAAAGATTTATCTCTACTTATAGAAATAAGAGTCTACACTTGGCCGTCTTTTTGTCACAAGATTAATGGACTCAAGATCGTCATAGCAGTTGAAAATTGGCGGAGAAAACCGTCGTCAAGAAACATTGTTTACAATGGCATACAATGATTTTATACGTCCTCTTTTAGTTGTTATTTTCAATATCCTCCTGTGAGATTATAACTTTGTCCTTTCTTTCTTTTCATTATGTAGATTTTAATAAAAGGGTGACATTAATTAGCAACAACATCACTTAGTTCTATTCTCAAATCCTTTTTTCATGTTTTAACTGCAAAATAAAACATAATGGCTGCTTAATTCCATATTGTCAAGGAATGCCTTGTCTGGCTCTCTCTCTCTATATATATAATGACCTAAAAATTCTGAAACGGTATGCTTCCATTAGTTTAAATGTCGCATAACTTTCATTGAGAAGTGCCTTTTTTTCCCTTCAACAGCCTGTTGATAGAAAGTTGGTGACGGAAGTCTTAAGGGATGATAACACTGATACAGGTCTCTCTTCTCACCCTTTCTCTCCAGACCCACAAGTACGTACGTACGAACTTATGCTTCTATTAGCTCGATGCCATCAACTCTGGATTCTCCCTCTCTTTTTTTTTCTAATTACAAAATACATGTGCATCATAATTTGTTATCATTTTCATGGAGACTGATCTGCCTCGGCGAGCTCGATTGATGCCATCCAGATCCTAATTCTCCTTTTTTTTTCTTTTTTCCAAATTACATGATACATCTACACCATAATTTATTATCATAAATTATTAGATCGGTTTTTTTCATAGAGAGTAATCTGAGTGTGAACGTGCAAATGCTAGGAATTTACAATAGAAGTGATCTGTTGTTGTAAATAAACAATTATTTTTATAGACGATCTACGATACACTTTAGCAGCTGTAGATTGTTTTAATTAAATCACCAATTCCAGTGCTATATTAGCTATATTTTTACTACTATGTCATATTATATCTTATGTGCCATTTCTACCAACTCTTGTAGGCCTAATCTCATCATTAATTTTTATTTAAATTGGTAGGCCTGTAGTTATCTTAGGACATTAGATCAAATCTACATCTACGTACGTACTTAATTATTGCAAAAAAACATAAGTAGTGTACGTATGATTCAGAAAAAATTTAGAGCTTACAAAGAAAAAACATACGCACGTACTTAGGATAAAAAAGATTAAGGCAAAAAAAACGTATGGAGTGCCAACGGGAAAAATATCGACGGTTTTTAAAACAGATGTTTCTATAATGTAAAATAAAATATATTACTTCACAAATATAAGCAAATATAGATCGAACAGCAAGTCGAGACAGTATAAATCACTTATGTTTAAAGATACTTTAAGATAATGATTATACGTACGTTTATAGCATAGCCGATAAATAGATCTAGCATGCATCGGCTAATACTCCGATACCACTCAATATTAAGATATCGAAACAGAGAAATTTTATCAAATCAATTTCTTCACCAATATATGTAAATAGACCTAGATCTATAATATAAATATCAAATGTCAAATCAATGGTCCTTAAGCATTCATCTTTTTAATTTATTTTTATATTAAATTTGTGATTAGTTTCATGCTTTAATTAAATGAAATATTTATGTCTTATAAAAGGTATATTATGGTCCTAAATACATCATGACACATGGGACCAACATATAATAATTAATGTTGTGGTAATTTTTAAATAGTTTCACATCATATTTTAGGATTTCAAATATCACTTGATAAATATACAACACTAATTTAAATCTACAAATGTAAAAAATGAAAACAAAAAAAGTCTATTTTTAAATAAATCTGATTTAATTTATTTTTTGGATTAATTTATCGAAGTTTTTATTTTGAATTTTTTAGAACCATTAGATTGGTATTTAGGTAATGAGCAATATACGATACATAGATGTGATAAAAATAAAAATATTTCCTACCAATGATCTTTGCTATAACATAACACGTTCATCCATCATAAATCAGTCATATATGTATGTTTTTTTCCCTTTACCAAATAGTTTTAACAACAAATGAACAATCAAGTGTCATGCGCAGTAAACTACACATGATATATTTCCAAGGAATTTCAGCATGCTAGCATAATTGATGAATCTATACTCCCAGAAATTATTAGTTATTGTAAAGAAGTTTGAAAAAAATAAATACATTCTTTAGTAAAGGTGTTTAATGTGATTATCAATAATAGGTATTGAAAATAAATCAGGTGCTAAACTATAGATATTTATCAATATAACTAATAATATGGTGATGTAGAGATTATTGTGGTGGTATACGTTTTTTAGTAGCATCGAATGATGAACCTCATCATTTTTTTTTCAAAAGAGAGTACTCTATGTATACTATGAAAATCGGAATTGCGATGATTAACACCATAAAATTGTGTCTACCGTGTGCTATACATCTACTCAAAGTTAAAAAAAAAAACTATTATTTTGATCACCTTGAAATTATGTGTCATTTTCTAAAAGGTATCAAGCATGAACAACAGAGTTTGCTATGCTGTCATAAGTATAGTAGGGGTATACAAAAAGCTGAATTGAGGTGACCCCAATATACGAATACATGAGGGTATGATAGTAAATTAGACATTACTTATGCTCCTGGATGGTCTTTAGGGGAACGACTACATCGACGAGGGACTCATCTTTCAACTCAACAGAGAAAGAAAGTCTTGGTGGCTACGATCGGCTTCACCCCTTATAAAAGCATTCATGTTTATCTTTAACGATGTTATTTCATTAATTAGTATAAGTGATATTTTTAAAATATTTATATATAGATTCGAATATAAGTGAAACATGAACACTTAGATAAGTAGTGAATATTTTAGTGTATCAATGATGTATTAGGCTTATTTTATTGGTACATAACCAGTTTAATCTATTAATAGATACACAACTTTTAAAACAGTAATACTAAGTTGTGGTGACAATAGGAGAATTTATACGTAATCGGGACAGACTGATTTTCTTTTAATCTTGGAGACATTCTTATCATTTACTAAGTATATTAAAGTCAGTTTATCTCACAGCACAAAAAAGATGAGACATGACATCTTTTAGTATTATTTCATAAATCATAAGACAATAAATAAGATGCCCGCGCATCTACGCGGGCTTCCTTCCTAGTTGTTAGTAAAAATTAAAAAAAAATTGCGCTGTCGAGCCGGCGCATCGCAACTCGTCACGTACGCGAGTGTCCCATGTGGGGGGGCTCAAGGCAATCAGCTGTCATGGCACAGCTCAAGCATATAAACTTTGGATTGATCGATCAATTATTCACACCAAACAGTGTTGTCTGACAGTACATGGAAATTTTTTGGTACCTCAAAAACAGAAGATGAAATTGTTAAAGGGTACATCAATGCTTACAAGCTCAAAGCCCTTTTGGTGGCAACGGTAAGTCCCTACCGTTGCTTTCCAACATCTCAAGGACTTCTCTCATGGACGGTCGATCTGTAGGTACGAGTTGTATGCACCACAAACCAACGACAACCATCTTCCTTACAAGATCGGTGGTCTGGCTACTAATCTCGCCCGTGGGGCAACAAAACTGGTCCAAATTATCGTATAACCATTGGGGAAAATATTTGCTGCTACTACCTGTACTAACGTTGATGTTTTTCTTTGCACCAGCCATTTCAAGGACCACCATTCCATAGCTGTAGACATCGGATTTGCTGCTGGCAGATCCATACTGCCTGGAAAACACTTCAGGTGCAATGTAGCCAGGTGTTCCTCTTAGTCCGTTGATCGAAATTCTGCTCTCCTTTAGATGGCACAATTTTGACAGGCCAAAATCAGAGATCTTTGGACAGAAATCTTGATCCAGTAGAATGTTTTGAGGTTTGATATCAAAATGCACAATGCGAATGTTGCAATGACAGTGGAGATACTCCAGCCCTCGAGCAATCCCGACGATAATATTGAACAGTCTATCCCAGCTCAGGGTGTTATCTCCTTGGACAGAGCTATCGCCAAAAGAATATCTATCAAGTGAACCATTGGGCATGTACTCATAGATCAGAGCTCTTTTTGACCCTTGAAGGGAAAAACCTAGAAGGTTAACAACATTGATATGAGAAGTTTTACTAATGCCAGCAACCTCATTTATGAATTCCTCCCCATCACCCTTGGTATCCTTTAGCATCTTGACGGCTATCTCACGGCCATCAGGCAGGCTACCTTTATAAACAGTACCAAAGCCACCTCTGCCAAGCTTGTGAGCAAAAGATTTAGTCATTCTTTTCACTTCAGAGAGAGTGTATCTTTTTGGGTTTGAAGTTTCTTGCTTTTGTAGGAAAGATTCAATCCTTGGTGCATTCTTTGATGCCCTTTGACAGAGCAGCATTAATCCGTAACGTTTCTTGTGCCATATGAAGAATATGAGAACTATGAATAACCCAAATGAGCCAGAAATGCCTGCTATCACATCTGGAAAAAAATACCAGGAGACAAAAATAATCTACATGAGTCTATGATGTACGGTAACATGTCGATCATATTGAAGAACTGTTTCTGCTAATTTATCTACTTTTTTTCCACTCAAGTAGGAAGGCCTTTATAAAGAACTTTTACTTTTCAAATGAAGGCAAGATTGCTAGTTTGCTACGAAACCACGCTAGTAACCGTGGATAACAAACTGGCTTCGGTTCGCTTTAGACCCATTGGGAAACGGTGATCATTTTATCTTGGCTCGCTAACAAGTAAAAGTGTGGTTGCCTAACTCGGTTCTGCGACATAGCTTGACCTAGATTGTTAAGAAAATAACATCCAAATTATATATCATATATGCAACACAATAAAATCATCAAATTAAAATGTTGGCTATAAATCTATCACTAATCACGACATATACAGCGGAGTACGACTGTTCGAGAATAAGAGCTCTTCTTCTCCCAACGTTATATTCATAGTGTTGACCAGAACGTGCAAACCTCTCGATTTGATAGATGTATTATGCCTCATGATTACTCTTTATATGTAAATATGTCATGTGCACAAAAGTTTCGCATGCACACTTCATACTTACCAACTTAGAAAAAATTTAGAAAAAAACTATGTATAGTATTACATATGTATGCGTAAAGTCTTAACCTCAAATTCATTAAGTTTTCGCCTAAAAAATAAGAGAAATTCCAACAATTTTAAGGTTATAAGCCTATCAGAATTTTGTCTTTTTATTGCTCTCCACACATGATGAATTTGAAGATGATACGTAACAAGTACATATAATACTATTAAAAATACATATCCATTATTTTCTGTAACTTCTGCTGATATTTGTTAGTTGGCGTGTGTAGAGTGTACACGTGAACACTCATATGCATATATAGGATATGTTTGCTTCTATATATATATCTTCCTCTTATTACCCGTCAATAACATCCAACATTGTCTTGACTCAGTTTAGTTCATTAGTTCGAACCAACCGGGCTAGCAAGTTTCAGCCTTCTTTATTGATCACTACATGCCAGCTGCCATCAGGACTTTGGAGGGCATCTTTTGCATACTGCAACATTATTTGCTCCTCTAGGCTTCGTTTGGCAAGGCCAAGTGGCTTCCCATCCCTGAGGATAGGTGGGGATTTGGATTTGCCAAACAAGTCATTGTGAGTAAAAACAGGGCGTATAAAATCAGAGTTGTTTCTGTTGTGTTTTACATTTCTCAAAGTTGAACGTACGGGCCAGTCACTACTTGTTACATTCACTTTTCGCACACAATAGAAAGAAAAAAAAAAACACGAACGACGGTGCGTGGAAGAAGAAATGTAAAAACTTACATATCGTTATCCTCTTCTTCCGCGATAAGCGACCTTTCCATGTCCATGCATCTGGCCATTGAGAAGCAAGTCAGGTAATAGAGTTAGTATATATACTCCCTCCATCCTAAAAAACCAAATAGCACAATGAATCTGGATATATCTCTGTCCAAATTCGGTATACTAGAATATGTCGCGTGGAGTTCTAGTTTTTTTTTATGGATGGAGTAAGTGATTTGTTTTTTTAAAGTAAAGGAAGTTTTTATTAAGCCCTAAAAGTCGACGGATGATCCTAAAGGATTGCAATTTCGCTGATATTTTGACCCATATATCCGAAATTACTGTTTATCGGTAGGGCCCAATAGAAATCAAAGATCGGCCAAAAATCAGCAGTAGAATATCCGATGGGGCGTAAGTGGAGTATGGTTGAAAGTCTAAGCCCCTTGGGTTTCCTCCCATGCCCTTTATATAGAGCCAGGCCGACCGATTGGATATTGTAAAGTATCCCTTATAATCCGGATACCTATGTACATGGGATAGGATTGATTGCCTTATCCTTAATCTCTTTCTTTAATTACAAGGAAGCTGCATGGGCCTAGGGTATCTACTCACTCCATACTATTCAACACAAAGGCCCAACATGTAATAACTGGGTACTGTGTACCCCACAATAGCCCTTGAGTACTAAACTTGACAATGACTCCGAACTAGGTGAAGCTACTCGGAGGAGGCGAGACCGGCTGTTTGTAACAAGTTGCTGATTGGCCGAGTGAGAAATTTGCCCACCGAGTTAACTTCACATATGTCTACCAATCTGGGAGATGACATAGACTTCTTAGTGCAACAGCCTTCCCACAAGAACCACGTAGCCCAGCCCAACCCACGTACCGGCCCACTTACATATAACACCCCATTTAAACTTTCATCCTCGCTTCGTATAAAAGGGTTAACCCGGGAGTGATATGATTGGAAGGAACAGGCCTTATAAATTGGTTTCACCATTGCTAAACTAGCAAGGTGATATTAAATATGTGCACACAGCTCACATGGGCCAAACATGCCTCATCTTAATTGGGTCAGGATGTCATATATGCACCCCCCCTCAAAAGACCCGATGTCTCCGTCGCTCCAAGTCACCCACATAGCCACATATGTATATAGGCAAATTTCCAGGAACACACCCCCTCATAGCACACATCCATACGTCTAGTACCGGTGCCATATGCCACGCCATGTGCCTCGCACAGAGCCCACATGCGCCATGCACCATATGCCCGCACATTGACCCGTACGCGCAACCACGGGGGTTGGCTCTGGTACTATTTGTAATAGCCTTCCCTCCAAAAGCGCGTAGCCCAACCCAACCTACAGGCGAGCCCACTTACACATACCACCCCACTTACATTTTCATCCTCGCTTCGTGTAAAAGGTTAACTAGGGAGTGATATGGTTGGATGGAAGAGGCCTTATATGTTGGTTCTACCCTTGCTAGAGTAGCAAGGTGGTATTAAACATGTGCACACAGCTCTCATGTGCTCCACATGCCTCATTCTAATTGGGCAATAATGTCACACTCAGATAGCCCATATACGTGGGCCAGCCCATATGATGGATCCATTCCCCTAGATCCCAAATAAAACAGTGTCGCGTCTCTTCATCTTCCTCTTTGCGCTCCCAACCTCCCAGCTTGCGGTTAGGGTTTGAATAGATGGAGCCCGAGGAAGCCACCTTCACCCTTCTAGATCCACCGCTCCTTCTTCTCTTTCTTCATCATGTCACAATCCTCATCTGAATCCATCCTCATCCGTGATCAATACGTCTCTTGGGTGAAGTCGACTGTTTCCGACGAGGCGATGGCGGAAGGAGTCCTGCCTCCACGCGAGCTCATTGACTGACAGGCTGCTGTCAGTGAGGAGTTTCCTACACCAAACACTGATTGTTGTTTTCTTGCCTTTCTTTTATTTCGGGTTGGGGTTGCCGGCTAGGTAATTCTTCTGAGGACTCCCCACTTCTATGGCATCAACATTGACCACCTCAACCCCAACTCCATCTTCAAATCGTCAGCTTCATTCACCTTTGCGAGGGGTACTATGGGATCATGCTCCACATCGCCTTGTTCCGCTAACTATACGAGTTGAAGGCCCAACCCGGGAAGAAGAATCTCACTATGGTCGGGGGTAGTGGAATCGAAATTAGGCTAGATAGGAAATAAGAATTCTTCGAGCTCCACCTATGGACTAACAACAAGGCGTGACGATCCAAATGGTTCTACGACTCCAATCTGATCCCAAGCCTGCCTTCCTTCGGCCACACCCCCGTGGTGAAAAATTGTTGGTTCTCCTTGCCAGGGTGCGACGAGATGGATCAAAAGAGTGGATTGGTGAAGGGTATCAACATCCTGAGTGAATCTGGGTCGACTGGGGTTGCCGTTGCATGCAATTTCGTAATGTGGAAGCTGCAGCCGCTCAAATGCCGAGGCCACCTAGTTTGGAAGTACCAAGAAGTGAACAACCCTACCCGATAGACCCCTAGGCCGTTTGATAAGGACAGGACCACTCGGAGCTTGTCCAACTTCTTTGAGCATGGGACAGAAATCACCACCAAGAATTGCGCCAAGCCGCTAAGCATCAAGTTTACTCGTCCTAAGGCTACTTGCTCAATGCGTTGATCGCTTACTTGCTCAATGATGATCTTTGTGACAATTCATCATTGTATGTTCTGTATGGTGTGGCCAACTTCGTCTTGAACCCTCCTCTACCGGAGACGCGCTCTCAGAAACAAGTTGAAAAGGAGTCATTCCTCGATCCGCCGTCCAAGCGCCTTGCGACCGGTGGACCTAAGGTGGGGGAACGAGCAGCCCGTCCAAGCCCTGCAACCGAGCCCTCCGAAAAAGGGAAAGGATCTGCCAAGTCGTCTAGTCCTATCCCGGAAACTCAAGGGGAGAAGCCGTCTGACCAGAGCGCAACGAACGGAGCCTCTCCTGGGTCCGCTACTCCGGGATCTAACAAGCCACCACTGAGTGGTCTTCCCAAGATTCGCCCACGACGGTCCACCAGGTGAGCCTTTCGATGGCGTTTGTCTGGAATTTCTGTGCTCACGAAGCCTTTCATTGAGTCTAATCATATTCTTGTGTTGTTTGGCAGGATCTCAACCCATGCTGACCATGGACGGGACGGGTCCACTGAGGGAGGACTTGGTGATTCTGGTCGCGAGACGTATCCTCCGGGTGGACGCACCGGGGAGGCCGCCAAAGATTAACCGCGAGATGATGAGGGCATGGCCGGGGCGGTGCTGGTGCTTTACCTCCGCCGAGCTCCGCCACCCAGTCGTCTCCCTCTCTGGGTTGGACTGCTGTTGGTATTTCATACGATCACGGATAAAATTCGCAAGTGCACGGATATACCGATGTAGCACTTCCCCTATGGAGTATTCCAAGGGTATCGAATCCAAGGGAACGTGTGTGGTCAGATCTTCCTCCGGTTCAACCAAGGACACATAGCAAAAGATAGGCGAGGATAGAGAGGATTTTCTAGTGAGAAACAATGTCTAGGGAAAGCTTAACTTTAATCCTAATGCAATACTTCAGGCACTGGCAACCTGCTGTTCCCAGATGTCACTCTACTACGTACCAAGACAGGGAGAACTCAAGTGATCTTGAGGGCTATTACCACCTCTACACCTACCTCAAACGTACTGTGGGATACGCAACAATTACTGGATAACAATTACCTAATCATCACGTCTAAGCAATTAATATCTACTTTAGTGTTTATAACTCACCAAAGCAATCACTATATTTTAGTTGATTATAGTGAACAATAATCTCGTATGCTATTTATGAACTAACCAAGAGATAATTCTCACAAGCTAAATCTAAATTACTCAGGAAGAATATTATATTGAATTCAGAGTAATAAACAGAATAAAAGAAGTGAGAGAAGATTACTGACAACTCCGGAATTTTTCCGACTTCTTCTACTCTACTCTCTTCCTATTCTAGTATACAATGTAGTACAATAGAGCCTCTTATAATTCAGCTCAAGCTTGGAAGTGTGTGTGAGAGTGAAGGAGTGAAGCTCCTTTTATAGGGTAGTTCTGACGGTTGTGAGAAGGGGAAATGTGCGAATTGCCCGGCAACCGTTATTAGGAGAGCATCTGGAGCGTCCACGCCAAACCCCAGGATCAACGGTGATCAAGGGGGTTCGGCCGAACCTGGGCTGGGCCCTCCTGGCCTGGCCTTCGGCTACGGACTCCCTAGACTCTCCTCTGTCCATTTCTCAGAGTTTTGAGCTGATTCACTGATGTTTTGATGAAGTTCACAACCCATCCTTGTATGGATACATAATTCACCTCACTTTAGTCTAGATTTCCTCCCAACTTCGGGGTTTACCACCTGCATACAGATATACACCATCACTTATGGAATATGTGAGATTAAGCACCTATCACTATGTTGGATGTTTTATTATCTGAACTTTATGCTGATGTTGGCGGTATAGAATCGGCATTTAATAGCCGCCAACTACTGCCGAAACTCCGCCTTCTGGTGATGCGGGCATTTGACCACCTCTTTCGCAAAAGAAGTGACAAGGGGCCTGCTGAAGAGGAGGATGAGCCTGAAGAGATCCCTCGACGTAGGCAGGCTCTGCCTTTCGCCGACTATGAGTCGCCCTTGCAGGCCTTGTTGTTCAGCAAAGGCAAAAAGGAGAACGACAAGCTGAAGCAGGAGTTTGATGACATGGTGGACCCGACTGATGCTGAAGCCATGTACGAGGCCGGGTTGACGTTGCTACAGAAAATGCAGGTTAGTGTTCGATACCAAGTAGCCCTAAACTCCATGGTGTGATGTGTGTTTTAGCAGATAATGCATCGTGGAGTTGTTCTTTTATGTTGGAGAAGTCCAGTGTGATGATGATGACCCGAGTCGAATAGTCCTCGACTTTGCGGCATGATGAACCGAGTTGTTGTGTCATAAAGTAGTCTATGTCTCTGGTTGGTATTCATGCTGTAGAAAACTGCTGACTGGTCGGAGGCGAAGAGCGAAGGTCTCAAGCTTGTCTTCGATAATGCGGCTAAGATAGATTTCATATGGGAAGCCATTCGAAGGGTTGAGAACTAGCGCTAGAGAGAGGCGAAGGATTCTCAGTGGCGGGAGTAGGTGCTGTATGCCCAGATTGTCGATCTAGAGGCTGAAGGTGAGCTGAGTACTGGACTATGTTTTGTTTTTCAACATGCCTTGTGTTTATGTTGCCTGTGGGCCTTCAGCTAGCAAGGAATGCCAAAAAACAAAGCTGCAGCTGCCGACTAGGATGTCCTACTGAAGGAAGCAGAGGAGACTATTGGTCGGTGTTGGGTGGCTGAGCTGGAGGAGCAGCTCCAGATGTCTGAGGCGGCGGTGCAGGAGTTGCTCTCCGAGTTCGAAGGTATTGACTTACATGCCTCTTGACATTGATTGTTTGTCAAATCTCCTATTTGCTGACTGTTGGGTAGATGTCAAATCTGCTGCTGTTAGTGCCACCGCCGAGAAGAAGAGCCTAGATGACGCGTTTGAGAAGGAGGCGAAGACGCTTTGGGAGTACCAATCGAAGGTGGTCGAGTGGGAGAAGAATAACCGGGAGGAGAGGGCGCATTTCCATCGTGAGTTAGAGACGGCTGGACCATGCAGGGTGATCTCATTGAAGCCTTGAAGCCAACACTGCTACTCCTGTTTTCATGTCTTGACTGGGAGGGAGATCTCTGGGCTCAGGCGGGGCGACTTCTTCCTGAGAGGCCAGCTACTGTGCAACGTCGGTCATGCCTTGCCGGTGATGTAGTCCCACTATCCGCGGGTTGACTTGGAGGCTGCTAGAGAGGGGTACACCACCGACTGCTCCGACACCGACATCCAGCGGCTCGAACACGATGTCCACCCTACCGCCTCCGTCCTGGTGGAAGACTTGGATCTAACTCCATGAGTGTTTCTATTTTATTTGTGCCTGCATCGGACTTTAGTGTTGAGACATTTTGACTCGTAATATATTTCCTTGGCTCGTGGAGTGAGTGGCGTTTGCGATGTAACCTAGTCGTGGTGGAGTTGGCGAAGGCCGTTGAGCCGATTCCGTTAAGGCGGCAAGGGGGTAGCCCCTGGGAATGTAGCAAAGTCAGCATCGCAATTGAGGAGGAGGAAGACTCATGGAGAATGTATTGTTATTGACATATGAGTTTCATTTTATACATAGAATCGGCAAAGGTGCTCAATGTTCCATCGTTGCAAGCAGATAGGCTCCTGGACGAGAGACGACGATCATTATGTATGGTCCTTCCCGTGTTGGAGATAACTTGTGTTAGTCTTTTATTGTTTGTACTCGGCGCAGTACGAGGTCACCAATTGAGAAGGATCGGTCGTGGATGTTGCGACTGTGGTATTTGCGCCGTATCTGCTGATATCTTGCTAATTCTATGGAGGCTGCCTCTTTTGCTTCCTCCTAAACCCTAAACTGTAAGATTATCAGTTGCGACTGTCAGATTGTCACCTCTTTTGCTTCCTCTGTTGCGACTGTTAGATTGTATCTTCATGGATTGTTTGTTCAGTGGCATCCTTGCTATGAGCGCGAATTCTAGGGAATCTGAGTGCTAGTTTTATTGGTAAAACTGCTTCTGCACCAATTCATAGGAAGAAGGGAGTCTGGCCTGTCATTCAGCTCAGAGTGGTGCGGAGGGACCATAATACTGAGGGAAGCTCTTGTACCCACTTGCCTGTGTACGGGTTGAGTTGGTCGAAGATGCGAGTCTTGATGCTTTGTAGTACCATGACGTTATCCCATTCCACCTGACAGTTGGCCATTGGATGAGTGACGCACGCATAGTAGATCTTGATGCTGATATGTTCGGAAAATTCATGGAAGACAGACCTAGTAAACGGAGTGCCATTATCTGTGATGATGCGGTTGGGTACTTTGAACCGGTGATTATCCTTCTGATGAACTCTCGGGCGCTTGCTGTGGTGATTTTGGCAACCAGCTTGGCTTCAATCCATTTGGTGAACTTGTCGATGTATAGGGGTGAAAACGGTCGGAAACGATCAGAATCGGTAGTATCTCTTCGGAAACGATGCTCGATCGGACAGTAATTGACCATATTTATCATTTAAACTACTCAGTATCGACATTAATATGATGCCGAAAGAATTGTGACGCGTCCTTATGTTTTTTTATATTCCGATGAAAACTTTAGTTCTTAGAAAGGATTTACTCCTTTTTCTCTCAATAGCATATTAAGGAAGAATATGCATTTTCGCGATTTGTACCCAAAGACTAATTGAAGTTGCATCCAAAAAACAAATAGGATTTGGATTATGAGTACAGAGTCGCGAAGCATAATTTTGCATTGGATTAAGGATTCCAATTTTTAAAATATGAGTAAAGGATCTATGGATGAAGATACAAAAAAATTTATTTCCAATCGTAACTAAATCTTCTTTTGTTAAAAAAGGAAATGGAAGCCAAATAGCTAAAAAACGGTAGTTTTGGTTTACTAGAACCATCAGCATATTGTTTCAGCTCGGTGGAACCCAATTCTTTTCCTCAGGATCTCTTAAATGAAATTAGGGAACGAAGTAATTAGATTAGATAGATTTAGGCAAATTTCTATCTCCTACTCTTTAGGGATCATCTAGAAAGCAGAGAGCCTTGGTTCCATTCATACAAAAAAGCTTGTGAAAAAACAATATTTAAAAATAGCCAAAAATGGTACGGTCAGAAACGGTACCCGTTATATGGAAACGGCGCTCGGTCGATCGGGAATTTCCGTGACCGTTTTCACCCCTGTCGATGTAGATGAAGAGGTGAGTGAAGCCACCGGGCGTCTTCTTGAACGGGCCCACCATATCGAGGCCCCATACTGCGAAGGGCCATGAGATGGGAATGGTTTGTGGCTCATTTGTTGGTAGATGGATCTGTCGGGCGAAGAATTGGCAACCTTCGCATTTGCGAACAATGTCATGAGCATCACAAATGACTATTGGCCAAAAGAAACCATGGCTTTGCCGACTATGGTCTTGGAGGCGGCATGGTTGCCGCATATGCCGGAGTGAATCTCACTTAGAAGCTCTGTTCCTTCTTGCTGTGATATGCAACGCATAAGTATTCCTATCGCCCCTTTGGGATAAAGTTTGTCGTGAATGATAGTACGTTTTGCTTTTTCGTGCAATTTTCTCGGCTTCGGCTCTTTCAGGTGGCAAGGTGTCATTCTTTATGTATTCAAGCAGGGGTGTCTGCCAGTCATGGGTGATGACAAGGATTTGTTTGGCCGAGGTCTTGCTTTTGTCGATGGATGATTTTCTAAGGATTTCTAAGAAGACTCCAGGTGGGATCGACTTGCGTCTGGACCTGAGACGGGTGAGAGAGTCGACCTCGGTGCTGTCATCATGTCCCACGTGGGCTAATTCACGCCCATCAAACTTTTCCTCCAACTTGCGCACCTCCTGGCAATACGGAGTCATCTTGTCATCTGACCAACCACAGTCTTTCATTATTTGGCAGAAGACGAGTTATGAATTGGCTCTTGCTAAATCTCGGTGCATGCCGAGCACAGTGGCAACTCGCAAGCCGTGCAACAGTGCTTCGTACTCGGCAGTGTTGTTGGAGACGGGGAAGTGTAGCTGGAGAACGTAGCACAGCTTTTCTCCCTTGGGGGAAACCAGTAGTGCCCTTGCGTCGGCGCCTGTCCTTATTAGGGAGCCGTCGCAGTATAGCAGCCAGTGTGGTAGTTCTAATGGAGTGCCCGGCTACTGTTCTTCTGTCCACTCGGTGATGAAGTCGGCTACTGCTTGGGACTTAATGGTATCCGAGGCCGGAAAGATATGTCAAACACCATCAATTAAAGTGCCAGCTTGGCAATGCGCCCGGTCGACTCCTTGTTGAACTTGATGTCTCATATAGGGAAGTGACAACTGACATGGGGTGAGCTTGAAAGTAATGAGTAAGCTTGCGAACTGTGATGAATATCACATAAAGCAGCTTCTGGATTTACGTGTGTCTTGTATTTGAGTCGCAGAGGACCTCACTGATGAAGTAAACTGGTCGTTGTATCTTCTGGATTAATCCGTCTTCTTCTCGCTTGAAGGCTAGAACTGTGCTGAAGTAAAATAAGTTATGTGGAAATCTTGCCGATTTGTCTACTAATTCATTATTGACATCTTCTCTTGAATAGATGTGTCTGAGGAATCGAAATAATGAGACTTAGAGAAATACAAAATTCATGGATAGAATTTCGTTGATTCATTCCAAAATCCTGATATAGAAAATCAAGTATTCAAAATCAATCTAGAAAGATTGAACGAAGAACTGAGTGGATTTCACTCTTTTCCCCTTAGATAAATTTTCCTATAGTTCCTTATCAAGGTTTTAAATGAGGCAATTCATTAGACATTGTAAGCGTATGCTATGTACTCTTTCTCTAATTTTTTTCCACTGGGTTTTTCTGGAGTTTTGATGAGGCATAGACATCACGCGGTCAATGCCAAAGGGGAGTGTTAGGAAACCTATGAGCTTGGGCCTATGAAGGTCCATCCCATATACACTTAATGGGCCCACGTATCTAAACCTTCCATATATTTTTTTTGAACGACTCGCACTAGACGATGCGAAGTTCTATTGATAGAGCAGAAAAAAGTTACAAGATTACAACCCTGGAAGGTTGTAACCAGCAAAACGAAAAAAAGTATATCACCACCCATACACCGACAGCGCCAACACACAAACTCAGGAGAAGGCTAGCACCGGACCGGTGTAACGCCCCGATTTTCGTTCGGGATTAAAACTCATTAAATAATGCATTTTCTAGAAATTAAATAAAAGTTAAATCAATTTAATCAAGTGAAATAATGAGAGAATTAAAATTTTCCCTTAAAAATCATTGGCCGGGAATATTTTGTAATATTCTTTGTGCCCTAAATATTCTCTGAAATTTTCCCGTGAATTTTCGGAGCTCAATACATAGTTTTAATAGCACAAAGATCATTTAATCAATTAATTATAAAGAAAACCAAATAAATCTCCCCTTCCTCCCTTTCGGGCTTGGCCCAGTCCCCCCCTCCTTCCCAGGCCGGCCTCCCCTCCCTCGGCCCGCTCGGCTCTCCCTCTCCCTCAAGTTTGCTTTACCTCCCTCGCCCGTTTTCCCCTCCCTCTCTCCCCGACAGGTGGGACCCGAGGCCCCACCTGTCATCTTCTTCCCCAACCTCCCGTCGCCCCAACCGCCGCCATGCTGCCGTTCCACGTCGCCGCTCTCCCCGCGCGCCTCCCGCTCTCGAGCTCACATCCAACGACGTGGGCACGATCCCCTCCACGTCCTCCACCATTTCCCCCACTCTCCCCATGAAAATCGGCGCCGGTTAACCCTTCAACAACCCCCATGTCGGCGCTCCACTTCCCGCCGGTTGCCGCCCCGATTCCGTCTCTCCCGGTTGCATCCTCTCTCTTTTCCCCTCCTCACCCGAGCCCGCCGTGCTCTCTCTGTGAGAGCAACAGCTTCAGGTTCACCTAACAACACGTTTTTTTCAGAATCTGATACTAGAGCAATAATAAACATGGTGGTCTAACCTGATATGGCAGGAGTGAGTATTCCATCTCCAACAGCCATACAAGTTCCAAATAGTACAAGAATAAGAATTAAATTCTTTCTGAATTGGTGCCCCTCTAACCATCTTTGGATTTTGGCAGCAAGAGACTTCTCTTCATATGTGCGGCGACTGTATGTTGTTAGATCTTGATCGGTTCTATGTTGATTTGGAATAATATTTATCTTTGCATGACGGCAAAGCAGTGAATAAAGGGCAAATGTTCCTCCTGAAATTTCAGATAACCCACTAGGCTCAGTAGGTCAATATTCATAGTGGAAAAGATGTCCTATAGAATCTGGCAAGCTATACCTTCCATAAATGAAAAATGAAATATAACTATATAAGGTGGAGGTGAGCTACTCACTGTACTCTTACTAGAATGAATGAATGATAAGAGAGTCTCACCCCATATTCCGTGTCTCCACTTTCTTGTAGAATTATACATTCCATCTGAACTACACATGTAGCACAGTGATTGCATAATATAAATCTCCATGGCATTCAAGATAGGCCCCTCTGATGAATCATTAGTCTTCTTGAATCCAAAGGAGAAAACAAATGGAAGTGAAACGTTTGTGTAGCCTGGTTCATATAAACGATACTTTCCCTGAGCATTCTCCTCCACATCAACAGTTGGTTTACTGAATTCTGGCTTGCCTGGAATGACTAGCTTAAATTTCCTAGTTTGATTTGGAGCCAAATCTGCAATTTCTGCAAAATAGGAGACCCCCCATGCATTTCCGGGGAAATTTTCCAAATCAATCCGGTAGGTCAAGTATCCATTTTTGCCAACTACTGCAGTTTGCATGACCCTTTCAGGTGGTGCTTCGTTGGTACTGACGAATATGGGTTTTGTAGTTGATATTCTCTCTGTCCCTGGGGCAACATCGACAAGGTAATTTGCTCGCCTTACTAAATCAGACTCCCAAATCCTATCAAATGGATCATCAGGGTACCTGAAGAATGGAAACATCAACAAATTCTTTACCTAGATATTGACAAAGAAAGTATATCTGAACAATGGTTATGCGCAGTAGTAGCGCATACCTGACTGATGCATTGCTTTCTGCACCAAAATTGATCCTTGCAGAGAGTCTAAGAAAGAAATGTTTTTCATCAGTGTTGTAGTACATGGAGTCACTAAATTGGCGAAGCTCGAGAGTTGAAATAAAACGCTGTCCTATGGACTCATCAGAGAGGCAAACACTGAGTGTTGGAGCAGTAGCGAGGATAATTGCTTCCTGGACAACTGGGGTGGTGGCATCATCATTGATAACAGTGGTCCATAGGGTTGGCCCGAGGAAGAGATCAAACTTTGGGTAGAAATTGCTGTCGTCGAAGTTGCCATAGAGGAAAGTGGCTCTAACAAGGTAGCGTCTCATGATCGTGACATTCAGGGTGTAGCAATACGGTTTGTTGTCTGGTGGAAAAGAGCGAACGGTGGTGTATTGCTGCTGCAATAGTTGATTTTGGAGCAAGAGCTTTGCTTTCTGGCCACCAGAGACAAAATTGGCATCAGAAGTCCACTGGATACCAATGTCATCCGTATAATCATCGTCTCCCCCGCAATCCAAGCTAATGAAACCTGCATTAAACATGGTAGCGATTTTTATTGTAAATCGATTATATTTCCCTCCCCTGGATGCTGCAGGTTCAGTGAATGGTACTAAAATAAAGGCTGGTAAATGGTTCCACCAATAAAATAATAAAGAGTAAATTTCGGCAAAAAACCAAAGTTTTACTCCATATTTCGCTATTTGTTTCTTGAGACAAAATCTATACTAACATAAAAGGAGGAGCTCATATCTTTGTGCGATGTACCTCAATAAAATGTACACGGACCAAACCCAGCCTTTTCCCAGCCATTCGATCGTCTCATCCTATGGCTACAAATCAATCTACTGCGTTTGTGTGAGGCAATCTACATCGGAAACAAAGGCATGGGAGGCATCTGGAATCGAGGAGTTAGCAGAGTGTGAAATTTGGGATAACAATATCAGAATTTCCAAAAATCCTGGACACTCTTGTCAAAACCATTGGATCATGACCAACCTCAGAATCTGTAACAATCTGTCATCCTGACTGATCCCCTTGATGTTTGTCTCATGAAGGCACCTCCGCTGCACCACCATCATCACGATAGGTGCAGGCGTCATCGCGATCCAGTCGGACCTGATCAACACGGCAGCACATGCATAGCAGCATTCATCTGCCCTCGCGTCGACAAACTCTGCTAGCCGCTCGCACCGGCCCATCCCCTCGTGCCCTGCATCAGCCTGTTCATAGGGGATCCCGTGTGCATCCACTGTTCTCCGCTGCGAGACGCAGTACCACACGTACGCGAGCGCCATTTCCATTTTCTCGGGCACGACGCATGGAGGCCAGAAAACTGATAACCGTTTTGATTTTATCCTCTTTGTGCTGCGTTTTAATTGGTTGGCTCTGCTCTTGATGTTTTGGTTGTTCTTGTCCCGTGCTTGGTTAGGTTTGATCTTAATTTTTTTCTGGATTGGAAAGCTAGATGATACGTCCTGGCAAAACTCTGACGATTTCCCAAGAAAGATGGCAACACAGAAAGCATAATTGGCTAGGAGAAACAAAGCGATTTTATGTAAAAAAAAAATCATAAATAATAAAGAAATATAAATATGTCTTGTGTTACATATATACGGCCCAATATATGGGGGTTTTGTGAAATTTAGCAGGTATAGAGAAAAAGAAAAGAAGGGATGGTGACTCTGACTGACCAGGCTGAGCAGTGGAGGGCGAGAAGAGGAGGAGGAGCTGCAGGAGAAGAGCCGAAGCGGACGGGGACAGCATCGCTCTTCCTCAGCGACTCAGCGTACGGATGGATCAGCGCTGGGAGTGGGCTGGTGAATCAATCCATCCGTCGGAGGCTCTCCTAAAACAAAAGAAACACGAAGAAAAGGATTGATGTTTTTTTTTTTCCCAGCCGGGGGAGAGCGAGAGAGGGGGACAATCACCAATCAGTCCAGAGGCGAACAAGAAGCTAGCCGCAAGTGCGCAGCGAAACCAAACCTTGGAATTGTAGGAGCATTCCAAGAAGAAGTGGAGGATGAGCAGGAAGAGGAAAACGCCGGAAACAAGGACAAGACTGGAGGGTCTCGTACTCCCAGTCCCACTCTCCTGCTCTAGTGCGCTGCCTTTGCACTCTATTAATCGTGATGGAAAGCTATGGAAAAGGGAACAAAAGGTGACATAGAAGCAGGAATGGAGCACTTAGAATGGACTTGAGTGGACCACTACCGTCTACACTAGTGGGATTTTTTATCTTTCTGAACATTTTTAATTTTTAAATTTAAAAACAAACTCTTTCTAAACTTATTTCCAGAATCTGAACCTTTTGGTCACGTCAATCCGCCTACCGTGACAAAACAACACTGGCACACCATATACAACGGACGCGACAGGTTTGTCCTGCCACGTGACCAGATAGAGCTGCCATGCCAGCCAAATCGATCTGGCCAAATAACACTGTTAACTGGCAGTGTTGTTTTGATACACTAGTCCGACTAATGTCTTCCAAAGATTCAGATCTTGGAAAGAAATTTTCAAAGGGTTGGTTTTCAAAATTTAAAATAAAAAATATTGACTAGTGGACCACTACACTACCTGTTGACAACAGCCTGTTACAGATGTATCCTATCTAGGGATGAAAACGTAGCGGATAGTTTCCGTCCGCTCTGAACAAAAACTGATACGGATAACTTTTAGATCGGATAGTTCGGATACATATAAGAATACGGATACTTTGTCCCAGATACAGTATCGGGGTTTCCGTCGGATACGGATAATAATTCGGATATCCGGTGAACAGTGTTGTTCAGATATCCGCAGAAGCCATGAGACATACCCCATTTCTTTCTAACTTTATAACCTTCAATATACCTTTATAGATTTTAATAGTAGTTTATCTCTTAACACTAGTCCATACTATTAATATTATTTAAATTTTAAACAATATTTATAAATTATACTTCATTTTATATAAAATGAGCTAATTATATATGTTGATATTTGTTTCTATTAGAAGTTGAGTTGGTTTTCGTGTTCCGAGAAAAAATTGTTTCTGTATTCGTGTCCGATCATATTCGATTCTTATTCGTATTCGAGATAATCCATATTTGTTTTCGTATTCGAGCTATTCTTATTCGTTTTCGTATCCGGTAAAAAATATGAAAGCAAATATGGTATGGTCATTATCCGTCCGTATCCATTCCGTTTTCATCCCTAATCCTATCACTACTTAAAAAAGAGTTTTCCTGGCGCCACTCTATTTTTATTCCTCCCGAACAAAAAAAAGATCGCTAGTGAAAATGCAATTGGAAGTCCCAGTAACTGATTAAGAAAATCAATTTTTACAATAATTTTCCTCACAGCGGTCTTAGAGCACCGCTTGTAAAGTAGATTTTCACAAGCGGTTCTCTTAACCGGTCACCATAAAAAAAATAGCTCCATACGCAATAAAAGATCAACCATTGTCCTCTCCTCCACCCACTTGTCTCTTATCCTCAAAGTCTTCTCTTCCCAATCCTGTCTCCTCTCTCTCCACTCCGACATCTCTTCGGGCTCTTCTCCTCCCTCACCGGTGATGATGCTCCATGCTGACTCCGTCCACGCTTGCAGGCGGAGGGCATTGTCGATGATGACGATGACTGCGAGGCAACGCCGAGCAAGGTGACGGCAAGATTCGGCATCCATGGGCCCCTACGATGCGGATCTGGTGGCCCTGGGTCCTTGGGGATCGGATCTAGTGGCAGCAGGACCGAGATCCGGTGATAGATCCCAGCGCTATCCCTAGAGCGGTGGATTCAACGGCGCCCTCGGCGACGATGATGATGGGGTCACGGGCCACCGTCGGGAGTGGTCCGGCTTGTTGGCAGCAACAACGAGAAGCTCCTCTTCTTAACACTCGATTCCACCGAGTTCCTCCGCCTACTCCTCGTCGGCTCCCTCCCCGATGTCACCCACGTCCTCGTCCGTGTTGACGGCCTCCTCGTCGTCGCCGATCCCCTCCTCTCCCACCCCGTCTGCCACCTCGGCTCCCTCCGCAACATCGCCCATCTTGCTCCCTAGTGTTATTCATTGTGAAGAAGTTCTTCCTTGCTGAGCTTCGTCAAGTTTGCTAGGGTTTGTTGCATTGAATTTGTATAGTGGATTTGTTGTACATGAGCTTGGGGTATCTGTTGTCACTCCCGGAGTTTTCCCCTTTTCCGTAGTTCCTAATTCACCAATAAATTGTCTATAGAAAATACTTTGGTTAACCAGGAGAAAACCCTAATTACAATATATTTAATAATCGGAAATGTCAAGGATAATTTTTTTCGAATTCTCAATGCTCTAAAATTATTAACAGATTTAAAGCGGAATATTCAGAGCATTGGAATTAATGTTGTTAATTTAAATTGTTAGGATTTGAACTAATAATAATTTTTCTTCTCGTCTTTGGTCGTGAATCGTGCCCGATTCACTCCTCTCTTCGTCCGCGATTTCGTTTTGCATGACGTGCCGAGTCCGATTTTGTTTCCGGTACCGTTTCTTTCCTTTCCTAAAACGGCACCGCATCTCTTTTTCCTTCCTTTCCCTTTTTGGTCCTATTCCTAATCGTATTATCCCCTCTCCCTCTGTCCTAGCTGCGCACCCCCTCTCTCCTCTGCCACTCCCCCTAGCCAGCCGAATCGAGTCCATCTCCTACTCCTATTCGGTTCCTTTCCACTCCTCCTCCTCCAATCCTAGTCCTAGTAGGACCCACCTAATCCATCTATTTTCCCCTATATAAGTCTTCATACCCCTCAATTTTTATTATTTTCCTCGTATCGCAAAACCCTAGCCCTAGCGCCGCCCCGAGAGCCGAGCCGCTGCCGTGTGCCGCCCTAGCTGAGCCGAGCTGCCGCTGCGTGTCACACCCTAAAAATCCAATTATAAATTGTGGTTTAAATGAATTATTAGAAATGATTTTAAAAGCTGAAGAAAGATCTAATTTTAAATAATAAATTCCAATATAAAGTGGGCAGATAAAATTTTATTAAATACTTCTCTTGATTCTATAGTTCCTAGATTTTTCTGGGATTTATTTGAGCCAAGGAAGTATTTTTAATAAATGGAATTGCATTTCATGAATAATTAAAAGAAAAAGGTTTTAAAATCCCTTTTTGGTTTTGGGCCGAAAGTCGGCCCAAAATCTCTCTCTCTCCCCGGCCCAAGTCAGCCCACGAGCCGAGCCGCCCCGCTCTCTCCTCTCTCCCGCTGAAGGTGGGGTCGTCGTCTTCCTCGCGCCGTAGCTGCGCCCTAGCCGCGCGCAAGCCGCCGCGCCCCTCTTCCAAAATTCGGCCGCGTCTTTCCGATCCGATCAAATTGATAGAGGGGAAATGATCCCTCGGATCTCCTCTCCTTTTCCTCTTGAACTCTAGCTAATTTCGTTGGAAATCGTTGGATTCAAGCTCGATTCGGATTTGATTTTTCCCTCCTAACCCTAAACCTTCCATCGCCGTCGCCGGCCGCCGTGGGCCTCCGTCGCCCCCTAGCCCCTATAAAAGGACCCCCGAGACCTCCTCCGTCGCGCGCCACCCCTCGCCTTAGCTTGCCGCCGCTTGTAGCGCCGCCTCCGCGTTAGCCTTTGCGCATCGCCGCCGCAAGTCTAGCCATGCCGCTGCCCCGTCGTTTCGGTCGTCGTCGTCACTCGGGAAGGCTGTCGTTGGGTTCGCCAAGTCGTTGCCGTCTCTCCATTTCCGCCGAAGACCGCCGGAGCATCGCCGTCGTCGTCGACCCGAACGTATCCACCGCTTTGACCTCGTCGCCGTCGCCGTCCGTTGCCGTCTGCCGTCGTCCGAGCCCTCGGTGAGTTCGCCGCGTCGCCCTCTACCCGTTGGTGCCCTCCGTTTACGCTGCCACGCCGTCGTTCGCCGGCGAGCACGTGGTGCCGAGTCGCCGCCGGCGATGACGTCATCGTCGACTTCAGCCGTAGACCCGCATTAGATCGATTAGATCTCGGCCGTTCGTTTCATAGACCGCTTCCGTGCACCCGGTCCACCGTGAACCCGAGCCCGCTGACGCAATAAATCCTTATTCCTTTTCAAAAATAATTCTTTATTGCGTCATAATTCAATTAAAATCTAAATAAATGATTTAATCCGATTTAATCTTTAAAAATTCATAACTAATTCATCTTAGCTCGGATTTAGTTCGTTCAAGTCTCTAAATTTTTCTAAAATTGAGATTTACGTGTTAAAAATATCCACATATACTGTTTATGATTGTTTATGTGCTGTTTTGGTGATTTTGCTCTTTTATGCTTAGATTCCGACGTTCCGGGACAGTCTGTTTTCGCATGAGAAGACTTTCAAGAGTTCCAAGGCCAGCAAGGCAAGTCACACAGATCTCAAACAACCCTTTGAGCATGTTGATCCCGTTTAAAGCTATTGTTTCTATTCAACTGTTGCATTTATTTTTGAATGTCACCGGGTGGGAATAACCTATTGCTTTTGTTATAGCCCTTTGTCATTGATTACCTATACTTTGTCACCTGGTTAATAATTGGATTAGCTAGAACATTATATGGTTTTAGCTAAAGTAATTAGGATGCTTAGCCATGCTTAGAGACACTAGCTCATATATGGGATGATTCACTTTACTTAATGATGGATTAATGCTAGTTCATGATGGTTAATCATGATAGGGTGATTAATTAAGATGCCAGCTAAAACTTGATAATGGTGGGTTGTGAGCACATGGTTTTGATGGTCGTGCTCATGACAATTAAGGACCGGTTCACGATTTTCGGTTGTGAAACATTAACCATGCCAACCACAAGCCAGCGTGGGCAACGGCTTTACCTTTTGTGTAGTGTGGTTCATTGTGGGACACCAGACTGAGAAGTGGCG
The DNA here is from genome assembly GCA_009805545.1 of Oryza longistaminata. Taxonomy (NCBI): domain Eukaryota; kingdom Viridiplantae; phylum Streptophyta; class Magnoliopsida; order Poales; family Poaceae; genus Oryza; species Oryza longistaminata. Next base: position 2,760,140 of record CM020187.1, on the reverse strand, counting down.
GAGATAAGCCCACGGGGGTCGCTGGGGAGTCCATGCCTTGTTTATAAGGGGGTGGAAGTGGCGGAGATAAGCCCACGGGGGTCGCTGGGGAGTCCATGCCTTGTTTATAAGGGGGTGATTATGATCCAGGAAGGGTGCACTGCTTTGAATTGTGTTATGCAGAGGGTATTGTCACAATCTCTATTCGGGTAGTTGTTAAGTATCGCGACGCTTGGTTGACATGATGTTGAGGTTGTGTCTTGTGGGTACAGTGGTACACCTCTGGCCAGAGTAAAACTATTCAAATAGCCGTGCCCGTGGTTATGGGCGGGTCTAACAATGTCTTTCGTAATTAGTCTCATGTCTCTCACCATAATAAATGATGCTGTAATTGGTAATAATTTGTTTAGCTCCTGGTTCGGAGATAGAACTGTGCAGCCGGGAATGGTTGTTCAGAATGGTTGGGCCTATGCAACGGGTATGTTGTATAGCGTTGGATTAATACTGTTTAATTAAACACTTTAATGTTTTATTAAATTCTGAAGTATTTATTAAATGCCATTTATGCAAATGAGACTATATTATGCCATCCTTTGTTATCCCCTGCATTTGCATATTTGCTGCGTGGCTTGTTGAGTATGTCATATACTCACCATGCAATCATTCATCAGAGGAGGAGTTCTACAGTGATGCTGAAGGTGTGGAGGATTAGGCGTAGCCCTGGTCAAGCTGCTTGTGGGATGGAGTCGCCTGCGCTGTTTATCTCATTTTCCACTGCTTAGATCTTTATTGTTTGAGAGGAATTATCTACCTCTGTAATGACTTTATATTCGCCTATTAATTACATTAATAATTGCACTCTATTATCAATTTGTTATTGTGTGCCTCGGCTGATTCCTGGACGAGGGTTTTACACATATGTAAGCGTTTGGAGTTTTGGATAGAAATTCCGGGCGTGACAAGTTAGTATGAGAGCCTCCTTGACCCTAGGTTATGCCAAATGGTTACCTATAGCAGCCCTCTAAAAATATTGAAAAAGTATAACTGTTCTCCTCTCTTTCTCTTTTAATTAAACCAAGCTAATGGCACATGCAGTTTATAGTCCCTTTAATTGTTCTCCTTCAAAATTTACTCATTATTCTTGTGTTGTTAGTACTGTATATCTATTACTGTACTAATGGCCCATTTACCAGCAGAGGTTTTACAACATTTTTTTATTTTTATTCAATCATGTTGCAATATAATTTAGCATGTTGATTTTATAACTCTCTCTTTTATTTTATTCTTGAAACCTGTTGTTCAAAAGTGCAAAATTTGTGATCCTGTTTTCAACTGTTTCAACTTATCTTGCAAAGATCAATTTACTTTATTTATTTACCTTTTACTTTCTAACTTTATTCAAATTAATCCAAAAACTTGTGCTATTAATTAGATAAATGTCTTAACTCATTCCTTTCACTTGTCTTTAGATGCCGCGCTTCAAGCCTGAGTACTTGTTCAGTATTGAGGGATTTGTCCAGGAGTTGCGTACGATGTCCTTCACCATAGGATTCGAGACTGCCCCTTTGTGTGCCCAAATTCCTCATGATCGTGATGAAGAGAAGTGCCGTGTCAAAGTCACCTTGAACAGTAATCGTGAAGATATCCCATCAGTGATGTTCGAGGCTAGAGGGGGGAGCTATCCTCATGCTTGTCAGGAGGCGGCAAGGATCGCCATAGGAGAGCTCCGCGACCGTTACAATGATCTGTTGGCCGACACTGAGTATCGCTACCATCCTCGTCAACCCCAGGGAAGTGACCGTGGCAGCTATCTTGATCCTGAAGGAATTGAGAATGATTCTACCACAAGACATTTGGTCGAGATGCTGTGGGCCATGGATGAGTCCCGCGCTGAAGTCGTGTCAGCTGCTCAAGCTCACGAAGACCGGAACCATGGTAAGATCTGCAAGCTGGAAGACAAAGTTGATCGGTTGGAGAAGGAACTGGCCGACTTGAAGGGAGAAGCACCACCACAGAAGGCCAGGGTTCGTCTTACCGCAAGGAAGAGAGCTCTTTTTGTCCCTCGCTACCAGTTGGCGCCTAAGGTTCGTGTGGTGGAAAAAGAAGCTGCCCCAGTCCCAGCGAATCCTCCGGTCGTTAATGTAAGTGATGATGATGGAGAAGATTCAAAGCGCACCCATTCAAAGGTTTAGTGGGGTGCTACCCAGGATGATGAGAACGAGCCTTCAATCAACTCCGATGCCAGGAAGACCTAGACGTCTTGTTGAGTCGTTGCCTTAGTTCGTTGTGCTAGTTTGCTTGTTTAAGTTTGGTTGTGTGTGTGGGTCTTGCATGTGATTTACATCATTGTTGGGATGTAAATGTATGCGTTTGTTTGCTTTTGTGTGTTAGGAAGTTTGAATTAAGTGGTGTGAGAGTCTTCAGTTATATGTAATAATGAAACTCAGTTAAGATCAATAAAAGTCAAGTTAGTAAAAATTAATTCCCTGTCGTAAGTAGTTTTCCCCCTTGTTTCTCTTCTTATGCTCCTGCCTATGCCAGATGGTGCTTACTCGCAGCAATGGAAATGGGCCCAACAACAACAACAACAATGGAGAGAATCCCATGCTTGCCCAAGTCCTAGCTCAACAAGCTCAAGTTATGAACATGATGATGCAGCAACTCCAGAACTAACAGAACCAGGGGAACAATCATGCACCTCCCCAAAACAAGTTAGCAGAATTTATTCGTGTGAGGTCGCCCACTTTTTCCAGCACTACCAATCCAGTTGAGGCTGGTGATTGGCTGCACGCCATAGAAAAGAAGTTGGACCTGCTTCAGTGCACTGATCAAGAAAGTCTCATTTGCTTCACATCAGCTTCATGGCCCCGCCTCTGAGTGGTGGGATCACGTCCGTCTCAACAGGGCTACTGCTGAACCAATCACTTGGCTTGAGTTCACTGCTGCTTTCAGGAAAACTCACATACCATCGGGAGTGGTGTCTCTCAAGAAAAAGGAGTTCAGGGCGCTCACTCAGGGATCTCGTTCTGTCACTGAATACCTGCATGAATTCAATCGTCTAGCCCGTTATGCTCCAGAGGATGTGCTCACAGATGAAGAGCGTCAGGAAAAGTTCTTGGAAGGACTGAATGATGAGCTTTCTTACCCGCTGATGACTGGGGATTATTCTGATTTCCAGAAGTTGGTGGATAAGGCCATTCGCCAGGAGGATAAGTACAACCGAATGGAACAGAAGAAACGCAGGATTGCTCACTTCAAAGCCCAGCAAGGGAACAGTCAGAGGCCGCGTCTCACTATGGGACCTCAGGCGGTGTCACAGGGAGGATCTTCGTCAGTTGTTCGTCCACAGCGTCAGTTCTACAACAACAATGCTGGCAACAACAACCGCAACCAAGCTCCACGTCCTGTTGCAACTCCAGTCCAGCATCAGCCTGTCAAGAGGGAGCAAGGAAACAAGCCAAGAGTGTGCTTCAACTGTGGGGAACCAGATCATTACTCTGACAAGTGTCCGAAGCCCCAACGCGTGAAGGTTGTTCCTGCATAGAATAACTCCACCGCACCAGCGTCAAAGGCTCGTGTCAATCATGTGACTGCTGCCGAAGCCCAAGGTGCTCCAGATGTGATTTTGGGTACGTTCCCTGTTAACTCAGTTCCTACAACAATGCTTTTCGGTTCTGGTGCTACACATTCATTTTTGTCTATGAGTTTTGCGGAAAATCATGGGATGGAGGTAGAAGATCTTAGACGTCCTTTGATGGTTAGTACCCCGAGTAATCAAGCACTCTCATCACAACGTAGCCCTTTTGTCAGAATAGAGATTCAAGGTGTTCCATTTCTGGCCAATCTTATTTTGTTAGAATCCAAAGACCTTGATGTCATCCTAGGGATGGACTGGTTAGCCAGATATAAAGGTGTAATAGACTGTGCCAATAGAAAAGTAACTCTCACCAGCAATGATGGTCAAGTTGTAACTGTTCATGCATTGTCTTTTGAACCTTTAAGGTCAAGGTTGAACCAAATAACTTTGCAAGAGATTCCCATAGTACGGGACTACCCAGATGTGTTCCCGCATGATTTACCTGGTATGCCGCCTAAAAGAGATATAGAATTCAGAATAGATCTGGTACCAGGGACAACCCCGATCCATAAGAGTCCTTATAGAATGGCAGCCAATGAATTAGCAGAGGTCAAGAGGCAAGTAGATGATTTGCTTCAGAAAGGATACATTAGACCAAGTTCATCTCCATGGGGAGCTCCAGTCATTTTTGTGGAGAAGAAAGATCATACCCAGAGGATGTGTGTGGATTATCGTGCACTGAATGATGTGACCATCAAGAATAAGTACCCGCTGCCTAGAATTGATGATTTGTTTGATCAGCTTAAAGGTGCCACCGTTTTCTCTAAGATCGATCTTCGATCAGGTTATCACCAGTTAAGGATCAAAGAGGAAGATATACCTAAGACGGCTTTCACCACTCGGTATGGGTTGTTTGAATGTACTGTTATGTCTTTTGGACTTACCAATGCCCCTGCTTTCTTCATGAACTTGATGAATAAGGTGTTTATGGAGTACCTGGACAAGTTCGTGGTAGTCTTTATTGACGACATTCTTATCTACTCCCGAACCAAAGAAGAGCACGAAGAACATCTTCGCCTTGCACTAGAGAAGTTACGAGAACATCAACTGTATGCCAAGTTTAGCAAATGTGAATTTTGGTTGTCTAAAGTAAAGTTCCTTGGACACGTCATCTCAGCCGGAGGAGTTGCCGTTGATCCTAGTAATGTGGAATCCGTAACCAATTGGAAACAACCGAAGACAGTTTTGGAGATTCGTAGTTTCCTGGGTCTTGCGGCTTTTACCGGAGGTTCATAGAGAATTTTTTCAAGATTGCTAAGCCCATGACACGCCTGCTTCAGAAAGACGTGAATGTACAAGTGGTCAGAAGAATGTGAGCAGAGTTTTCAAGAGTTGAAAAGACGCTTAATATCAGCACCCATTCTGATTTTGCCTGATCCAAAGAAGGGTTTCCAAGTGTATTGCGATGCATCTAAGCTTGGGTTAGGTTGTGTTTTGATGCAAGATGGGAAGGTGGTTGCCTATGCATCTCGTCAGTTACGTCCCCATAAGAAGAATTACCCTACTCATGATCTTGAGTTAGCCGCAGTGGTTGATGCGTTGAAGATTTGGCGTCACTACCTATTTGGTACTCGTACGGAGGTGTACACGGATCACAAGAGTTTGAAGTATATCTTCACCCAGCCAGATCTGAACATGAGGCAGCGGAGATGGTTGGAATTGATTAAGGATTACAACATGGGAATTCATTATCACCCAGGAAAGGCTAATGTTGTAGCAGATGCTCTCAGCAGGAAAGGCTATTGCAATGCTACGGAAGGACGACAGTTGCCATGGGAGTTATGCAAGGAATTTGAGAGACTGAATTTGGGAATTGTCAGTAGAGGTTTCGTTGCAGCTTTAGAAGCAAAGCCCACTCTCATTGATCAAGTTAGAGAAGCTCAAATCAATGATTCGGATATTCGAGAAATCAAGAAGAATATGAGAAGAGGAAAAGCTATCGGTTATTTGGAAGATGAGCAAGGAACCGTATGGTTGGGTGAGAGAATTTGTGTCCCAGACAACAAGGAGTTGAAAGACACAATCCTGAAAGAAGCTCATGACACTTTATACTCCATTCACCCCTGGTAGCACCAAGATGTACCAAGATCTCAACGAGAAATTTTGGTGGGCGAGTATGAAGCGTGAGATAGCAAAGTATGTAGCTGCGTGTGATGTTTGTCAGCGAGTCAAGGCAGAACATCAGAAACCTGCAGGTTTGCTGCAACCTTTAAAGATACCCGAATGGTAGTGGGAGGAAATTGGGATGGATTTCATCACTGGTCTACCCAGAACGTCATCGGGCCATGACTCTATTTGGGTGATAGTCAACAGGCTTACCAAAGTGTCTCATTTCATCCCTGTGAGGACAACATATTCCGGAAGTCGTCTGGCGGAATTGTATATGGCAAGGATTGTGTGTTTGCACGGTGTTCCTAAGAAAATAGTATCCGATCGAGGTAGCCAGTTTACTTCAAAGTTTTGGAAGAAGCTTCAGGAAGAGATGGGTTCTAAGCTGAATTTCAGTACCGCATATCATCCGCAAACAGACGGACAAACTGAAAGGGTAAATCAGATTTTGGAAGACATGTTGAGAGCTTGTGCTTTAGACTTCGGTGGAAGTTGGGATAAGAATCTGCCTTACGCGGAATTCTCATACAACAACAGTTATCAAGCTAGTCTTCAAATGGCTCCTTATGAAGCACTGTATGGTCGGAAGTGTCACACTCCGCTGTTGTGGGATCTGACGGGAGAACATCAGGTTTTTGGGACTGATATTCTGAGGGAAGCAGAAGAGAAGGTAAAGATCATTCAAGAAAGATTGCGTATAGCTCAGTCTCGTCATAAGAGTTATGCTGACAATTGCCGCAGGGATCTAAGTTTTGAGGAAGGAGATTATGTGTACATTCGTGTCACGCCTCTTCAGGGAGTTCGTCGTTTTCACACCAAAGGGAAATTGGCACCGCGTTTTGTGGGACCTTATAAGATTGTCGGTAGAAGAGGTGAGGTTGCCTATCAGTTGGAGTTACCTCAATCCTTGGTAGGTGTTCATAATGTGTTTCATGTGTCACAGTTGAAAAAGTGTTTAAGGGTACCCACTGAAGAAGCCAATCTTGAGCAGATAGAAATCCAAGAGCATCTGACATATGTTGAGAAACCAATCTGTATCTTGGAGAGAGATGAGAGAAGAACCAGGAATCGGGTTATCCGTTTCTGCAAGGTCCAATGGAGTAATCACTCGGAAGAAGAAGCTATCTGGGAGCGAGAAGATGAATTAAAGTCAGCTCATTCGTATCTTTTCGTCAGCTCTTCCGAATCTCGAGGACAAGATTCTGTTTAAGGGGGTAGGTTTGTCACACCCTAAAAATCCCGAATTTATAAATTGTGGTTTAAATAGAATTATTAGAAATGATTTTAAAAAAGCCTTGAAGCAAAGATCTAATTTTAAATAATAAATTCCAATATAAAAGTGGGCTAGATAAAATTTTATTAAATACTTCTCTTGATTCTATAGTTCCTAGATAATGGTGGGTTGTGAGCACATGGTTTTGATGGTCGTGCTCATGACAATTAAGGACCGGTTCACGATTTTCGGTTGTGAAACATTAACCGTGCCAACCACAAGCCAGCGTGGGCAACGGCTTTACCTTTTATGTAGTGTGGTTCATTGTGGGACACCAGACTGAGAAGTGGCGGAGATAAGCCCACGGGGGTCGCTGGGGAGTCCATGCCTTGTTTATAAGGGGGTGTTCATTGTGGGACACCAGACTGAGAAGTGGCGGAGATAAGCCCACGGGGGTCGCTGGGGAGTCCATGCCTTGTTTATAAGGGGGTGATTATGATCTAGGAAGGGTGCACTGCTTTGAATTGTGTTATGCAGAGGGTATTGTCACAATCTCTATTCGGGTACTTGTTTAGTATCGCGACGCATGGTTGACATGATGTTGAGGTTGTGTCTTGTGGGTACAGTGGTACACCTCTGGCCAGAGTAAAACTATTCGAATAGCCGTGCCCGCGGTTATGGGCGGGTCTAACAATGTCTTTCGTGATTAGTCTCATGTCACTCACCATAATAAATGATGCTGTAATTGGTAATAACTTGTTTAGCTCCTGGTTTGGAATGGTATATTCCTGGTTTGGAGATGGTATTATCAATTTGTTATTGTGTGCCTTGGCTGATTCCTGGACGAGGGTTTACACACATGTAAGCGTTTGGAATTTTGGATAAAAATTCCTGGCGTGACACACTCCCCCTAGCCAGCCGAATCGAGTCCATCTCCTACCCCTATTCGGTTCCTTTCCCCTCCTCCTCCTCCCAATCCTAGTCCTAGTAGGACCCACCTAATCCATCTATTTTCCCCCTATATAAGTCTTCATACCCCTCAATTTTTATTATTTTCCTCGTATCACAAAACCCTAGCGCTAGCCGCCGGCTGTGAGCCGAGCCGCTCCCGTGTGCCACCCTAGCCGAGCCGAGCTGCCGCCGCGTCTCGTTGTGCCGCTGCTGTGTCTCGTCAAACCAAGTTACCGTCACTACCAAATGCTCGGTAGCCGAGCCGCAAAGCTGTAGGTGCACCTCTAAATTCCTACCGGCCTAAAGATTGCCGTACCGGGTCGTTGCCGCCAGCCATGCTTAGTTGTCGCCTTTGTCGTAGCCATTCGCTAAGCCGTTAACCGTTCGTTCGCTCGTAGTTTTGCCGAAGTGTTAGTTCGTTCGGTCGTCACGAGTCGTTCTTTAGTTTATAGTCGTTCTGAGTGGCCGGTTCTGTTCGCTGGTTCGGTTGACCGTTTGGATGGTCCTGTGTCATGAAGTATTGGCTCGTTGAGTCGCTAAGTCGTCAGGCTTGCTTACCGGAGATATATTTCCATTGGTCTGTTTATCTATGGGCTTTAATATGTAATAAATGATTATGGTTTTTTGGTTACTAAGTAATAACGCAGCTCAGTTTGTAAAACTCATAACTAAATAATCTGAGCTCTGTTTTTGCAGTAAATTCGTCAAAATGTATAGAATTCATTAAAATTGGTTTCTTTTGCTGTTTTAGTAGCCTTATTGCCTGTATTTCTTGTGTGCTTTGTTTGTCGTTTAGATTCCGTCAGTTCCGGTGATCCAGTTTATTTCGTATTGGGTGTCGTGGTCCAGTTTAAAGTCATACATACAACATTGATCATGTTGAACCTATTTTATAAAATCCCCTGCTTTCTATTAAATTGCATTGTTTTAGAATGTCATGTGGGATGGATGCCTATCATACCCAACCTGCTAAATATCTGATGCCATTGATAAGTTGGGTTATAATTGACTAGATGATTGGTTTAGGAATGCTTAGCCATGCTTAGATCAATTAGTTCATAATGGGATTCATTATAATTTAGTCCTTAATTATATTATGATGTACCACCATCATTATGTTTTAATTAAAACTAAAATAAGCTTTAATGGTGGGTTGTGGGTGTATGGTTTTGGAAGTCGTGCCCATGACAATTAACGACCGGTTCTCGGGAATCCCTGGAAATATAATTGTACTTACCACAGGCTAGCATGAACTCTAGGCTAAATCTAGAGAATAACTTAACCTAGCTGACATACCATGGCAAGGGTAGAGGCGATGGTGCAGTTCGGACCTGGATATTGGTCTCTGCTGTTTCCTGATTTACCTAGGCACGAGAGGTGACTGCCCAACTTGGCACAAGGAGGGGGTGAAACATGAGGTGGGTGGTGGGTATGTTCAGTTAGGGAGGGTTATATGAAGGGTTTTGTCATGATTTCCCCGTTTGCAGTATCGCGGTGATACTTCGGGGCATGGTAACATGTCTGGAATTGTGTCTTGTGGGTAAAGTTGTACACCTCTGATCAAAGTTAAAACTATTCGAATAGCCATGCCCGCGGTTATTAGGCGGTCAACCAGCTCACCGTGTTTAGTCTCAGTATTATAATATGAGTTATATAACTGGTTAGGTTTAGTTCAGGTGGTTTGGTTGGGCCTGTTGCAACGTGGTTTTAGCGTTGGACAATGATGATTTAATACTGCTTAACTATATATTGTTTTACTTATTCAAAATATGAATTGTAAATGCTGCTTTTATTTCAAATATCCAACGAGCATTCCATTGTGAATATCTTGCATCATACCTCCCTGTTGGTATGACTTGTTGAGTATGGTGGTTGGTACTTAGTCTCGCTTTATTTTTCCCCACCCCAGAGGTAGAGGTTGGTTCAGATGGTGAGTTCTCTGAGGATTGAGCTTGTTCCGGACGTTGAGGATATCTGTGGTTCATGGAGGAAGCCATGCTTTTGGTCATGAAGATTAAGTCTAGTTTATTTGTTTTTCCACTGCGATTGTAAGAATTATATTGTTATTTTTCTAAGACGTGGATCTGTTTATCAAATTGTCGTTTGTGTACTCTGGCTGGTCCTGGATAGAGATTTTAATACACATTCTGCTTGAAATTCGGGTTAGTGAATTTCTGGGTATAACAAGTTGGTATCAGAGCCGACCTTGACCATTGGATAATCCAAATGGAAACCCTAAGAGCGCTTTGAATTTCTCATCTGTCTTTATCAATTCACATATAAGTAAGTAATAAACAATATCAATAAGCATCACTATGAGTCAGTTAGAGGGAGGACTAGCTTGATGGTAAAGGTAAAACACATTTATTAGGAAAAATATTTCTTTTAGGTTTAAATAAAAAGGAGCACCTAAAATTCAATTCAAAACAAAGACATACACTTAGTTTGTCAAACTTTTCTTTTTTAAACAATCTACTTTCTTAAATGGACGAACTATGTAGAGTCAATTAAACTTCCTATAAACACTTTTAAGCTACCATGTGGCATCCTATAAATACTCTTAAACCGCTATGTGGCACTCTAATAAATTAGAGAAATTCTGAAAAATTATGATAAAAAAGAAAAATATTTAGCCATTGTTTTTCATTAAATTTGGTGGACCCATTATTTACAACCAATATATTTAATTTTCAGAAAAAAAATCATCTCCCAAATCTGGGCCCAGCTAGGCGTACACATTTCATAAGTATGCCCCACTCTTTCCTCTATTCCTTCCTCCACTTTTCCATCTATTCCTTGCTTTAGTACGTAGAAAAGCAACACTTTTGTGTTCGAACAATTAACCATCGAAATCATATAACTATTTTTTGATACACTTATATCTTTAAATATTCTAGATTTACAGTTGAGGACCAATTTTCCAATTTTCACTAAAATTAAAATTTAAAAGAAATGTCATTTTGGTTAATATTTTCTGAATTTTGCGTATCAAACAATTACAAAAAATATGAAATAATAATAACAATATAGATGTTATCATCGTACATATATATAACTTCATAATAATATTAAATTATAACTACGATCATAAAAGTAAAATAAATATACTATGAGTAACGTTCCCAAATTATGTTAGTCAGATAGCAAAACTTATGAAAAAATATAATCAACTATAACATCAAAATCACACAACGAATATTTGATCTAGGTATGTGTTTAGATTATTTTACATTTAAAGACTCATATCCATTGTAATTCAAATTTGAAAAGAAATATGTTGATTTGGGCCCGTATTTTCTGATTTTGGCGTGCCATTCAAACAATTACAAAATTATCAAAAAATAATGATATATATTTTATCATCCTATATAACTTCAGAGTAATTAAAATGAACCTGATTAATGTTCTTAAAAAATTACTCCCCTATTCTGATGTTACACTAAGTCAAAAAAAACATTATTAGATTGGTAGTGTTCTTACTTTTAATATCTACTATAAATATACTGTAGGAAAGGATGAGAAAGAAAAGATAGATTTTAATCAAACTTTTAAGTTAACAAAATAATAGCAACTAAAACACTATTACCCATGAAAATAATATTACAGTTATATGCACGCGTACTATATCCCCTTCAACTCTGTTCCTCCCCTCTCTCACTTAATTCCTTCGTCTCTTGATTTTTAACTAATTAATAAAAAGATCAATAATTACAAAGATAAATGATTATAATTCTTAAGTTATATTAGAGTTTTAGTTTATTTAATTTGTTGTTTTACTTATATTTAAAGAAAGAAATTAAGATATATATTGCCCAATAAAAATAAAACCTTAGAAATTGGAAGAAAAAACATCAGACCATAAGTTTCGACGGGGATTCATTATTTTTAACCAATAGATATACTTTTACAAAAGACTTAAGCAGCCTTGTGTTACTTCTTAAAAATTAGGAAAAGAAAAAGAACAATGGAGATTCTAAGTAAAAAATTCGGATCACCGGTTTTCACCTAAATCATTTAGGAAAAAATAGAAAAAAACCACCCGTCCCCTTCGCCCTGCCTCGCATATATGCAGAACACAAACACTACCAGTACCCTCCCTTCTCGGCGTCACTCTACCTCTCCCCGTTTTTCTATAGCAAGAAATAATAAAAAAATATATTAAAATGTGCATGATTTTTAATCTGCACGTGTGATTTCTAATCTAACAATACTATTGTTGTATTTATAATTGAACCAACAATTTAAAGATCCATAATGCCTATATTTTCAGCTGGTATAAAGTAAATCAGAAAATAGAAAATCTCAATAGAGTAAAAAATTGAACTATTTGGAGAAAATTTAATAAGTTTGTAAAAAGAGTTTGGACCAATCATTGCACGTTCCATTTTCATAACAATTTTTAATTGCTTAGATATTAACGACCTTACATTTGTACTAAATCATAGCATTATGAGTTTATCCATATATTATTACACAAATAGTTCGTTGAAAATTTATATTTATTACTATCAAATTCAAAACTTTGGAGTCCTGTTAACAAGGTACTTTTGTTTAGAAAAGGTAGTATAAACCGAATATCACAAGAAAGCTAGGGCTACAATGTGTCTTTATTAATTTATATGTAAGTATATAACAACTTTCATCAACTTCAAACTAACTAGAAGGAGGGCTACTTCATGGTACAAATAAAACATATTTATTAAAAATAATAGTTCTTTAGGATTTGTTAAAAAAAGCAACTAAACATTTGATTAAACAAGACAAAATGCTTTGACACGTTTTCCAAACAAACTAAATCTAACTCCTTTCTAAATAATGCAGAGATCAAGGATAATTGTTTATATGAATGTATTAAATAGTATATATTTTAAAACTTAACAAATTTATTGAAAAACATTATCAAAGCAATTGCCCGAAGAAAATTTATGAGGAAACAGTACTTTTGAAACATGACAGGTCTAGTTAATATTTCACCTATATATGATTTTCAAACGCAGGCTACAATACATGCTCGCGTGAATATGTAGGCTATGACGATTTCATAGTTTATCAAATAGCTTGGAAAAAATATACAAGCAATGTTGATGGGCATAATTTAAGAGAAATCATACTTTTGAAATCAAGATATAAATAATCCGGTTAATTCTCCACCCATATAAACGAGATAGATGCATGCACATTTGTACGAGCTAACTTCCTAGTTTATTTAAAAATATATAAGATGCCCGCGCATCGCACCTTGACCTTTGATATTTGCACATCTTCTCTGCTGGAATTAAATAACAAGCTCGCCCTCCCTGATCCAACCTCGTTCTTGGCATAAATTAACATATCGTTTACTTCGCTTCCATGTTATTCAACTACACCCATGGACTGTCCGATCAAATGGCTGGCTGATTTCTCGGAGTGGTGTGCCCCCTGCGATCATCTTGACCCTCTTGGTCTTGAGAAGAATGGCCGACGGGGTAGAGCTGGGGCTGCATGACCGTGGCGCGCGAGCCGAGCACCGTAAACGGCGAAACACTCGCCGGCGTCTCCCATCCCTGGATCCCAGCGACTCCGACTGGTTGGAAGTGCAGTACATCAACAGCTATGGCGTCCTTATGGGGTACATGACAATAGCCGTGAATGGGCTTGGTTTCCTCGTGGTTACATGGACCACGGTCGTCCTCCTCGGCGGTTTCGTCTCCATGCTGGGGAAGAAGGACTTTTGGTGTCTCACGGTAATCACCCTCTTTCAGGTATTTGGGTAAGTGTCCTCACGACCGATTTTTCTTTTCCCATTACCTATTTAGACTTCAAACTAGCCACTAGTTAAACGGCACATCTGTCGAAACACATGGTTTAAATCATGGTGTTCTTGTCTAACTAGTACAGGAGTAGATCGATTTTTGAACATGACGTTCTTGTCAGGGTTCACAGTTTTGGACTGAATTTTCCGAGATTTCGGGTTTACCGGATGTTCCCGTAGGATGTTCTTCTCGCAAAAATTTTAAGCTCTTATGAGAAATTAAGTTTAGGCATAAGTTATTCGAATTAGAATTTTTTTAGTTACCTCAGAAAATCTGAAAGTTCAGTACCCAGAAATTATGCATTTGAAAATAGTGAACCCGTCTGCGTTCTACCTTAATTCCACTTGTTACATCAGGGTTTGCAATTTCGGTTGGGTGGTTGCCGAAAATTTGAAATTTCGTGATTTCCGGATTTTTATGGCCGAAATTATTTGAAATTTTAACATATTTGGACTGAATTTGAACAACCTTTGAGCAAATTTACAAATATTTGATCAAAAAAAATAAAAACTTTGGGTAGATTTGTGCTTGACGGGAGGGCCGATATTACCAAAATTTCAAACCATGTGTTACGTATGCTGCTCAAACCGTACCATCCAACAGGGTGTTCAATGTCATCATGAACAAGCAGTTGAGCAACACTGGGTTCTCCTACCTTGCCATCTGCAGAAGTAGGGCAGAGATCAGTGCAGGCCCCAGTGCATACATCACAATGATGAAGATCCAAGCAGCGATGTTGAGCATCGTAATGTGGCTTCTGTTCGCCATCTACCTCTATGGACTGTACATCTCCGCCGGGATTTCTCTGTGGCGGCTAATCGAGCGCGACTACGGCGGCGACAATCTGAAGCAATCGGCACTGGACGTCCTGTACACGCTAGCTCTGCTGCAGGGCGTGATCTTCGGTTACAGGGAGACGTTTGCAAATTTCAAAGGCAGCCTAGTGGATGCAGTGTCGCTGCAATACAATGAACCTGATCTTGGAGTTGCCGTTCTGCAGTATTTGCAGGAAATCAGAAGTGGATGTGCCAAGAACCCGTCCTTCGCTGCGGGGAGGAACCTGGTCACGTTCGCCGTCGACCTGCTGGAGTCCAAGTCAGGTGACGGCTACGTCCGCGGGTTGGAGATACTGGGAGCGCTGTTGAGGCTGCCGATCATGGAGACGTCGGCGAACTCCGGCGACCGGAGGCGGCGTCGTGTGCAGCTTGGGCAGCTTGTGCTGATCAGACAGCAGCTAACTGCATCGGCATCGTTCGGTCACATTGTTCACAGGCTGCTCGAGACGCTGGGGCCGAGAAGCCCATATAACAGGAGGATCCGGGAGTGTGCTGCGAGGATCGTGCTCCACGTCGCCGGCGAGATCCGGGTGGAGCAGTTCCGGCGAGGGATCCACTGCATTTGTTCCCTGCTTGACCCATACGAGCAATGTTGCCTGTTGTCGCATGATCGCCGGCGACCAGCCTGGCTACCGGAGGAGTATGGTCGAAGCACGGTTCTGGAGCCGTACGAGCGCGAATGGTTAATGGAGACATGGAAGAGTAGTAGAGGATGTGATCAAGAACATGATCGGCCTGACCGTCTTTCGCCTGAGAGTGATGAGAAAGACGATGATCACTGCAAAGACATGATGTTCCTCGGTCTGTTGATTCTCGAGGCCCTCGCCGCCGCCGACGTCAACCGCAGCGCCATGGCCAACTCATGTGGTCTGATTGCGAAGCTCATTGCGCCCATCAGCTCCGACCTAATTCACAGCGTCGGCCATGGCGCTTGGTCCAAGATAATGTCCAAGTCTCTGCAAGTTATGAACCTGCTCGTGGACGCTCCCGGGGAAGCTGGCACCGACCTGCGCCATGAAATGTCAGGCAACAAGAAAGCAATAAGCGCCATGGAAGCTATTCTCGAGTGTGACCAATGCGGCGAGAAGCTGCAAATGCTAGCCATGGAGGTCCTCGCTGCACTGGCGATTGTGGATTCAGGTATGGATTGGGCAAGCAGGGAAGAATTCATCCAGTTGCTGCTACGCGTGTTCAGTGATTGCAGCAGGGGCATTGGCGTCAGAGCAGCGGCAGCTGAAGCACTGGTGATGCTTTCTTCCAAAATGGAAGGTAGTGCCATGATCATCATGAAAGCAAACAATAACTCTGTTGATAATCTCGTAAAAATTCTCCTAGACCGTGACAACATCATATTGTTCAGAGTAGCTACAGCTGTAATTCTAGAACGTCTATGTGCCAATTACACCGAAGATGATGAATGTCTCCAGAACCTGAAGGGAGTGATGACCAAGGCAATGCCAAAGGTAAGTTCCCTCCAGACCTGCTGCCTTTTGATTAGCATCATATGTAAATTGGCCTGATCCTGCCTAGATTTATTACCACTGTCATCTTAAAAGTCCTTACCATCTCAGGTTCTTGCAGAAGTCCTTCATTGTAGGCCAACAGGACAAGAACTGCAAACAGAAACAGAACCTAGGTCCATAGTAGCACAAGAAACCGACATCGAAAACCCAAGTGATTATTTACAAGATAATGACAGTTTGTCATCTCACGTACCAAATTTCAATATGAAGAGCCAATGCATCCAATTCTTGTTGCAGCTCTGTGTGACTATCTGTGACAAATTCACAGTTTCATATCAAGATCTGAATCAACAGTTCTATGCGACTTGCCATGGAGTTGATAAATTTAGCGTTTGGAGGAAGCTCAAGGAGATTGTAGAAACAAACAATGACCCTAAGGTCGACAGCCTTAGAATAGCTCAACACACCACTAAGATGGTCATATCAATGATGAAAAATGAAGGCAGCTATGTGGATGAAGACTTGCAGAGCTTGATGCAGTCTCTGTCACTTGCTTCCAAGACCATGTCTGACATCGACGGCTCTATGTTTCTCACCAGTGGTTATGACAGAGGAAAGGTATTTCAAGTCATTCGTAATCTGGGCTCATTGAAGCCAATCAGTACTATCGCTTCCCTCGTGAAACAAGCGCAGCAGCTTGTGGACCAAAAGAAGAAGAATTAATTGATGATTAATTGCTCTAGCCTTTGAACCCAAGCCCAAACACAAATCTTTGCGAAACTACTGTGCGTCACATTGGTGTGTCTCTGAAAGTTTTTGTGCTCTGATGCAAATGCTTCCTTACATAGTAGTACATCCATTTTTATACTCTGATTAGATATGTACAACTTTATCTATAAGATGTAGTCTTGACTACAAGTTAGTTGTGCTTCACGATATAACCTTTCACTTAACTAGGAAGGTAGCCCGCGCATTCGCGCGGGCATGTATTGTACACAGGATTAAACTTTTCGGTTTAGCCGATTTGAGCATGCATCACCGAAATTTCTGAAATTTCGGTTCGAAATTTTGAAAAAAATAGTTGAATTTGAACAAATATTACCAAAATTTTGGCCGAAATAATATCGTATCAGAGGGGTCAAAAATGACCGAAATTTCCAACCCTGATTGTACATTGCAATTTGCTTTGATAATTTTTCCAAGATGTTTGTTAGGTTTAAAAATATATCATATTTAATACATCTGTATAAATAATTATCTATGATCTCTTTATTATATAGAAGGAAGTTCGATTTAGTTTGTTTGGAAAACATGTCTAAAAAATCAAGTGTAAATTAGAAGTAAGGTGCTTGGCCCTTTTTTTGATAGAATGTTTACTTGCTTTTTTTTTACAAATTCTAAAGAACTATATTGTTAATAAATATGTTTTATTTGTACCATCAAGTAGTTCTTCTAGTAGGTTTAAGTTAATGCAAATTGTTACATACTTACATATAAATTAATAAAGACATGTCATATACCTCGCTTCCTTCTGATTTGTGCGATCTATACTATCTTTATCAAAAAAATATACCTAGTTAACATGAATCCAAAATTTTAAATTTAATACTAACGAATATAACTTTTCAAAGAACTATATACTGCGAACCTTAGTGCGGTTTATATATATAATGATATGTGGAGAAACTCATAACGCTATGATATAGGATAGATGTAAGATCATTAATGTCTAAGTATTTTAAAGTTGTTATGAAAATGGAACATGCAATGGTTGGTCCAATTTTAGTGTAATGTAAGAACCCATTTTTTTACGAACTTATTACATTTTCTATTACCTGCTTTATTTTATATTTTATACTAGTTCAAAATATAGGATTTTTGGATCTTTAAATCATTGTTTTAATTATAAATACAACAATATTTAGATTAGAAATGAGATGCATAGCTTCAAATTTATGCATGTTTTAATATTTTTGATTACTTTTGGCTATATAAACACGAAGGGGTAGAGTGGAGAGCTCAAGCCGAGAAGGGATGGGACGAGTAGTGCTGTGTTGTGCGTATGTTTGGGGAGAGGGCAAAGTGGAGGGGTGTTTTTTGCTATTTTATCTAAATTATTTAAGTAAAACCGATGATCTATTTTTTTCTCAATTTTTTTGTTATTTTTTCTAATTTTTAAGACATAACACATTGGGGCTTAAGATTTTCTAAAAAGTATATCTATTGGTTGAAAGTAATGGATCTACCTATTTAAGTGGAAACTGATGGTCAGATGATTTTTCTTCCAGTTTGTAAAGTTCTATTTTTATTCAAGGCGTAACACATGACGCCTTAAGTGCGCTTAGAGGATGTACAATGATTTACGATAATATAATACTTATTTTTATTTTGTATTATTATAGCCGATTGATCAGAACCCTATTAACATCAGCTTGCCTCGCTACATCCCATCGACTTATTGCCCAATCGACTCTTTGATTTTATACGATCCATCTATCTATCTTATTAGTTCTAGGATCAAACTAACTGGCACATCCTAAACCCTATTGATAAGATTTGTACTGGAGCTACGTAAATCTCCCAGGCCTTCGTGTGAATGATGAATTTTATATCAACAATATAACAGATAGATAGATTACCATATCCTCTGTTCAAAACAGATACAAAGTTGAGAATGAAAAAACAAACAAAAAAAAAAAGAGAAACAGGCACCAAAGGGCATCAAGTAGCGCTTAATCCTCTCTGTTAAAGATGTTGGCTGTGAAAAGAAAAGGAAACAAAACGAATCCAGCGGATATATAATTGACCAGCTATGTTGATCCTAGAAATAGGCAATGAAAAAGGGCTAGCGCACGAGATCTAAATTTTGACGAGTAAATGGAATAAGGTTTAGACAGGTTTAGGCCTTCTCCCTTTTTCGGGAATTATATTCGCCAGGTGTTATATTGACCTGATGATCGAGTTGTGGTTATGCCATTAGGGGGCTGGGTTATAGGGAGGAAAACCCTGCCAGCCATAGCATAATTATCTTTATTGTTTCGGTAAAATAAAATCACAGCAACGGAGAAGCATAGTAATTGAAAAAACACAGGTTTCTGATAAGAAAGCAAGTGTAAAATAGAGGATTACAAAACGCGGGAAAAACACAGGAACGACCATGTGTTTGAACCATAGGAAAAATATAGGAATTGGGTGAAAGAATTACATTCAAAGGAAATTTTCTAACAGGTTGAAGCTTTTGCTAACATTCCTTCAAAATCTACATGCAATAAACCATTCCATAGAAATTTCATAGGATTTGGAAATCTCCAATGCTTTGTCGAAGGCCAAATAGGAAAATTTTCTGTAGGATTTGTGTTGACGGTCCTTAAATCATAATATCTTACCGTCAATACATGCATATATTGGAATAAAATATATTCAACTTAGTGGTAGGGTTTATTACTAATCATTTCCACTAGTGTTGGTATATATGTGTATGTAGGTATTTTAAGGAGAAAACACACCCAACATGACAAAATACACCTCTACACGATCAGGACGTGTTTACACGGATTGGAGGCACCATAACTCAATTAAAACCACTTAGAATAGGGCTTTGACATAATGCATGATGTTGGGGGCCCATTAAGATACCTACTGGCCAAAGGAGGGGCCGGGAAGACATTTTTTTTGGTTTGGCCGAACCAGTGTTGTGGCCGTTGATCGCCAGCCTTCCACGTGTACGTTGCTGATGATGTCCTAATGACGGTTGGAGGGCACATTGGTCATTTCCCACACCTGTAACCATCATTTGGAGCCTACAAAAGGAGGTGAGGCTCTCACTTCACTCATACACAACTTGCTAAATTACAAGAGTCTCTATTGTATCTTTTGTACATTAGAAATAGGTAGAGTGAGGGAAAGCTCTGGAGTAGTGCTCAGAAGTTTGGCACTCTCTCCGACTTCTACCTCGATGAATGTAGCTTTTTTGGAGTAGTGCCGAGAAGTTTGGCGCTCAGTACGGGTGTCTCCCCCGCAGTTTATATCCCTACATACAATTTCCTAGGGTTGGATACTCCTCCTTATCCCGCTTTGGTTGGATGGCTATGACAGGTTGTCGTAAGGAACTTGGTAACCCGGGGTAGTCTTGCGATGCATCGGGATGGCATAGCTATGTTTAGGCAAACCTTCAGTTTTCAGGTACTATTCTTGAGTAAGTTCGTATTGAAGTAACTAACGAGTATGTCTCTTAACTATCTCATATGCTCAGTGAGAGGCCAAATTATCACGAGAACATACTATATGTTTAGGCCCTACGACAAGGCTTGGCTGTGTGCTACGTTGAGAAAAATGCGATGGATAACATTAATCTCGTTACATTTTTTAAAGATTCTGCATCAAAAAATATTTAAACGAGTGTATTTTTTCGTAAGAAGCCATGGATGTTTGTCATCTCTTCATTTGTGAGGTATTATTGATGGAGTCGCTAGACAGTTGAAGTTTGACCTTTATTTAAGGTGTTCATATTAGCTCCATTTTGATGTTCTTTGGTTGTATATAGAAGATGTTCGATGTTTATTTCATCAGAATATATATGGTTTAAAAATATATAAATAGAAAACACATATCAAGGGCCTACAGCATCAAGTTTGCCCTAGGACCCTTGAAATTGTAGAGCCAGCCTTGTCTTTTTCATGTGTGTTTGGTTGGTGGGAAGGGTCGGGATACGGCGTCCCGGAGAAGAATATTCCCCTTAGATGCCGGATGGTGGCATCCGGATGATTTTCCCCGATGCAGCCGCCCTATTGCCGGCCGTATCAGCAGGGCAAGCGACCAAGGTGGGTCGCACCACGCCTTACCAAGCAAAAACAACGACGACGCGAGCGAGGCTGCGGCTGGTGCGAGGGTCGAATGCAGTGACCAGTGCGAGAGGCGAACCCGGCGGTGGCAAGATGCAAGCTCGGTGGTCGACACGGGATGCAAGCGCAGCGGCGGGAAGAGAGGGCGGCGGCGAGCCCGGAGGCCGGAGGCGGCTGCGACTTAGCAGAATGAATCCAGCTGTAGTAGGCCGGCCTCACTGTCATTCTGCAACATCCACTCCACACACAACACATCAAGCATGAATGGCGGACCATTTATCTTGCTACCTCTTTCATCATTCAAGAACCTCCTACATCTCAAATTATCGATTTACTTGCTACCTCTTTCATGAAAACATTATGGCTATTCGGGTTCTCCAGCAGTCAAGTCAAGTTAGAAATAACGAAGTACTGTGTGTATGATCATCACGACATGCCAGTAGTTGTGTCATTGTTTTGTTTCTTAATATAAGTGGATTGTGAGGGAAAGAATTATCGCATGAGCAATTGAAACTGAATTGTTGAAACACTGGTGCACATTCCTTTCAACCAAGGGTATGACATTGAATCGAAATGCAAAATCTTGAAACATAATGAAGAGGAGGCATCGCAACAGCATTTATTCCCAGGCAAAATATATCACAAGACTCACGGCCATATATTTACTTCCTGACATATCAATAACTCGTTTAGTCCTTGCTCTGTCTATTAACAACCTTTTTTTTGTTTTGCTAAGCATGGGAGGTGGGACCAGTGATTGCAATTTCGGAACAAAATTTCGGTTTTGGCCCCCCGAGCGGGGGAGGCTAATGGGCGATCGATCGCCAGGGCGATCGCGCAGCGATCGGTTGGCCCCGCCTCCTCCTATACTCCTCCCTTTCTTCTCTTTCTACTACAGTACACCACACAAATTTTTTTAAAAAACAAAAGTTAGAAAAATTTATGTATAGAAATACTATATATAAAAAATATTTGAATTCAAATTCAAATTTGAATCGGGTATGTAAACTTTTGACTTATAAACTTTGGGTCTATAAACTTTAGGTGTATAAACTTTAGATGTATAGAAATACTATATATAGAAAATATTTGAATTCAAATTCAAATTTGAATCGGATATAATTTAAATTCAAATTTGAATCAGATATAATTCAAATTCAAATTTGAATCGGGTGTGTAAACTTTTGACTTATAAACTTTGGATCTATAAACTTTAGGTCTATAAACTTTAGATGTATAGAAATACTATAATAGAAAATATTTGAATTGAAATTCAAATTTGAATCAGATATAATTCAAATTCAAATTTGAAACGGGTATATAAACTGTTGACTTATAAATATAAACTTTAGGTCTATAAACTTAAACTTTTGACTTATAAACTTTTGGTCTCTAAACTTTAGATGTGTAAACTTGAGGTGTATAAACTTTAGGTGTATAAATTTACTAAAATAGGAAAGTAATGCGGTGCCAAAAAAAAGAAAACCAGGTGGAAGGGTGGAGGGAGGGAGGGGAGAGGGGATCGATCGCTGATCCATCCCCAGGGCGATCGATCGCCAACAGGATTTCCGCCCACGAGCGAGCACATATCTTGCCCCAAATATTCGGTTTTTCTAAATTTTTGTGACATTTGTCAAAGTTTATTCAAATTCATTTAAAACTCATCAAATCTTCAAATAATCTCGGTCAAAAAATACCGTTCTTTCAACCCACTCCGGCAAATACCACCATCTCGAAAATGAAAACCCTGGGTAGGACGGCACCTCCTGATCGATAGCAAAGTAGTCGTAGTTGCTGCTGAACGCTGTAAAACACTGGGTTATTGTCCATTTCTGGTAATAGAAACGAGTTAATGTTTCCGTTTCTGTGAAATCAAGGATGGTCAATATCGCCAGCAATTTCAAAGTCATGGGTGGTTGTGAGAATTGAAATATAGGAGTGTATATAAGTCACCTACATATCCTGACATACCCACACCTTCTGTCTATAGAGACTAATTCCAATACGCACATGATATTCCGTACGGAAAAAAACCAAGAGGAAATCAGGGCATGTACTAAACAAGCATCAGTTTCAACTTGAATTCTACCGACCGAATTCCCCCCTATTCAAACAATTATCATGTAGTGCAATTTGCTGAGCAATTTATATCAACAACCGTGAAAACATAGACAAGGGCGGCATCTGGAATCAAGCAGTGAGCAGGATGTGATATTTGAGGTAACAATTTCTGAATTTCTTGAAATTTCATGCCACTGGTGGGTATTGGATCATGATCAAATTCAGAATCAGTGAATCACCAATCCAATATGACGCCCTTGAGGAACTGCTAGTTAGACTATTTGGTCGGTGGCCGTAGAGGCTGCTTGTAGATTGTGTCCTCTAAACGACCCCTGTTCTCCTGGGTGGTGTAGAAGCGCTCCTTTCCTTCAAGGCAGTGCGCAAAGAACATGTACTGCTTGTCCAAGATGATGGTTCTCACGGTTGATCCATACTGATGAACAAGGCTACCTAAGTCGTTCCTTCATGCTGAAGTGCTGATCTGTCATCTCTGCTCTATAACTTTTCAAGTTCCTGCTTATCTGATGAGCGTGCAGGGATGACAAAGGGCAAGCAGGCCCTGAAACAACTGGGCTATGCATCAGATTAGTCTAGGCTGTAGTATCTTGGGCTCCCAAAACAGGAGCAAAAGTTGCTCTAATCGAAATGTTTTATGATCTTTTCTTTAATAAATCCCAGCTAATCCATGGTATTCATGTATCAAATGATTTCAATGTCCATAATATTTGCAATTTATGTTCACTATAAAACTGTCCACCGTTTACTTTACAAAGTCTTTTAAATATAATTAGGTTCAAATGAGACCCAATTCCTTGGATAAATAGTGTGATGATGATGATGATGATAATAGTTGTAATAGTAATAATGACAAATATTTTGTTTTAACATATAGAAGACCCCAAAATAGTTTGTTTTAACATATAGAATACCCACGTATACATAACACCTTAATTACACGGTATTTACACTTCCATCCCCCTGTGTGTAGTGGACTCATTTATCAGCAGTGTCCTACTTACACAGGTGTCCTCCCTTTTCGGGTAAAAGGGTTAACCCACAGCTTATAAGTTGTTCTTTAGCAACCAAAATTTTTAAGGTGGAAGTAGCTACCTATTACAGGCACTTATCGGTCGCATGGGCCTCAACTAGGCTAAATTAAAGCTACAAATGGGATGAAATGTTACAAATGAGAAAACTTCCCAACAGTAGGACTTAGATACCAAAACATATCAGGAGAAGCTCTTGGTTTTGAGAATTGAAAGAGTCGAAGCTACTCAGTAGAAAGTATGGTAAAATTCTAAGGTGTACTCCACTCTGTAAGTAAAATATTTGCATTAGGAAACACAATCACTGTAAATTTATGTTGACAATCACAATTACACAAAGAGAAGAGTAATAATTATTAGTAGACAATCACAAGCACTGTAACATGAATCTGGTGTTGCTTATCTCACATACAACATTTATTTTCAGATAAAAGATATAACAGTTGCCAGATTGGCAGAAAAACTCCAATGGCGTAAGGAAAAAAATACAATACATTCAAATCACATCGCAAAACATTGATATGTGGAAAGAAATAGTTTATTTGATCAAATTTTTCATGCATGCTGGAGATTCATTGACCGGTGATCACTGCGTGCCTGCAGATTAGTTCCCCTTCGTAATATTCTTTGCAACTTGAACCTTTAAAATGAAAAAAAGGTGTTAGTGTATAATGGTTAATATAAATAGCAGGACAGTAACAGCTTTTCACCAACAGATTAAGTGAAAGTAAACAATCACTAAATGAAAGCTTTGCTTTATGTGATATGTGTTCATGCAAAAACAAGATTGGTGGTAGGGGTTTTGAAATTTTAACTTAAATTGATCGTCCTGAAAGAAAGCAAAATTCTTATGGTACATGTACTGAGGTTTCTCAGTTGATCGAGTTACCATTATTCAAAAAGTTTCATGGCCCGGTACTGGCCTAGCTATCAGCTCAACTTGGGTGATCAGCTTTCAGAAAATATAGTTTTTCTTCCTAACATCCATGCATGTATTTTCTTTTGTCTTGTGAACTTTATCTATAGCTAGTACAAATATATATGAAATATGCATATAACAATAACTTTGTAGGCCATCATATATCCCACTGTTCCAACCAAACAACCTGTAAAAGAGTTGCAACAGCTGTACTTGATAAGAAACTTACATCTGATGGAGTGTTCGGAGTGTAGAACACCTGAATATCAAGTTCCCTTATCCACTCAACATCTTCCTTCTTGATAGCTCTATACTTGATATTACCACGCGCATTAGTAAATTCGCCAGTCCCACCCACAATAGACCACTCTCCAACTTTCTCTTCACTTCCTTCAATGATTCCCATCACCTGAAGCGTAGACCCTGCATACTTACTACAATAGTACCATGGAGATGTTGGAATTTAGTGATACAAGCCAATGGAAGAGTAGTATATAGTCCATCTAAAAAGTGAGTAGCATTTACCTGTCCTGAAATACTATATTCTGAGAAAGGTACCAATTAGCTGGGGAACTTTGGCTGGCAACGATATGCCATCCTTGTGCACGTCCAACAATATTTACATTGGGGTCAAGTCCAGTGGTTAAACTCCAGTCATGAATAAGCCCAGCGCCTAACCCAGAAGGCCCTCCACTTGTCACGAATTCTTCATTGCGGTTTGGATGGTCTGCTCCAGCACGGAATTGGTGCAAGTAATAGTGCAACTTAACTTCACATTGCTGGGGACAATCACAGTCACAGTATGGATCAGCCATAGTTAGAATTGCTGGTAGCATGGCCAAGATAAGAATCATGGTGCCACACAGACCACCCATGGCTGTGACGTTGGCCCTGGGGGAGCAAGGATACAAAGGAGTAGTAGAGATGCAGTATTTGCTAATATTTTGTTGGGGAAACGATGGTAGGGAGGATGTATTTATAGAATACATGGAGTACATACCTGAAGAAATTTTTGAGATATTAAGATTTTCCAAGTGGACCTTAACAATATATGCATAGTCCTAGTTGTACACCTGTGATACCATGAAAATTTAAGGACATACTCTATTGTCTGTCAGGTGTAGCCTGTTGACATTATAATTCTCATGCATGCACTGTCATGTGGCACTGCCTTATTGAGTTAATGTGGGCACCCACCAGTTTTATAATTATTTCAAAAGTTACATAAAATGATGTATAACGCGCAAAAACTGTGTTATATTCAAAGGGTATAAAATAGGAGTGTCCTGGCAAAGCAGCAGACCTCACTATGTTTGTGAATTTACAAAAAAAATTGTCATAGAGGTACTAAATTTGACCCATCAATCTTCATGTCCATCGTTCATTAAAAAAAAAGGCTTTTTACTATGTAAATAGGCAACTCGGGATAATTAATGTTCTCCTTTGCTCACTATATATTTGTGGCCATGGTGTTAGTGTTTATTGAAGGTGCAAGTGTCCCTTATTTACTGCCCCATTGTGCCATATACATGCCCTCATTTACCTTGAACCTAAAGCCGCAGGATGTAGTAAATGCTCTAGATTAAGGGTTGCTATGGTCCTAACTATCATGATGTAAGGAGGAGGTAGGACCTGTTAGAATATCAGTAGGAGGTGCTGTAGCTGATTCACTATGACCGTGACCATTTTGGTTCTATAACAGGGTATAGAAAATGAGTTACAATAATCATGACTAGGTTTGTATATCGTGAATATCCATTTAAGAGTCTGAATATAGGTTGTGATGCTACTAATTACTTATAACGTGCTATTATGTGAGAAAATGCTATATTGCATTGTAAGGAACCAAAGTGCAACAGTCACGGAGGTTTTAAATTATAAACCTCTAAAATGTTCTTTACGAAGAGATATAGTGAGCTTGTAAATAAAAAAGGGAAATAGAACTCAATTACCAGTATGTTGGTTCAAAGCTCATTCTATATATAGAGGATTGACAAATAATGGACCGCTATATATGGAATATGAAATTTCCCTTAAAATAAAGGTTCCAAATGTTACTAGAGTAATCCTAACCAAAGATAATTTAGCAAAAGGACAGTACAGACGTATAGTTCCAAATGTTGCATTTTGTAATTCTAAAGAAAGAGTACAACACATCTATTTTTTATCGCCCTTTTGCTAAATGTTATTTGGCATGCAATTCAAATAGCTGTTGGTCTTTTCCACCATATGATAGTACTTCTACAATGTTGGCAATATAGCTATACGGGGTAAATTAACAAAAAGCTTAAGAATCAAATTTTGGTTTTGACAAGCGCTAAATTTTGTGCTATATGGCTAAGTCACTATAATATCTTGTTCCACAATACAAATCTGTAGCCAATGGTAATCTTCAGAGGCACCACGCACTGGATTAGGTATGACGCTTTGTTCCAAAAAGAGGAGGATGGGACCATGTAAGAACAACATATATATTCTCTTTTTAGTCTACATTGATAGAAATAAACGCCAAGCATGTATGGATAGAAATTTAGTAATATAATATCTGCATAATTTGTTTTTTTCACATAGGTTTGTTTCCATTGGCTATACACAATTTTGTTGTGGCAGCTAAAAACTACAACCATGTAATAAGACATGGCTATCTGCATGTCACAGTGCAGAGGCTGAGATGTTTATCTTCCATTATCTAGAACATTTGTCTACTGATCTATATATATGTACGTAGCACGTAACAAAATTGAGCTAATTTCTAGTTCCCTTACCTTGATGACTCATCAGAAAATTGCCATATCAATTCTTTTGCAACTAATTTCATGCATGTTGGAAATTCTAGTGCCTTATGATGAACTTGCAGGTGAAATTCTCAACAAATTCTTATGAAATTCATGTGTTCCAAAGGATGCGTAAATCTGAAATAAATCATGTTCAGTCAAAAGAATGCTAGATCACCATCAACAATTTAAATATGTCAAGAAAGATGAAGCAAGTGCAAATTCTCTGGCAGAAAACCAGGAAACTAATGATGTACCAAGGAGATTTGTGTAAGCATATTTTTCATATAAATAGTTGGCACAGAATTTTTGCCCATCTGAATGGTGCCACAAGCTAGCTGTTCATGGTGTAATAATACCATCAGAAACAATGGGCTGGTATAGGATGTTATTTTCTGGGGTGGTTGAAGTTGGTTAATTTTCAGAAACAATATATGAGCATGGAAAAAAACTGCATATATATCCTCAGAGTAGCTTTCAGTTGTACTAAATATTTGTATGTGAGCCATTCTTTTTCTGGCATGACATGCATATACAGCTCATGTCCCCCATGTGAAACCATGTCATTGGTTCCATATCCAAATTAATTTGATCTCATCTATGATTTATATACAGCCAATGGTTTTCGAAGCTGACAATCGTGTGATGGCTACGCATGTGAAACTACAAGATGTTAAGACCCACTTATATATATTCTTGTTTCGCAAAACAAATAAACCGGGGGAATGAGATGCACATTCTGAGATCAGAATCATTTATACGTAAGAAACATGATCATTTACAAAATATTATTATCATGGTTTTGCGGTAGCTAGATGTGTTTACTCCCATTTCCCCACAGGAATGACATGTAATCATTCGAAAAAAAAGTGGCATCAACGACATGGTTATCGTACATAATTAATTTTGAGCTCCAGAACATGAGAACATCTATTTATTACTGCCCTTTTGCTAAATTTATTTGGGATGCAATTAAAATATATATAGCTTTTGTTCTTCCACCACCTGATAGTACTTTTAATATCTTTGGAATGTGGCTATACAGGGTAAACAAAAATTTTGACAACGTGTTTTGACAATACAAAATTTTGTTCTCCTATGTAAGAAATCTACAGGGCCGACAACTGGATTCAGTATTGGACTTTTTTGCACAAAGAGGATAAACATAACCATGTAACGCAAGTGGGGCAATTAACCTGTTTGATGGAAGTATGTGTGAGCAAGGAAACAACTGAATATATACATAAATCCATACCCTCAATTTAGCTTTCAGTTGTACTAAATATTTTGGCATGACATATATAGCACATGCCCCCGATGTGAAACAATTTCATTGGCCCTAATTCTAAAATAATTTGATCCCATCTATGATTTATGCACAGCTATTGATTTTCGAAGCTGACAATTGTGTGATGGCTACGCATGTGAAACTACATGATGATATGTCCTACTACATTTGTTCATACTCTGGAAATGCGATGCATATTCTGAAAACCAGAATCATTTATACATAAGGAACTAAAAAATACAGAGTAAAATATTGTCATGATTTTCTAGTAGATTTATACGTAAAATAGGACATGGAATCATAATTAATTAGTTTCGTCAGCAGGATGACTATAATAGTACCCCAAATACTGAGCTTCTCTGGCAACAAATTGGCAATTAATAACATGGTTATTGTACTTAACTGATTTTGAGCTGCAAAACACAACGACCAATGAATATTCATGTATATCCAATTGTTGTGCAATACCCAAGAAATACCTAGCTAGATGTATGCAAGGCCATAATTTAAGATGCATGTTTTTGTTGCTACTCTACTGTAATGGCTGTTTGCTAAAATGAATTGTTTTATTTTCAAAGCAAACAAACTAGGCTGCACAAATTTATCCAACAAAATGCCTGTTATTGTTTCAGATGCCTGCTTGCAATGCTGAATTTGTCATATTTGTCTTCTAATCCTGAATTGTAATTAGGATCATTTTTCAAGTAAAAGGCAAACTACTATTCATATTTGTTCTGAAATACAGGTATTGTGACAATTCTCTTTCTCTTTTGTCATCATCTTGTATTCCACTTCTGTAAGTATACTTCCACATCTATTCTCTCTATCAATACTTATGCCGATATATATTGTTTCTGAAAGCCAACTTCCGTATATATTGTTTCTGAATATATACGTATGTTCTGGAACACCAACATGATATATACGTATGTCGATACGGAGAGATCAACGGTCGGGTAGGAGCAACACCATGCAAAACGGGCAGCCGAACAGCAGAAGAGCTCGATGTAGACTGTTCTGGTTGGTGATGAAGAGGAGATGCTCCTGCCCGTAGGACAAGAGTCATCACCAGAGGGCGCACTAGGCGACGAGGCAACCTGGTCCGGAGTATGCGATGACGGCATCTGTCTGCTGTGTTGGACAAGCTGATTTATATCAGGGCCGGCCAAGTCATCGGAGATCGGCGACTTGACCTCGGGGGAGGGACCGGCCAGCAGAGGGCGCGGACGCTCAACGTCCAAGGAGGACAAAGCTACCGCTGTAGAAGCACCCGGTAGAAGAAAATCGAAAGAAGAGCAGCCAGGGGAATAGCTGCAAACGGGAACGTTTGTTCATCGAAAACCACATGACGAGATATGAAGACTGATAGCCTTTGTGAGAGGCCGGTTAGAGAAGGAAAACACAGGCAGCTGACCGAGGAGAGTGTTTATGATGAGTCGTGGCACTAAGATTAGGATAGCAAAGGCAACCAAAAACCCTAAGGTTAGAATAGTTAGGAACTTTGCGGTGCAAGATTTGGAACAGGATGGAGTTGTAGACTAAAGTAGGGGGTCGTCGATTGAGTAACTATGTGGCAGTGGCTAGAGCTTCAGCCTGGTAGGATGTAGGCATGTATGCTTGGATAAGGAGGGTGCAAATAGAGTTGTTGATAGTGCGAAGCATGCATTCGGCTTTTCTGTTATGTCGGGAGGTGTAAGGGCATGATAGGCGAAGCATGGTGATGTGGCTAGCGAAGAACGAGTTGGTGGCTTGGTTAGCAAACTCGGTACCATTATCCGCCTGAAAGCACTTAATGGGAAGGCCGAACAGGGTCTTATCATAGGCAACAGACTCAACAAGACGCTGGTGTACATCAGACATATGGCAAAGTGGAAAAGTCCAACATAAGTGACTAAAATCATCAAGCACCACTAAATAATACCTAAAGCCAGAAGTACTCAAGACAGAAGAGATCCACACATCACAGTGAACAAGTTTAAAAGGAGAAGAGGTACTAGAATGAGACCGAGAAAAAATAGACGCGTGTATTTCCCTAACTGACAAGCATGACACAATTTATGATCTGTCTTAGTACAAGGAAGAATAGTTAATTTGAGAAGAGTCTAGATTACAGCTGAAATAGAATGACCAAGGCGACGATGCCACAATGTGGAGGATTCGGCGAGGAAGTTGTTGGCGGCGATAGCAGGGGCGGCAGTGGTCAGGGTGTAGAGGTCACCCCAACTATTGCATCGACGAATCACGCGTGTGGTCCGAAGGTCCTTAACAGAAAAACCAAACTCATCAAACTCAATAAAACATTTATTGTCGTGGGTGAATTGATGAACGGAAAGTACATTTCAAACCAAAGAAGGGGTGAGAAGGATGTTTCTATGAGCAAACTTAGTGGTTCCTATAGGTAGAAAAGATGTGCCATGACATATAACATGAATAGTATGATCATTGCCAGCGGTTATAAAAGTATGCGAATTAGGGAGGCAAGTAACAAGAATACCATCGATGGTGGACATGTGTGAAGTAGCTCCTATGTCAAGCACCCAGGGATTTGGACTGCTCACGGACAACTGATTGAGGGCAGCAACCAGACCTGTTTGATCCCAGTTGGGCTGAGCTTGCTGCATTTGAGGCCAGCCCGGAGTTGGTGAAGAGACGTATGGGCCGGCAACGTCCGTGTGGACTTGATGGTAAGGCCCAAGCAACCCGGCGCCGTTGCCAGGGGGCCGCCAGGGAGGCTGCTGCTGCATGGGCCATGGATTAAAGCAGAACCATGGGTCGTTAAGGCGAAGCTAATGCCAACACTTGCTGCTGCTGCTGAAAGCCGCCTCCAGAGTTTCCATAGCCGCCACCGCCGTCGTAGTTCTATCGATCGCCGGTGCCGCCGCCGCCGCTGTTGTTCTGTCCGCCATTGCGTCGTTGGTTGCGCTTCCGTCCGTTTTTGGAGCCACTGCAGCCACCACGAGGCTGCGACGAGGAAGAGGCGGCCGAAGTGCCGGAGGCGCAAGTGTTGGCAGAGGAGGCAGCTACCACTGTGGCTGTCTCGGTCTAGACCTTGTGGTCATTAGCAATGCGAAGTTCCTTGAGCAACAATGTATTGCACGCCGAAGTGAAGGACAACAGGATGGGGGCACCAGCGATGTGGTCGGCGGTGCTGGAGAAACGTGGGTTGAGGCCACTTTGCAGGTTGAGGATGAGCTGAGACTCAGGAACGGGGTGGCCGAAGTCGAGGAGGGCACCGACGGCGGTCTTCACCTTATGGCAGTAGTCGGCAATTGACAAGTCGCCCTGTGTCATCGAGTGGAACTCATGACTGAGATAGATGACGCGGGGTTCCTTGGTCACATGAAAGAGATCATCGATGGCGAGCCATAGATCGCGGGCTGTTTGTTCGGGTTCCATGGCGACGTCGAGGATGGCATCTGAAACGAAGCGAAAGAGCCAGCCCCGAACACAACATCGGCTTGTCCCCAAGCCGAATTGTCGGGTCGAGGAGGAGCATTGCCGTCGATGTGAGGAAGAGACCAAATGTGCTGCACATGGAGATGAAGAAGGCCTTCCACTTGGTAAAGTTGGGATGCTTGAGCTCCAGGGTGATTGGGATGTGAGTCTTGATGTTGATGGTGGCATATGGATTGACGAAGATTGCACCAATGGACTCCCCGGTGCTGGCGGCGGAGGTCAGAGAAGAGCCGGAAGATGTTGATGCCGTGCTGCCCGAAGTCATGGAGAATCTGGTGGACTCGGTAGACATGGCGAAGACGTGGCACGGTCACGACGCAGTGGGAGCACGGCGGGAGCGCAGCGAGAACGCGGCCGAAGCGGCACGATGCAGGGGAGTGGCGCGGGGAGAACGTGGCGAGAGCGGGGTGGCGCCTAGATGTGCACATACAGTATCTAGGCTATACAAATCTAATCTAATTCTAATACACATGAAGTGGTACAATTTTAATATAGAGTTTGCCTTTATAAGATACATCTTGAAAAGCTTATCTAACAAGACGCAAATATATATCTGTCGATTCTTCATTTTCACCACTTACATGTGCATGGGTTAGGCTCAATGGGAAATGACTCAGATGTGTCAGTTTTTGGCTAAGGATTTCTAGACCAGTGTTTATATATATGTTTCACCTCCTCGTCTCATTTCTACCAATATCCATTGCAAGTACCTTTTCTGGTTCAGATCCTATGAGGGACAACTTCTCTTTCTTCTCTCTGCATGTGCTTCCTTTAGATCAACCGCCGTATGCCCTATGCACCGGCGCTCAGCATCGGCATAGGATGTCGCTGGCCAGTCGATGGGTAGGGGGTTGAGTAATTACTAATCTACCCTCGTTAACAATATTTCTTATTCCTAAATTATCCTTTCAGAATCAACGGTTGGTATTAATTGGCTTAGGAGGTACCCCAGGTACCTCCCAAGCACTGTAAAACCCCTCTTAGAAAATACAGCAGCAGCATATATATACACTAACCATCAATTGGAACCAGAGGCATCAGGAAACTATACATACAGGAATGGGTATTCCTACATCTGAAGAAGCCATTACTGTTGCAGCCTTCTGAGAACTGCTAGCTCAGTTGAACGTGTGGGTCTGTGTTTCTTGATTGAGCCACAAGATCAGCAATGTCAACCTTATCAGAGAGTATTTCTGAATCCTGATAGCACTCTGCTTTTACTAGATCTGTTTTGCGATAATTTTTCGTAGTAGCTATTCATCTACACCTGCTCTATGCCTCTGTCAGCGCATGGCTTATCGATTAGCATCGTACACGACAAGGTTGCAAGCGGTGAGGAGGCTACTATATGTGGCCACTTCCAGTATTTTGTTCGACCACTTAAATAGATAAGAAGAAAGCAAAGAAGTTCCATTAATTGTTTTGCTTAAGATGAGAAGCTGGACAACATCGTAATAACTAATAAGTGGGCAAAATCTAAATCAAGAGGCCTCTCGTTTTAGTGCTAACGAGAGACCCTATCTGCCTTAAGTAGTATTAGTCCCCATCAAGTAAGTAGAAAATATAATCCTATTACCTATGTTTCAAATAAAATTTTCTCTTAAACTATTCATCCGATTTACGATCCGATTACACGGTTGTGTTCGTAAGAATTAAATCTTTACAACAAGATCTCACATCATTATATTTTGATGAAAAATTACAAATCACTTTTATAGTATATCTAAATTACTTTTAGATTTCACTAAATTACTTCTTACACATATAAAAGTAATTTCTGTAAATCTTAAAAGTAATTTACATATATTATAGAAGTAACTTAAGACAAAAAGGAAGTAACTTTGTCACGACATTAAAAATAGATCCGTTATGGAGGTAAAATCGTGAGTCTATCTAAAAATTAAATTTAATCAACACAAATTGTAGAATTGACTAAAA
This sequence comes from Oryza longistaminata, assembly GCA_009805545.1. Taxonomy (NCBI): domain Eukaryota; kingdom Viridiplantae; phylum Streptophyta; class Magnoliopsida; order Poales; family Poaceae; genus Oryza; species Oryza longistaminata. The sequence continues at coordinate 2,725,837 of CM020187.1, read as the reverse complement.
AGGATAATAAAATAAACAACTCACAACATTATGATTGTATAATAAGTAATTTAATCAAATCGAAAAGTAATTTATATATATGATAAAAGTAACTTACATATATAATAAAATTAATTTACAACATAGATATTTTGCAATCTTTCGATCATTGGTTGTTTTTTTAGAAAACAAAAATATTTTCGGCCTGGCTTGAATGCTTTAAAAACATGTAAACACTCGCCATCGAGTCAGAAAAAATCGCTTTCAATCTACTAATTGATCAGTTAATTAGGTCCTGTCATCGTGAAGCAATATAATGCAATCTAATAATCTGTACACAAGTCGAAGGAAGCATGTAATTAAGCAACAACAAGCTGCATATACATCCTGGAGTAGTACGCACGAACAATGCACTAGAGAATTGGTATCCAGGTCAATTGGCAAACAACACATTTAGCACGGCGACCCTGAATCTGAATTGAACCCATGCCTTATCAAACTGGTTCGGGCGGTCTTTTCAGGGCCCCGTACGTGGACCTCGACGCCTCGAGCGCCCTCTGCATCTTTCCAAAACCCTACAAGTTTGAGGCGGCGATCGATCGGAGAGGCAGCGGAGACAGATCGAGCGAGCGGTAGGCATATGGGTTTTAGGTCGTCGTCGCTGCTGGGCTCTCTGGTTCGCGGGAGTATCCGCTGTTCCTCCTCCTCGCCGGGATCGGGAATCGCTAATCGTCTACTATCCCTGGTAAATCAAACTCAGAAGTTTTTAACTAATAATTATATTAATCATAATACATGATATATCGCTAGATTCATATTTTCGACTACTTTTATATAATGCTAATTTCAAATTCGTTAATAACGCAACATGAATAAACTAATAGTCAAAATATGCCATTGAAAATCGTGTAAAAAATATAGATATTTTAATTTAAGACGAAGGGAGTAGTAATTTGCTTCTTTTTATCTTTTTCTCATCTCAGATCTATACATGCTTTGCTTTCTCCGCTAGCGGCTCATAATTATTCTCGCAGAGGAACGCGCTGTTCTTCTACTCCGATGCCCGTCGTAAGAGTCTTGTGGCGGCCCACACCTCTGCTTTCGCCGCCAGATCATCCCGTTGTCTGCACAGCATGGTAAATTTCTTTCAAATCTTGCTCTGTGTGTTTCCCTCCTATTTCAATCCCACAGACACACACATTCACGCGCGTGTTTCCACATCTTGCTCCCGTTATTTCGTTCGTTAATTTATCGTTGTGCAGGGGTCTCTGGGGTCGCCGGCGGGGAGGAGATCAGCACGCCGGTTCCACGACTTGGTAAATTCCCTTCATCGTTTGTCTCGGATGGATGGATGTATATATCTATCTAAGCCTTGTTTTACTTCCAGCTAAGCTCATGTTGCTCCTCCTCGTGGTGCAGAGGGATGTGGTCTCGGAACATGCCGACGCTGCTACCGCTACGTTGTCTGTTGTTGTTTTCTCTGCGGTTGCTGGAATTTTGCATTTGATGCAAGATACAGGTGAGTTTTTAGGTACTCCATGTGAAACTAGCTGCCTTTGACTGCATGTTTCATATATAACCATCAATGGTTATGGGAAATTATTTCGATCGCATAAGAATGTACCCTCGTTTGCTTAAAAGTCATCCAAATTGTTATGAAAAATTCTGGAAAATTTTGACAACACTCATACAAAATATCTATACAACTTCATAAAATCTTGGCTCCAAACTCAAGTCACACGTCGACGTATAAGAAAGACAAATTCAGTGTATGAATAGCAATGTACTGTTCACGTCTAATTTCGTCTTCGATGTGTAGATTGAATTTGAACTTGATTTTTAATGGACCGATACATATCACTGTACTCTACATTGTCGATATTTTTTTCAGATTCTTTCACAACTATTTGTATCGAATTTTGAAAAAAAAAGCACACACGAAGGGATAACCCCTCAAGAGATTAGAACCCACTCCTCATGCTACATGTTAAAAAGTAGAAGTGTTACTACATGATAGGTGCATGTTACCACTTTCAAGTAGCTATGTTACTGCACGACAATTGTAGTTTTACTATGTCATTTTGACGAGATGAAGATCGAATAGGTGGGCTATAGGTAAAGTCTGTAGGTGGCTTTGAGCGATGTCTGATTGATGTAGGAGGATTTTTAATAATTTTATACATTTGGTAAAACCATGTTACTGCATGTATATGCCCTTGTTACTGCAAGGTACACATTCTGTTACTGCATGTGGAGGATTAAAATTCAAAATGCCAATTTTTGAAAAGCAATATCTCACAAGATATGTATTATTATTTAAAACCGTTTTTACAATGATACTATAGTGTTACTGCATGTGGAGGTTTAAACTTCAAAATGCATCTACGTATTCCTCTCCTCAAGAAACCGTTCTCCCTCCCTCTTCTCAAGAAAACCGGTATCCTCCCTCCAATATAGTGTTATTACATGTATATGACGTTACTGCACTTTTGACAGTAATATTGTGGTGAATTACAATAAACCAGGAATTGAAACAAAAATATATAGGTTAAAAGTCTCAGATGCTAACCATATACTTGTTACTGCACAAAAGTAAAAATGTTACTGCACGGAAGGTATACGTTACCACCTGACAGTTACACATTACCGCATGTTTATGCAGTAACACTATCCAAGAACTGCAGTAAAACACTTTGTTACTGTAGAACATATAGAACGTTACTACACCTTTGGCAGTAACATCATGGTGAAATTGTAGTAAACCAGAAATCAAAAGAAAAATATGGGTTAAAAGTCTCACATGCTAAATATACTTGTTACCGCACAATGTGGAAGTGTTACTACATGGAAGGTACACGTTACCACATGTTTATGCAGTAACACTATTCATAAATTGCAGTAAGACGCATTGTTACTACCAAACTTATGGTCTTTACTGCACACTTACAGTAACGTCGCGATAGGATTGTAATAACGCATAGTAGTAACAAGTAGTAATGCTATAGTATTACTATTTGTGGAGAGTTAAGATTCAAAAAAACCCAAGCTTCGAATAACAATATCTCTCATGTGATGTATGATTTTTTTAAACCGTTTGCACCATGATGTTAAAAAAAAAGTGCTTATCAAAAGTAGATCCGTCATGACTATATTTCAACTAAATTTGAATGTTGTTACTGCACGTAAGACACATCGTTACTGCACGATGGCTGTCGCGTTACTGCACTGTTCCGCAAGACGAGAGCTGAGAAGAGGTGGGTGGTGTGGGAGTTGGTAGGCAGTTTGACCGAGCTTTGACCGTCGTGAGGGTGCTTTGACTTACCTTTGACTAAGGTGGGAGGTGGGTTTTGAGCCCTTAGAAGAGAGGGGAGGTGGGTTTGGGCCATGGGAGGGAGGGGGTATAGAATAGCTATTCTATACCCGGGTGTAGAATAGCTTTTATGCGAGTCTCCGGTATTCCGATGAATACGGGATAATTAACTGGTATTACGTATTTCTTTTGTCGATAAAAATCGAATCGGGTCCGCGTGGTGGATCCGGTAGCGGCATTCATCGAGGTGGGTTTCGATGGACGGTGGATGAGAGCGGGAGTACGTACTCCTAGGTGTATATAATCATTTTCCTATATATATATATATATATCGATGGTTATGTTTTCTTTGATGGCTATATAGGACACTAATTTTGCGCTTGACGTTGAACCAAGGCTTTTGTTAGGAGTTGAAGTTTGGTAATTTAACCCACCAGCAGGAACAGGAAGATGAGTCAACCATTTTTTTAAAACGAGAGGATGACGCTGGTGGATGATAGAAATTAACACTTCAAAAAAGTGGAGTATCTTATGGTAGAGAGTTACTAAAAAAAAATCTCCATGTCTAATTTGTTTAATTTCTCTTCTCTCTTATCCTTGGCATGTATTGTTTTCTTGATCCCAATAGTCTTTGGCCATCCCAACTCAAAGAAAATCATTGTACCAGCACAGTAATACTCCCTCCATTCCATAATATATGGCACAACCATTTTTCTTAGATGTTCCATAATATAAGGCATGCATGCAAGCATACAATTAACTATGGCATCTTCTCTATTAAATTATTACTTTTTTAAATCCTCCACTCTCATGTTATCTAATCCTATTGGATGCATGCATTGTATTTATTAGGATGATTCAAACTACAATATGATAATAATTATTTCTTGGTCTTTGGGTTAAAGGTGGTTGTGCCTTATATTTTGGAATGGAGGGAGTAATAATGAGTTGGTGTGGTTGGCAGTTCTCAACTAGAGACGAGATCAATGCTCCTATGCAATGGCCCTATTTGGATAACTAGCCAAGAGTTATTTTTTAGCACAAAGAAATAGCCCTAAGTTATTTGGATCCAAGGGTCATTTTGAGAGCTATTTGGTCTTTAACGCACTTTCCCATTAGAGAGAGAGGGAGAGAAAATACACCTTTTAGTGGGCCCTACCCGAAATAGCCCCAATTAGCACCTCTTGAGTCTTGAGGGGGATAGTTTTTTTGGTGGGTTATTTCCAAATAGCCCTAAAATAGCTCACCTGTTTGAAACTTTTAGGCTATTTGGGACTATTTGAGGGAGGGCTAAAAAATAATCCATGGATCCAAACATAGCCAATATAAAGAAGGCATTGCAGCCTTGACGCCAACTTGAAGAGATCGAGATATATACATATGGTGCCACTAAACCACACCGTTGACACTATCCGATCGACCATTCTAGCCGGCTCACTTATTCCTAGCCAGTGCAAACATCACAACTACGGTAGGACCCTAGGAGGCACCATGGAACAAAACAGTGTGTTGTCTATGAATGTTTCTCCTAACACCTATGACCACTACGCCAGATCCTCACACCTCTGACGGGATACCTGTGACGGGCAAACGATTTGGTCACTAGTGACCATTACCTCTGACGGGTCAGACGGGATAACGTCACCGGTGAGCCATCCGGCCGCGGACCGTCACAGGTATCCCCTCACCTGTGACGGGCCGAAAGGAAAACCCGTCAGAGGTATACCAGTGACGAGTTTTGCTTCCAACCCGTCACTGGTATCCCCTCACCTGTGACGGGCCGATACATTAGAAGCCGTCAGAGGTGATGGTCCGCCACCTGTGACGGCTTTCATTTCTGGCCCGTCACAGGTGAGGGAATACCAGTGACGGGCCGTTGAATAGAAGCCCGTCAAAGGTATGAGCAATACCTTTGACGGGCTTTTTTTATCTAACCCGTTTGAGGTGTGTTGGGTCTATAAATACCCCCAAACTGCCAACTGCTTTCCATCCCGACCATTGTACTGTTCACAAATCGGTTGGGAGGGCAAGGGGGGCGATTTTTTGCTAAAATTCAAGGTAAAAAACACATTATTCTCCATTCATTCTCAATATATCGATCATCATTTATTTTTCTTCGTATGTTGTTGATTTCAGATGGGTCGTAGATGGATGTACTATGCGCATCGTTCGTCTACCGAGTATAGAGAGGGGGTCACTGAATTTGTCACATTTGCGGATAATGACAGAAAAAGTAGGATGAGCATGCACATGTTGTGCCCATGTAGGGACTGTAAGAATGAACAGATGATCGAAGACAAGGATGAAGTGCATGCTCATTTGATAATGAATGGATTCATGAAGAAATATACCTGCTGGACCAAGCATGGAGAGCAAGAGGCGCCTGATGTCGCAGCTGAAGAAGTGTTGGATCAGGATGTAGAGAACACTGCCGCAGCTCGAGAAGGCATGTTCGTACCTTCTCCTTTAGGTGGAGAGACCATAGATTTGGACACTCAATGTCTATCTACAATGTTGCATGACATTGAAGATGCAGAGGACAACGACAGAGATTTTGAGAAGTTTAGTAAGTTGGTGGAAGATTGCCAGATGCCGTTGTATGATGGATGCAAGTCGAAGCACAGCAAGTTGTCATGCGTGTTGGAACTCATGAAGCTTAAGGCTAGTAATGGCTGGTCGGACAAGAGTTTTACAGAACTCCTTGAGCTGTTAAAGGATCTGTTGCCAGAGGGGAACAATTTACCTCAGACGATATATGAAGCGAAGCAAGTATTATGTCCGTTGGGCCTGGAGGTCAGAAGAATTCATGCATGTCCGAACGACTGCATTTTGTATTACAAGGAATACGCTGACTTGGATGTCTGCCCTATCTGTGGGGCATCAAGATACAAACGAGCAAAGAGTGAAGGTGAAGGAAGTAAGTTAAAGAGGGGAGGCCCAGCAAAGGTGGTGTGGTATCTCCCAATTGCGGAGCGCATGAAGAGAATGTTTGCGAATAAGGAACAAGCTAAGCTTGTGCGCTGGCATGCCGAAGAACGGAAAGTCGATACTATGCTGAGGCACCCAGCAGATTCAGTACAGTGGAGGACAATCGATAGGATTTACTAGGAATTCTCAAATGACCCAAGAAACATGCGTTTCGCAATGTGTACGGACGGCATTAATCCTTTTGGTGATTTGAGCAGTCGTCACAGTACATGGCCAGTTCTGCTTGTTAACTATAACCTTCCTCCCTGGTTGTGTTTCAAAAGAAAGTACATTATGCTTGCCATGCTCATTCAAGGACCGAGACAACCTGACAATGATATCGATGTGTTCCTTGAACCGATAATCGATGACTTCGAAAGGCTATGGAATGAGGGCACACGAACATGGGACGCATATGCACAAGAGTATTTCAACCTCCATGCGATGCTGTTTTGTACCATCAACGATTATCCGGCCCTTGGCAACCTTTCTGGCCAAACTGTGAAAGGGAAATGGGTGTGTTCGGAGTGTATGGAGGAAACAAGAAGCAAATGGTTGAAGCATTCACACAAGACGGTCTACATGGGTCACAGGAGATTTCTCCTAAGGTATCACCCGTATAGGAATATGAGAAAGAATTTCAATGGACACAGAGATACAGCCGGACCCCCGACAGAGCTAACATGGACAGAGGTGCACAACTTAGTGATGGGAATAACTAACGAGTTTGGAAAAAAGAGGAAAGTTGGAAAGCGTAAAGAGAAGAGCACATCGAAGGAAAAAACAGAGGAGCATGTGGAAAAACAAAAGACAAAAGAGAGGAGCATGTGGAAAAAGAAGTCAATATTTTGGAGACTACCATACTGGAAGGATCTTGAAGTTCGCCACTGCATAGATTTGATGCATGTCGAGAAGAATGTATGCGAGAGTTTAATAGGATTACTGGTTAACCCAGGTACTACAAAGGATGGTCTCAACGCCCGACGAGATCTGGAAGATATGGGTGTTCGCTCGGAGCTACATCCCATAACCACGGAATCCGGCAGGGTTTACCTTCCTCCAGCCTGCTACACTCTCTCGAAAGAAGAGAAGATTGATTTGCTAACATGTTTGAGTGGTATAAAGGTTCCATCTGGTTACTCATCAAGAATCAGTAGGCTCGTTTCACTGCAAGATCTTAAGTTGGTTGGAATGAAGTCGCATGATTGCCACGTTCTTATCACACAGCTGTTGCCTGTTGCAATAAGGAATATTTTGCCTCCAAATGTGCGACATACGATCCAGCGGTTGTGTTCCTTCTTCCATGCAATCGGCCAGAAGATCATTGATCCCGAGGGACTAGATGAACTACAGGCAGAACTTGTGAGAACCCTATGTCATCTTGAGATGTACTTTCCTCTAACTTTCTTTGACATAATGGAACATCTTCCCTTGCACCTTGTGAGGCAAACAAAGTTCTGTGGTCCAGCATTCATGACGCAGATGTATCCTTGCGAAAGGTACCTGGGATCCTTAAGGGTTATGTACGGAACCGTTCACACCCCGAGGGGAGTATCATCGAGAGTTACACCACCGAAGAGGCCATCGAATTTTGTGTGGCCTACATGTCAGAAACATCTTCAATTGGATTACCACGATCTCATCAGGAAGGGAGGCTTGATGGTGTTGGTACTGTTGGAAGAAAGACTGTTAGGTTGGATCGGAAGGTGTACGATAAAGCTCATTTCACGGTACTACAGCATATGACTGAGGTGGTGCCGTACGTTGACGGACACCTTGCAGTTATCCGACAAGAGAACCCAGGCCGATCAGAGAGTTGGGTCAGGAATAAGCACATGTCTTCTTTCAACGAGTGGCTGAAGAACCGAATTGCCAGGTTGCAGAACTTGTCTAGTGAAACACTTCAGTGGTTGTCACAGGGTCCTGAATGGAGTGCCACCACCTGGCAAGGATATGACATAAATGGATACACCTTTCACACGGTAAAGCAAGACAGCAAATGCATAGTGCAGAATAGTGGGTTACGCATCGAGGCTGCTAGTGACGGTGGTCGTCGTGATCAATACTATGGTAGAGTTGAGCAAATATTGGAGCTAGATTACTTGAAGTTCAAAGTCCCGTTGTTTCGTTGTCGATGGGTCGATCTTCGCAATGTAAAAATTGATAATGAAGGTTTCACCACTGTCAACTTGGCTAACAACGCGTACAAGGATGAACCGTTCGTTCTCGCCAAACAAGTTGTTCAAGTGTTCTACATAGTTGACCCGTGTAACAAGAAACTACATGTTGTTCGTGAAGGGAAAAGGAGAATTGTTGGATTGGACAACATTGCAGACGAGGATGATTACAACCAGCACGTCCACGGCATAGGTCAAGAAATACCTCTAGAAGAGGAGGAAGAAGAAGATGAAGTTCAATATGCACGTGTCGACCATGAGGAAGGATTATTTTTGTCGCATTGCTCTGGGCATCGATCTTCGGGGAGGGAATGGCAATCCTCTTGACAACTGTAGCAGGTGGGATCTTCTTGCTCATGGGATTACCGAGCGGTGATTTGCCGATGGGCCTCCGGATTGGAGCAATACGAGGTGCATTGCTAGGATTGACAGCAGCTGGATGACCTGGTGCTGCCGATACTTGCTGCGGGTGTGGACGAAGGAGCGTACTGCCTCTTTGTAGCTGTAGCGAGCTGTTATTCTCCTGGCATTGCTTACCCTGCTGGCGCTGTTGCTGTAGGCTTGAAACGATAGCCGGTGGAACAATGCAGCCTTTGACGGTGCCCTTGACGATAATCCGTTGAGGCGGAGGTTGCACATTCAGGTGTCGATTGGTGTCGTGGGCAGTGCCGGTAACTTGTGAACAACAACGAACTGCCTTTGCTGCTCTGGAAAGAGGACAATCACTGAAACAATGTCCTGGCTTACGACAGTTGCGACAGAATCGACTTGCTTGGTCCCGGGGTGCAGGTTTCTGATTATGCACTTTGGCAGCTGAAATTGGAACAAGCAGTGATTTATGAACATCCCTGGCGACGTTGCTTCTTCCATGGTTGGCTTCCACTGGGGCTGGAATTGGAGGAAGAGCAGAAGGATTGTGACTGATGTCGTCGACTGCCATTGGTTGACGAATGGGTTGCACGGTTGTCCCTTGTTCTTTCTTGGTCATAGCTAGGACTGAGTTCCGCTGACAATCCTTAGGCACATGATATGTTCCCTCACACAGGAAACATGTGACCTTCCTTAAAGGGCATGCATCTGAGTAATGGGTGTATTCACCACAGCGGCATGTGGGGAGGCATAAACTAGCAGTGTGTCCGAGTATCCCACATCTAGTACATGCTTTGAACTCCAATCCTCTTTCCATGAAACTGTTAAGGGTCGCATCATCATCGTCGTCATCATCATCATCATCGTCGTCGTCGTCAGCAGAGAACCGCTCTCCTGATTCATCATCTTCGGGTCTAGGCGGACCGTACTTTATGAGATGCCGGGTTAGCTGACGCGCTCCTCGGAAGGTATTTCTTCCTCTCTGACGCTTGGGTATCCTTGCTGCATCTTCAGGAGTAAATTCTGAGCCGGTGATGATCATGGTCCTACCATTATCCATCTTCCATTTTACTGTCCTGTTCGCTCCAGAGTTGGGCTGCAAAGTACCATCCTTCTGGTCGGTAGACTGACTTGGAGCTTGGTTACTTCCTGGGCACTGCTTCTTGTATTTTTCAGGTGACCTGGCGAACATCTTCCATGGACCGTTCCTTACATAATGACCTTGCTCACCACAGTCATAACAGGTAGCACTTATTTTCCTTTGGTCCGACGGTGAGTTGGCTGAAGTTATCTTCGGGGATCTGGACAGCATTTTGACAGGGGTCTTAGGTGCCGATATTGGGAACTCCTGACTCTGACTCTGATTCAGGTTCCGGGCTGGCACCTGGACTTGCATTTGTGGCTGGTGGACTTGACGCGGCTCCTGACATTGCCGTTGCATCTGCTGCATCAGATAGATCTGGTACCGATGTCGCATCTGCTGTAACAACTCTTCCACTGTCTGAGTCTGATTAGCCATGACTTGGGATTGTGGCTGATCTTTGAGAGGTTGACGTGGGAAGCTTATAGAATTGAGCTGAGTTGATCCATGAAACTGACGGGATCCTGATCCGTTGAGATTGTCCCTCATGCTGACCATCTGCTGCAGGCACCAGAGAGAGGGGGAAATGGGAGGGGTTACTAAAGATAAGGTCTTAAACCGATTGCCTACTGATCTGTTGTGAGTAGACTTTTATTCTTCAAGTTGCTTAAGCAAACAACCTAGTATGGTCGCATCCCCACCAATGATGCAAACCATACCCCTACACACAAGCAAACAACACACGACCTAGCAGCTAACGAAACTACTCTTCCAGGAAGGATTGGGTTTAGGTAAACTCCGGGAAAACTCTTCTTGATCTTCGCGGAACGACGACTCTGAACTGATCTTCTCGCTCTTTGCTGCACGAAGCTTGCGGCTCGACTTGACTTGACTTCCGAACAGGCAAGAAGCTGACGGTTTATCCTCTAGGGTTTAACAACTAAAAGAATTGGAGGGACAGGGAGGAGAATTTTCAAAACCGTTTCACAAAGAAATGCCAAAAGGCGAGAGGAGACATTTTGTAAATAGGGTTTTCAGAAAGCTTGTCCTTAGGGTTTGACCATTTGGCTCAACCTACAGTCGAGTTGGCTCTGATACCACTTTGTCACGCCCAGAAATTTAGCCCAAATTTCCAGACTATTTTGTGTATTAAATCCCTGTCCAGGACCAGCCAGGGTACACAAAACGACAAGTAATA
>CM020187.1:2689986-2709665 GCA_009805545.1 Oryza longistaminata | reverse complement strand
AAAAAAAGTGCAGTTAAATCTTAACTTAATAATTAATACTTAATTAATTATGTGCCAAAATGCTCTTATTTTACGTGCGTTAAAATTCTCTCTCCAGAAGAGAGATCGAATGCAGCCTGTGTAGGATCGCACAAGACCAAACAAACCTACCAGAGGGGGTGAATGGTAGGGAAAACCAAAAACCCAAAAATCTTTTGCGGAATTAAAGTTTACCCTCGAACGAAGATGGCGATGAAGTCCTGTCGCCGCCGGTCGAACCGCCCTCCTGCCGCCGGTCAGACCGTCGAAGCCCCGCCGGTCAAACCGCCCGAACACCTGCGTTCAGAGCGCCGCTATCCCACCGGTCAGACTGCGTGCACACCTGTGGTTAGACCGTCGGGATCCAGTGTCGGGTCCCAAAACTAACGATTCAGAAACCGACATGTTTAACTGTATCAAGCCCTGAATCAGTAGATTGATACAAGTTTAATAATCTGGATCGTCTTTGCATACGTCTAGACATAGATTTGAAGGAGATATTATTACATAAAGTAATAGGGTATTTACAAATTGTGGCTAACTATTACGGTAGAAGCTTCATAATGGCCTAACTCTGCTGTTTTGCTATAGACTTAAACCATCTAAATAACCTAGACTTGAAGACTAAGTTAAAAGGGAACTAACTTATGCGATTGAACTCCCAGCTTCGGCAAAAACTCCAAATAGACTCTAAAAAAGAGGGGCGTTGAAGCAAGGGTGAGTACAACGTACTCAGCAAGCCATTATTTTTAATCAACAATGAATATATGAAATGATAATATCTGTGTAAAGCTAGGTTTACTTGCAGAAAGTAGAGAATGTAGAAGTAGAAAACCTGTAATGTTTTAAATGTAGCAGTATTTAATAAAATTTTGAATTAGGTTTCTATCCAAGATGCCATATGAGTCCCAATGCCCGATAATCGCGGGCACGACTATTTGAATAGTTTTAAGAGTATTCATACTGCAGTAGATGTACGCTTTACCCGCAATCCATGACGTGCCAAACACATTAACCTTATCATGGCAAAGCTTTTCGGTCACTAACATCAGTGGTACCTGTTCCATGAACTCTAGTCCCCATGCGCTCTGAACGTAACGGTATCAGCAGCAAGAGGAGTTCTGGCGTTCCCGAGGTCTTTAGAGAGAACTGATTGTATGACATCATGTCATCGCAATCAAGGTTCACAAACAATTTGTGCACAATTCATCTCATATATTTACCTGTGCCTCGGTAAATATCACAATTGCCCTTCGCGGCATAAATTTGCCTCCTGCGTGAGGACTTAAATAAGAACCACTACACAGAGGTACCACCTTTGCTAGATAACTTAATTAGCTAGATCTATGCCCATACGAGAATTGCGGTCGTACTCGTATGTTCTTCACATGTACTTGGCAGTCTTATGTTGGTTGGAACAGTACTAGCCACCCGGAAATCAACCATTTCTACCGTACTGTTCCAATCTAAGTTCATTATATTTTATGCAGTCTAACTAGGCATGGCTAAGCAAAATCTAGCATATATCTGGTTTGCTATATATTCAGGTTATGCATTCAAAATCATGTATGGCTAATGCATAAGATACTGGAGATATAGAATATAGGATTATTATGCTCAAAGGGGAGGAATAATAACTTGCCTTGCTCCAACGCAAATAAATCCAAGATAGGCAACCTGATTATCCAATGCTCGAAATTCCACAGGTTGCCATCCAAATATAATAGACTATACTGAAGAAGAGGAAGAACCAAATTCAATAAAAGCAAGAAACGATTAGGAAGGCTAGGGTTTAGGGTGTAGCCTATCTTTTTTATAAGGTATTGCAGGGATTATTGGGCTAGTATTGGCTGAAGTAGGTTTAGGTAGTATAATACCTAGGGTTTGATGGTATTTAAGCTGATTGTGGAGTAGGGTAGCATATCGGCTAGGCTATATATTTTATGTGCGGGTTCTAGGTGGATGGAGAATATATGATGGGGGTGAGGAAAGTGGCATATAGATAATATTATAACTGGTGTGGGGTCTGGATAGTAGGTTGGCTAAGGTTTCAGTTGTCTAAGCCGATATCAAGGTAAGATAAATATCGGCTAGGGTTTGGGTGTTCACTAGTCGTCACTAAAGCATGACGACTAGGTTTGGTATATTCTCTAGCCGATGTCAATAGAAAATATAACTGCTAGAGGGATGGAAGGTTTGTGCAGGTTTAGTGGAAGTGTTACTCCGACAACCGTGAGTGGTGGCGGAGCGGTTAGGATCACACATAGCTCGAGAGCGAACTATGTAGCGTGCAGTGGAGGTCGAAAGAATAGTGAAGCTCCGATCGTTGTACGCATTGAGGCGTGGGGTGCCAGGAGCAGCACTTCGACCTTGGGTTTGGGTTTTGCCGGACTTTACAACCAACGGTCCGACGTCGGGGATAGTAAACCACATGAACGTCCCCATGGAAGGTGTAAAGTTCTAACCGGCGGCTTTTTAGTGGCTAATGGGTATTTTGGGATATTTGAAAAGGCAAATATAAATTCAAATGATGCATGAATAAATTCAAATAAAATTATAAAATAGCAAATTAGGTATAATTTAGATGAATTTAGGTCCAAGTTTGACTGGAATCGGATCTATGGTTTAGGAGATATAGGCTTCTAAAGATTGGGCTTTGAATTAAATAGAGAAATAAGGAAATGGAACTGTGCAGGGGCCCACCTGTCAATCTTTCTTTTTCTTTTTCTTTTCTTTCTTCCTCCTCCCGTCGTCTTCCTTTTTTCTTCTTTCTTCTGCCGGACAACAGAGAGGAGGAAGGGAGGTAGGGCGACGGCTCTCCAGCGGCCGGAAGGTGGTGACGCCGCCGGCGGGTGGTGTTCCGAGCATCGCGCACCCGGGGAGGGTGGTTTCTGGAAGAGGGAGTAATGGATATGGCCGCCGGCCGGAACGGCGAGAGTAAGAGCTCAGCTTCGGCCGGTTATGGTGGTGATGGTGGTGGCTTGTATCAGAGTGAAGGGAGAGTGGAAACTAGAAAAATGGGTTCATCGGAGGGAGGCCAACATAGTGGCTCAAGGAAAAGGATAGAAACGCTACGGTGGAGGAGATCGACCGTCGGCGGCGACGGCCGGACATGGGAAGAGAGAGAGAGCTCGAGTAGTTCGGCTCCGTTTTGAATAGAGAAAAGGGGAGGGTTCACCGGCTATTTATAGGCGGCGGACGTCGGTTCGCAAGGGTCGTTTTGCTGGAGGAAGACGAGGAAGGCACGGCGACGGCTGCGTAGGGAAAAGAAAACGGCGCCGGCCTTGTCTCCTGATTGGTCGGCAACGGCGGCGTGTGCACGTGGCGGCCGCAGAGGAATTGGCGGCGGAGAAGGAGGAGCACGGCACGGCGTCGGCTTGGCGTGGTTGGCAAGGCAGCGGCGGCGGGATGTGCGTGTGCTACACGCACCTATGGCGCACGGCGGCGGTGACCTGGGCGCCTTGTGAGCCCACAGAAAGAGGAAGGCGACGGCCGCTCGGCTGCTAGGCTGGGCCGGCCTGGGCTGAGGAGGGGGATGGGCCGAAGGGAGAGAGAAGGGGATTTCAGCCCAATGATAAAAGGAAGAAGTCTAATTTGAATAATTGATTTGGATGGCTGCAAATAATTTGAATAGGAAGTTTTGGAAGGAAATTTGGCAAAGGAGGGATTTTCCAATTTATTTGAGTGCAATGTTTTTGGAGATAGAATATAATGGATTAAATATCAAAGCACTCAAATGAGAGGGGAATTAACAATATAATTCCTCAATATATATATTTGGAGGAAAATGGTTGGAGGTAAAGATAAAAAGGGTTTGAATCCTAGATTTGATAGTAGGAATATTTGAAGAATTATTTGTGGCTAATAGGGAATCAATTTGGAAGAGGAGGATAAAATAAAAATCTATTCTTCTTAGCACAAGAGCAATCATTCACAATATTTGCAATATTGCTATTCTTGTGCCGAATAGAAAATCAAGCCATAGAGATTAATGATGGCTAGATCAAAGGGAAGAATTTGGATATTTGAAATTTGGAAAGGGAACTAAGAATATGCTTGGAATCGAAGGATAGATTTAAGATCAAAGGATGGGTTTAATAATTATTTCCAATAAAATTGGAATTGCTTCGGTTTAGGTTCTAGCACAAAATGGGAAGGTTGCTTGGACCATAATTCATAAAGGTAAAAAGTGTTTTCAAACTAAATTTAAATAAAGAAAGTTTTAGCGAAAGAAAGTTTTAAATCGAAATTGAATCAAGAAATACCTCAAAATAGGTTTTAAATAAAAGTCATAAAAGAGATTAAATAAAATAAGAGGTTTTATGCAAGTTAGTTTTAGGAGGTCTCTCTAATTATATTTTCCTAGGTTTAAAAGGTTATTAAGAACATAAAAATCAGCATGATGTAAGATTAGAAAATAGTTAATTTTCAGGATGTTACATCCAGAAACACCGGTAGATGACAAACTCGAAGATATAGATTGAAACTTTTCGACTTTATTGCATCAACTAGTGTTTACAAAGTGCACCAACAACACTCCTCACCAAAATCTTAAACTAAACTCGAAACCCTAACTTTCTCTCAACTCTAGTCTCTCTAAAACCGATACCGGGAGGCCTCACCCTCCCTCTCTATTTATACCACAAAATCCCCCTACTCAAAGTAGGTGTAGAACTCCTATTCCCAATAGGACTCAATGTGGGGACACCTGATAAAGTCATGGTGTCCCACGAATACGTAATTGCCTAGGATGTTCAGTTACGCATGAAATGATATAAAAACATAAACGTCGATTATACAATAAACCATTACATATATGGCCTATAAAGCCTTATTTCTACAAACAGATAAACTGCTAGACTCTACCACAAGAACTGCCTAAGCGTAGGATGACCTAGAAACCATAGATGTCCCACTCTAACGGGTCAACAGGATCTTCACAAGCATCCTCTTCCTCATGATCTGAACCCATTTATGAGTACAAAAGGTACTCTGCAAGATATGCTTATGATAGCAAATGCAATAATTGCAATATAAAACATGTAATATTAAGAGCTGGAAGGTTTAAACCCTAACCTTAACAGTTATTTCATAGAGCCTATCTTAATAAGCATTTGATATAAACAACACTAATGAACATTTAATTTAAACAATAATAACGAGCATAAAAGTATAAATGTTACTTATAAATAACTTGAATAGAACATCAAGTAATATAAATAAGTTAACCATATTAATTAATAGCCATTTAGTTTAACTTGTGCCCATAATCTGGAATCACCCATAGACACATCTCTATTAACCGGGAGCACGGTGTATTCGAATACTCAACGACTCTGCAGCGTCTGCCCAGCTTTACCCACACGATACCCACAGCTGGCCGGGCTGAAAAGTAACAAGGTGTAATATTGCTCCATATATCTCTCCCTTCTGCCTAGTAAGTTAAAGGATGCTCGGGATGTTGCTCCGGAGTGATCCAGTCCGAGGTGTGTGCCAACCTACCTCCGCATCCACTTACCATTGTTCGTTACTCGATGGGCAGCCTAGAACTTCATGGGCCAATAGGGCAGTTCTGAACTCTTGGGGCCCATCGAGCCCACATATATAAATCATATAAACATGAACCATGTCACTTTGCTTCACACACTTGAAAGCTAATGGCCAGTACACCAAAAGGCCTGCAGAAGTTCAATCAATTGGAGCAATATACGGCCAGGTTCAACAAATCGATCGTGTGGATGGGCGAAACTATGTCATTCTTATTGACACAAGGGGGTTGATTATTATATCAATTTTAAATAAGAAATAACCATAAATATATCCATATATATCCATCACGACCATAAACAGGTCCATAAAACCAAACACATGAACTCTATCATGTGCACCACCCGCTCACAAGCGGTATCAACAGTTCTTAGCATATAGCCATGAATAGTTCCATAAGCATGTTTTCATAAGCAATGATAATATCCATATTAAATCAATAGCATGTAAAATAATTAACAGCTCATTTAGGTGTCCATAATAGCAACAGAAAGTATAATGCAATAATAGCAATATAATTAATTTAAAAGAATTTGTGCAGTCTATCGTACTCCAAAGGACAAGTACGCTACTAAAATAATTCTCTACCTACTGGGATTAAATTGTTCAAGGGAGGGTGCATGTCTTGCAACCTTCGGGCTCGATGTAGTCGTACAAACCGTCTCCTCCTAGCGTGGAGATTTCACTCGCTTCGACAACCGGACCAACGTCAGCGTTTTCTATTTACGCAACAATCATCACCACAATAAATAACAGAAAACAAGATAACCCAAAAGAAAATAGTTTCACAAAGTGCAACAATGGGTGAAAAGGATTTAAAGAAATAATTTTAGGGATTTTTGAAATTTCGGTGAATGGCGAACCCTAGGGCTAAAATTAGGGTCGCGACAACGGGTGCTCGGATTGCAACGAAATTGACACGGATGGATTCGGAATAATTCTAGGAGTTTGGAATAGGTCTCGAATTTCGATTTCGAGGTCAAACGGATGGTCAACCTGATAGAAAAATAAAAAGGATTTTTCTGATTTATTTTTCAACAGGAAAATCGGATTTCCTGTTCTTCTCGTTCTGTACACAGGAACTGGCCGGAATCCCACATTGCCGGCGGCAGAGGAGGCCAGTTTTGGACAAGGGGGCGCCGGTTTTGTGATATAAGGGTCAAGGCGATTCCGTTTTTATGGTTGGCGGCGAGAAAAACGCCGGAGGCGAGGCTGGCGGCGACGGGCAGAAACGGGAGGCGGAGGTGGCCATGGCTGCGGCGACTCCGGCGAACTCCGGGGAAGGCGGCGGCTATGGTGAGCATCAGCAGAGCAACGGGAGCGCGGTGGTGGCGGCGGCTCGCCCTGGAGCGGCTGGCGGTGGCCGAACCGAGCAGTGGCGGCAGGAGGCGACACCGACGATGTTCCAGCAACGGATTTGAGGGAAAGGGAGTACTCGGCATGGAGAATCCGATTTTACCTTCAATTTCAGAGGATTTGCGATGTATGCGACGAATTTGGGAGCTCTATCAATGGCGCAAATTTAGGGTTTCGGGGATTTTTCCTCTGGTGATGACGATTTGATTCAGCGGGGGTAGGTGCGGATTTGAGGAGGTGAAAGAGGTTGAAATTCGCTTCTTTTGCCTCCAGTCTTGAGCCTTCTAGTTGAGAGACGAAGGAAATACGGAGGCGGGAAGCTGGAGGTGTCGTCCGGGCATTCGTCTTACCGTATGCGTATACCATGCATGTACGTGCCCTAGCTATACTAGGAAGCCATAGAAAAAAATACATGGAAATAAAGGATGGGATTTGTGCCTTACCCAAAATCCAAACCCTAGACAATCCAATCTGCAAAAAAACAACCAAATCTGAGACAAATTGTTGCCAAACTGAAAAAGAGAAGGGGGAAACGGATTTATCTCACACCTCGTTAGTTGTCGCAGCTCCGTCGCCGGTGAATTGACAGCGCCGCCGCCGCCGCAGGAGACCGGGCCGAGTGAAATCGAGAGAAGAGAGGGATCTGTAGTGAGGCTGTGTTATGGGTGAGAGGGGCAGGGCTAAGATGGACATTTCACGCTCTCAGTGCTACCTTGGTTGGTGATGTGGCAGCTGTGGGACCCAAAATTGGGTGTAAAATGGCAGAGGAGAGCTGGTTTGTGGGACCTGGGGCAAATTGTCTAAGTTATTTGGGAAGATGGCATTTGGGGATGCTACATCTAAGTGAATGGCAAATAGTCCAAAATCCCTCGATCGGCCTCGTGCGTGCGCGTGCGAGCATGTGGCATCCGCGGGCTGGCACGAGCTGGGCGTGAGCGTGCGCAAGCGCGGCGCAAGGCGGCACGGGATTGGCGCGAGGCAGCACGAGCTGGCTCGGCCTAGCCGAATAGAGGAAGAAAGAAAAGGAAAAACAGAGAAAGGAAGAAGAAAGAGAAAAACAGAGAGAGATGTGAAAGAGAAAAGAAAAAATGGAAAAAGAAAATTAAGGTGGAAATAGGGAAAAAAATATGGGGAAGATTAAAATAAATAGGATTTGAATTGATGTGAAATTTAGACGGTCCGACATTCAGGATAGAATTAAATTGGATCAAAAAATTATTTGAGGGATGATATGCACTTTGCGACAAAATTAAACGAGAAAAGAAACATCAAAAATAAGCATGGAAAATAATATTTTAAATAAATGTCTAACTCGACGGTTATATTTTTAGAGAACCAAAGCAAACTAAATCGGTTTTAAAAAGTTGTCAAATTTTAGGGCTGGTACACTCAATCACTCAACTTCCATATCAAATTACAATTTCCATATTGTAATTTTCTCTCAAAAATCCGGCTGCCATATCAGACTCCGTCTCTGTCCATCACGCTGCCACAAACACAGTCGGACTCTCCTCGCCGTCCCAGCAGCAACACGTAGGGGTGCAAGTGGGCCAACCCGTGAGTTTAAATAAATAATAATTTATGGGTTTTTGCGTCGCAACCCGGCTTGCCGCATCTAAATATACAAGTGGATCGATCTATAAATCTATTTATAACAAATTCATAGTTAACCCGCCAGTCAAACCGGCAGGTTACGCACTATTTTTATCTATAAGCGGGTTCGTGGATAAACCCACGTGCACCCTTAGGCCAACACGTCGTGTTCTCCTGAGCCGACTCGGCTTGCATCAGCTTGCCTTCCATCCAAGCCAGCCAATCAAACCAACACACATGCACGCAGCCACATGCACGTGTACATGCATCCACATACAGTGCGTACACGCCACGTTGTACACACATATATGCACGGTACAGTACACCGCTACAGTACATCCGAGTACTGTAGCACTTCTTTCCCGCTCCAATTTTCGTCCGATTTCCCTTCACGAACACCGACGCTTGCACGCACATCTTGTGAAGCCCGTTACGAAGATCTCTCCCATACGGTGTCCATCTACCGTGTGCCATCTCGTATCCAACTTCATCATCCGGTATCCTTGACCGTCTGGACCTCAACTCCTCCCTAAGTCTAGTCCCGATCCCCACCGTTGACCGAAGTTGATCTCCAAGAATACTGACTGTAGTCACCTTCTCACATGGTATCCCGACCGCCCTAGACATCTGCTCCTCCCTAAGCATAGTCCCGGTCCTCACCATTGACCAAGGCTGACCTCAAATCACCTGCACAGAATCAGACAAAACAACCGTTTCTGGGCACAGATATCACAATCTGACCCACATTAGTCACACGCACTCACACCAACATTCACACGTACTCTCAAACCAATTCTTTAATTAAATCATTTGCATAGTCAATTGTTCATCACAAATATTACTCCCTCCGTATTTTAATGTATAACGTCGTTGACTTTTTGACTAGTGTTTGACCATTCGTTTTATTCAAAATTTTTGTACAAATATGAAAATATTTATGTCATGTTTAAAGAACATTTGATGACAAATCAAGTCATAATAAAATAAATAATAATTATATAATTTTTTAAATAAGACGAATGGTCAAACGTTGGAAAAAAGTCAATGGCGTCGTACATTACGATATGGAGGGAGTAATCATTACAATGATTTCACATCCTGTTGAGGGCCGGGGCCTCATCGCGATTGATGGCATGCCTGTGCCCGGACAGGTGGTTAAACTCACGTGCATGATGATATTCCGTCGTGATCATAACGAGTGGTGCGTAGAACTTACGACTAGTATTGATTGGCAATTTCCATTACATAATGGCCTGTTGAATGACAAGATAAAAACATTTTTTTTTGTAAATAATGTTCGTTGCCTCATAAAACCGTACAAAGGAGTTTTATACCCTGTTTGGCATTGGTAAATATATATACTCGTGTATAAATGAGATTGAAGGTAGAACAAGGACAGAGAGAGGAGGCGCATTCTGAAATTCTAATGATACATATTTTTGGCAGCCAACCATACCTACACTACTACATATCCTCTCATTTGTGACGGCCCATCACATGCCTAAGCAATGTGGGCCATCAGAACGAAGCCATCTCAATCGAGCCTAAATTAACACCGTTGTAGATATACTCGTACAGACATAATAGAGGTGCATATACCTATAGCCCATCACCACACTCATCCATGATGGGCTCACCGTTAGGCCTGATTGAGATTGCATCATATATCTCAATCGGGCCCAACTACTAGGCCCGTCAGCGATGAAGGACATCGATGACGGACTAAAAAAAGGCCCGATTGAGATAAATTTAACGCCCGTCACCGATGATTAATATCGGAGACGGGCTTTTATTTATACCTGTTAGAGATAAATGTGTGCCCATTAAAGATCTTGTTTCTTTGGCCCGATTGAGATATATTTTGTACACTATAAATACTCCACCAGTCTGTTGTCTGTAGTTATTCCACTGTTCATTATTTTGGTGTGAGGTTGAAGGGGCGAATTTTTATCAATTTTTCCAAAGAAGAACAGGAAAATCATAAAAGTAAGTAAAAATGTACTAATCATTTTCTTATTGCTTAGTGACGGGGGCCCTACCTAGATGAGGCTTTAAACCCGTTAGAGATAACCGATCCCGTTTAGTGCTACAAGTTTATTCAAACCTTCTGCTATCGGTGCTGTTGCCGTTCATGTAGTTTTAGGTCTTGCAGCCACCATTCTCAACGCTGCTCTCTTAGTATCAGTGAGATTGGAAGGCATCCGATCGAGAATGCAGCAACAAGAAGTCTTTGAGCACCTCTTTAGGTGTGCACTCTGGTGCTACAATCACTATCAGTTTCTTGTGGCATGTGAGTTACTCGTGCTCACTGGTGGAGAAGTGGTTTATAGTCCCGGTTTGCAACCCCCTTTAGTCCTAGGTTACAAACCGGGACCAAGAATCTAACACTAAATATGATAATACCAGGTGACTCGCGCTACCATCTTTAGTCCCGGTTGAAAGTTTTTTTTTTGTTGTTGTTTTTCCCCTGCTTGCATCTATTGGAGTTTGCTCCCAAATTCTCAAATCTAAATGAAATCCCCAAATTCCTAAATCAAATTAACATCATAGATCCAAATCATGAACATCCTCAACAACAAAATCATTCACTAAAACATAACAAAAATATACAACGGAGAGGGTTTCACAAAAACATCACAAAAATATCCGCCGCCATCAACACGGCCACCACCCGGGTCCTCCGACATCAGCACAGCCACCGCCCTCCACCGCCTGACGCCTCCCCTCCCGGCAGATCCGGCGGAGGGGAGGGCTTTGCTGCCGCCATCTATCCCACAACGGCAACCGCCTGCCCCCCTCCCCCCTCGTGCCTCGTGGCCGCCCGCCGCCGCCTGACGCGGCTCTGCCGCCGCCACATGTCACCTCTCCTCTAATATATCCACCATCCTAAAAAGTGATTGATTTATTGATTATTTAGACTTTAAGTTTCTTTACATACTTTGCAACCTTACTAGATTAGATTAACTAAGATATCCACCATCCTAAAAAGTGATTGATTTATTGATTATTTAGACTTTAAGTTTCTTTACATACTTTGCAACCTTACTAGATTAGATTAACTAAGATATCCACCATCCTAAAAAGTGATTGATTTATTGATTATTTAGACTTTAAGTTTCTTTACATACTTTGCAACCTTACTAGATTAGATTAACTAAGATATCCACCATCCTAAAAAGTGATTGATTTATTGATTATTTAGACTTTAAGTTTCTTTACATACTTTGCAACCTTACTAGATTAGATTAACTAAGATATCCACCATCCTAAAAAGTGATTGATTTATTGATTATTTAGACTTTAAGTTTCTTTACATACTTTGCAACCTTACTAGATTAGATTAACTAAGATATCCACCATCCTAAAAAGTGATTGATTTATTGATTATTTAGACTTTAAGTTTCTTTACATACTTTGCGATGCATCATTCCCATTCTTGTCTAGTGTAGAGCACGCCAAATTTATAACGTCCAGTTTCAATTGTGGACACAACATAATTTTGGATAAGTGCGATCCATACACGCATAAATAGCCACTCAAACCTCAATGTGTCCGTGTTCACAATTCACACCATTCAATATAAATCCTGCAATGCCAAATAATGAGCAAAAGAGATATTGCTGGGCCTCAGCGTGCCAGTCACACTTCAGCTTGAGACGTACCTGTCAAACCACACAAAGGTAGTGACCAGATGTATTACACATCTCAGGAGACTTGACTCAATTGCTTGAGCTCTACAACATCTCAATTGCTCAAAATTTTTACTCATGCTCAGCTAGCCCCAAGAAGATGCTAGATTTGCATTTTCATCAAAGTTAAGTTATCAATTCACATACAAAAGGGAAGACTTTGACATAAATAGATACAAATAACTAAGTTACATACATATAGCCAACCGGCCAAATAGATAGTGTCCATCAGAACCATGTCTACCCAAAATATTTCCACAAGCAATCAACTAGGGGTAGGCCCCTAGATAGGACCATCTTGAAGAAACAACGAATCCCGTAACACTCAACTATCTGCAGCAAAGTCTAAACAAAGACATAATAACAAAGCAAGAGTCAGTACATTAATCGGATTAATGTACTGGCAACCGTACAATCAAACCTACATACATGAAGGCTCTAATTCAAAGAGAGGCTATTTGTGGTTTAAACTTTCAGCGTAAAGCCAATTTTAGTTCACAAACATTTCGCAACGTATTTAAAGGAAAACAATTGTAATGTATAAAGCATATATAACATGGCATGGTGTCAACATAAATAAACAAGCATCATTCCTTACTACCCAACCGGTAGCAAGACAATAATACCACATATATTATATTCATCATCATTTAACAAAATTCAAGTTTCCAAGAACATTTATAAAACATAAAATTATACCCACAACACATCAATATGCCGCTCATGACCGCGAGCATGGCTAATCGATTAGTTTTAAGACTCCGCAGAGTTTGTACAGCTTTACCCACATGATATGAACATTCTAGTTTGTCTTGTGTGAGCCAAAGCACTACCACACTCTACACGTAGAGTGCGGTCTAGAGGTCATAACGAGGCTTTTACATTGACTATTGTCTAACCTTGCATGAGCACGATACATGTTCCTCTATCCTAGGCATACTAGAAAGATGACCTAGAACCGTTAAGTGGTGGGCCCACGCCTTAAACTTAAAGCCATGGTGGCGAACATCAAACGGACCCCACCACGTGGCACAATACCGTTGTATTGGACAGACTTAGATGCCCATGCCGTGAGACGGAACATTACACTTGTCCCCTCATAGAAAACACACACATAGGAACAGTTCACTCGTCCTATAATTCGACACACACATGGGTAGTTCCTAAAAATACCCATAGTACACTCGTGGCCACTACCTCTACTACAACGGCCTCCCAAATGCAAGATTAGACAAGTAACCAACTTAATAGGCCAAGGTTACCCATAATAACACATGTGGATGTATGGTATGAAGTTCGGTCCTTAATTAACTCAGGCGAACACTCCCCCTATCGGTATGCAACTACTACCACATGCATACCACTTACCGCCCAAGTCTAAAATTCACATTTTATTCCATTTTATTTCATAATTATGCAGAGAATCATCTCTGTCCATAAGGTTTAAAAAGGTTCAAATAGCATATACAAGTGATCCATAACCATGGTAAATAGTTCTAAGCAAGGCTAAGCAATTTGCTTTTGTCAAAAGCATATTTATATTGGTACTCTAATTGATACTTAGGTTTCAAACAGCAAGGTGTTGGAGTTTTAAATAGGATGTATGCAATTTTTAGGATATAACTATCATTTACAATTTCGGAAGTACCGATAATTAGAATTGCGCGTGCAAATTTATAAAATAACATGTTTGGCCCAAAAACATGGGATTCAATATGTTCCAAGGGAGAGGGAAAACTTGCCTTTATAAATGTCCTTACCGTGGTTAGCAATAAGTCCACTTTCCTCACCGATATTGATTTCGTCCCCTAAAAGAAATAACGGTAACTAAATGAAAGCCAAAACATGCAGAAATTCAAAATGCTCTAAAATGCATGAATTCACTACTGTGTAAACATGATTTGTGGTGAAGGAATTTTCATTTTATCACTTTGCGTTTGTGAGTTATTAATTTTTAAAATTCTATACTAGCAATAGGTTAATTATGTTCTACTAAGCTTTAGATGCATTTTAAGTCAAAGTGCTATGAAGTATAAGGTTACTGCAGTGAAGTTGAGGTTTTCATGAGTTCAACAAAATTAGTTTCACCATTTTTTAGAGTTAGCATGATTTTCTTACGAATTTTACAAGTTATGCGATATACTATAATCTTTATTTTCTTATGAATTTTACAAGTTATGCGATATACTATAATCTTTATTAACTAAACCAAATTTTAGATAAGTTTTGAGTTCTGCTTCTTCCATATGTCAGTTTACATAACTAAATTCCATACTTTTGTGAAACTAGCAATATTTAGTTTTACTTATTTGGAGTTAAAATGAGTTACTTATGGATTTTGTAGTGTGTAGTTTGCATTATAGTAATTATTTTACTACACAATTATTTGGTGATGATTTTGTTACTAAAATGTCAAGTTTTGGTTTAGATACTTTAAGGAAATGATTCTGTGAGTGCATTGAAATTTCGTTCATCTCAAAATTAGTTAATATGATTTTCCTATGGATTTTAGAAGTTCGTGTATGCTTTATGTAAATCATTTAATAAACAAACTTTTAGAGACATTTCTTCTACTGTAAGTACCAAGTTTTATTGTACAGTATTAAATTTCATAGTTTTCTGAATCTACAGAAATTTGTTTCATCTAAATTGGAACTAAAATGGATTTTATGTGTATTTTACAAGTTTGTGTATATTTTCTGTTGTATAACAAATGTCTAGGTTATTTTTCTTTAAATTTTCCCAATTTCAATTACTGCGGTCCACTGGTCAGTGTCTGGCTAATATCCAAAACAGTCCCTGACGTTATCCGAAATCGACCCGCAGTATTAGACACATGTTGTATATCATTTTCATCAAGAGTCCCTGGGTTTTCATAAGTTATTACATCTAGGTCCGGTCCTACATGTAAGTGACTTCGATTATTTCTATTAAGTCTCTGTAGTTAGTCGAATTCATAGATGAAGTCCCTGGTTCAAATGAACAGGCAGAGAAGCTAGGCAGTAGCACTAGCGAGCTCGCCGGCGGCGAACGGCAGGGTTTCGCGAGGAGCGGCCAAAATAAAAAAAGCAGAGTAGCTCATTGCGAAGCTATTGGTGGTGTTCTTGTGCAAAATGGTGGACGGAATAAGTGTCAGCGACGACGTGGGCGGCGGTGTCCCTCGGCATGCAAGACCATGCCGAGCTTTAGCTCGTTTTCGTGCGACCTAGTGCATGCATGAGATTATACAGCATTCCTAGGAGGTTGCCCGAGATAGCTCGTGGCTTGGTGAAGCTTGAACGACGACGGCGACTCCGGGATCGGCTCGGTGACAGCGGAAATGGCAGGACGTCGGCTACGGCGAGCAACGGCCAACGAACTACCAAGAAGGTGCAAGCAGGGATTTGGATTCGGCGACTTAGGCTGTGTTTAGTTCAGCGCAAAGTTTAGATTTTAG
Source organism: Oryza longistaminata (assembly GCA_009805545.1). Lineage (NCBI taxonomy): Eukaryota > Viridiplantae > Streptophyta > Magnoliopsida > Poales > Poaceae > Oryza > Oryza longistaminata. Next base: position 2,694,026 of record CM020187.1, on the reverse strand, counting down.
TTGAAATTGAAGATGATATGACTGAAAAATTGTGTGTGTATGACAGGTTGATGTGATAACTAGGGAGTAGCTATATTTATGGCGCCATATTTTTCATCAAAAAATAGTCGATATGTGTTTACATTGTAAGTCCCTAAATTACATATGTAATTTTAGTGTATTTACAATGTAAGTCTCAAAATTACATATGTAAGTCCTAAAATTACATATATAAGTTCTAAAATTACATAGGTAAGTGGTGTGTAAGTGGGATATAACTACTATGTAAATTTGTATAAATATATGAGAAGTGTTTTTTTTTTCAAGAAAAGATGTTTGCTAAGCTGGTATGAGCGTGCTATGCTGGACTCCCGGCCATAGCATACTGCTGTTTTAGCACCAATCTTGACGTCAATTCAATGCACCACAAACCGATATATTTTAAAGGTAAAAACTGTCGCCACTTTTTTAGCGTTTCCGTAGAAAAGTACTAAAGTTTGGGATCTAAACACAGCCTTAGTGTATGCATGTCACAGGATGACATTGCGTGCATCTCGGCCGTCCAAAACGAATCGAACGGCTGCTATACTTGGGCCCGCACGCAGGCAAAACAAATGCCGTTCCAGCCTAACAGGAGGCCACGCGGCCTGAGAGGGGCTCGCACGGTCGCACCTCGCTCCAGATCGGCGTCCGCCCGCGCAGCCGCGCTTCGCCTCACCGGTCGCCCTCGTCCGGCTGGGAGGCGCGACCGCCGCGAGTGGGGAGGCACCAGCGTTGCCGCCCGTACCCGCCGCGAGCAGCGCGCGCTACGCCTCGCCGGTCGGAGCTGGTCCTCACTCCGGACTGGGAGGCGCGCGCACCGCGATGGGAGGCACCGGCGCATGGAGGAGGCCGCAGTGCTCCGGCCGGCCATCGGGAACACACTCCGCCCGCGCCGCACCTCCAATTTCGGCGGCCGCGACTTGTTGATGGAGTTCAGCGTCCGAGCCCGCATCGGTCGGCCGCCCACTTCGTCGCCGGTGAGGGGGGACGCCGTCGCACGGCTTCGTCCAGTGGAGAACGCTGCACCGTTTCCTGTGCCCGCGAGGTGTTTGTGGAAATGCCCCCAAGGCTGTGTGGTTCTGTATTGTAAAATGCCCCTGCCCCTGCTCTGTGGTTCTGTGTTGTGTGGTTCTGTAGTGTGGAAATGCTCCAGTCCTACCCTGCCGCGTGGGATGATGCATACTACTAATTGGAAGTGAATTGTTATTGTTTGGCATTGTGAGTTTGTGCAAATATGAGAACCTGGTTGCTGTTGTTGCTTGCTGAAGCATTGAATTGCCTGAATCTGTGAACATTTCAGTTAACTGCAGATTGCTAACCTCATAACACTGCTTGCTGCAGCCTGTGAACTGCAGATTGTATGACCTCAGAACACTGCATAATAATGTGGCAAGTTTTTACTTATAATAGGAGTATGTGAGCTCATTAATTTCAGCTGAAATTGAAATAAGTATAATTGGAGTATGTGGCAAGTTTTATGTCCATCGTAGAGCATTGTAAATTTTGTGAAAGAACAAAACAGAAGAATTGTTTACTTTGAATAATTAAGGAAAGCAGTCAAAGCACTGCAGTATAGAACAACATCAATTTCAGAACTAGAGGAAAACTTGGTAACAATTGTGCTGAATCTGAACAATGCTTTTCAGAAACAATTGGGACAAATTGGAAACAGAAATAGAAACAATTGCTTTTCAGCATTCAGACAACACAGAAACTTGGAAACAACCATATAGAAGTTGGTAATGTTGTGAGATAAGTTTTTGGATCATACGTCATTTAAACAAGTCGCTGGAGCATATAGAACACTATTCTAAGGGTAGGCCATATTCACTTGTAAATTTGGCCACAAAATATGATCGTTGGCCCTGTCCAAAATACTAAACAGAGACCACAAAAGCCTATAGTTAGTCATGTCGAAAAGGCATCTAATCATTCCTGTCCAAAAGCCATCCAACCATCCTGTACAAAAGTCATCTAACCATCCTGTACAAAAGCCATCTAACCATCTTGCAAGGATTAAAACAGATCTTGATCATAGAGAATATCATCATTACAACTTGCTGCTGTCACAAGCTGGGTAAAATCGCTAATAATATCGTATTGTTGAAGCTCCAAATTTCTTCCTTTGTAGCTGTCATCATCCTGCACTTGTACTGGTGGTTGTAAAGCATCATTTTTCTTTTTGTCTCTGCCAATGACAATTCAAGTAATTAGTTAAGCAATTTTTGACAACAACATACATAGATGAGCAGCTTGCATATGATACATTTACTCCCTTCAAATGATGTCTCATCTTCGTGGTCAAATATACAAGCACTAAAATCAGATAGAATATGAGATTACTCTTCACCTTCGTCTTCCTCTTTACCCTTCACTGGAGATAAATGCTTGATAGCATTCTGCATTATATGAAAAGTACACAGTCCATGATATGATTCCGTGAATACTATCTTTATGGCTTTTCCCATTGCTGCATCTTGATCTGTGTAAATAGTTGTAGGTTGCTTTCCATTATGTGCAGCTAGAAAAGTCTCAAACAACCATGTAAATGATACTTTTGTTTCATCAAATAGAAGTGCAGCACCAAAAATAGTGGTTTCTCTAAACTGATTGAGCCCAAGAAAAACACCAAATGGCTATATTCTTTGTTTGTCCCAAAAGTGTGCATAGTTGAGGACCATCTTAGCGTCAGCCCAGAATATGTTGGTAATATGTTCCTCACAATCCACCTGCAACGCATATTGAAAAGATGGGTTCTCAGCTATTTTATCATGGAAATACTTCAACATACTTCCTGCCTGTCCAAAAGCCAATTCCCTCTGACGCCTGCTTTGCAGATAATTTTTCCGGTCACGACAAGTGTAGCTAAGGTTAAGTGGCCCACCAACTTGACGAGTGGCCAACTCATGGGAAGCTTTAGGCCTAATACTAGAATCATTAGCTGTTTCTATTTCGAAATCTTGGAGTTCTGAAATTTTCCGTTGTGATCTCATCAAGTGGAAGGTCTCTGTTAAGTGGAGTAGGTGGTTGTGTTCAAGCACAACATCAGTGACTTCATAATTTCCTGCACCCCGATCCAATGAAATAACCATCCGAGCTTTGCAATCAGTTCTTGTTTCAGCGATAAAACACTTTGTCACATGTTCTGTTTGCCTTTTTGTCCGATGACCCTCATTGGAACAAACATATCTGCATGAAGTCACCTTACCATCCATTTTGCTTACATTTGTGCATCTTTTCCTCACATCAAAGCCAGTACGGCCACCATATGCCACCAAAAACAACCAACCCTCATCTGGATTTCTGAACCTCAAACCAACTTCAGGTACCTTCCTATCAACTTCTGCCATTGCCTAAACACATACAGATATAAAATTGATTCACTTAGGGGGGACAATATCTAAAAGTAAGACTGCTCAACATTTTTCAACACATACAGATAGTAACATTTGCCTAAACACAAACATCCAATAACTGGAATTTAGCATTCAATATTTGCTCCATTTAAGACTAAGATCCATTAACCAAATCGTGCAATTCAGTTGCTCTTCACATTACTCTAAAAAGGAAAAAATGCAAACACTCACTTGCAATCCTCCTGCTGCAGATGCTCGGCTCGCTCTGGCTGTCCTCCTCCCCGAAATCCCAGCGCAAGTGATTATCCATGCATATGCTGTCAAATTTGCACGTCATTATCCAAAAAGAGACATTATCTTCTGCTCCATTCCAAAATTAACAGAAAACGACAATATGTGCAGCAACAACGACTACCCTTTGCGTAATTGCATCACAAAATGAAAAAAACGGTAACTGTACAGGGCACCCACATATTCACATGTGCAGAGGGTTTGCGTGGGCAGCCGGATGGAAAGGAAAGGTATGGCGCGGCGGCAGGGCAGGGGCCTCGACTCCGGCCTCGCGGCGGCGGCCTATCCAATCGCAGTGAGGGGCCTGCCTGCCTCCCTCCTCTCCCGGAGGCGGCGGCAGGGCAGGGGCCCCGGCCCCGGCCACCGCTGGCT
>CM020187.1:2637110-2663092 GCA_009805545.1 Oryza longistaminata | reverse complement strand
GAAGTGTACCAGGTGGAACCACAAACCACAATTGTTATTCCGGTATTTACGGTTTCTTTAATACGAGGGCCTCCCAAAAATGCACACTAACAAAATACATCGCGCTACCTACGAAATATATCTTTTTTCATATATCTAGCAAAAGTGCCCGTGCGTTGCACGGGTGATTACGTAGTGTGTATATTGACCAAAAGTGTTGTTTGGTTTAAGCAAAAGTGCCGTGTTTGCATAGAAGCGTACTAGATCAGAAAAATATGGCACAGTTAATTAAAATACAAATTCGCTAAATATTTGGTATTTTTTAATAGTTATGTGTGTTGGCGGATGGCATGAGTCTCTTCGACCAAACTGCCGAAACCCATGCGAAACTAGAGCCAAGTTGATGCGAGGCGAAGGGGCGCGTTGAGTTCCTGCTCGAAGAAGGACGGCTTCACCAGGTCCAGTTTCGCCCCGCAAGGGCCAAAGTTTGCCTTCTCGGCCACCAAGCTTAGGGCCATGGGCCGGCGATCGCTGACGGCCCATCAAGGGCCATGAGCCCACTTGACATTATGAAACCCTGTAAAACGTCCCTTTCATAAGGGTAAACTATGTAAATTCTCAGTGTAAACCATAAACCCTAGTAGTAAGAATCCTGTAATGGGCGATAATAGCCCTAGGGCCATGTAATAGGACAAAGGAGAATTCCAAAAAAATCAATATTACTTCGTATTCTTCCAACCACTGTTGAGTAAACCAGTCTTCGACGTATGCGTTTGTCGTTTCGACAACACTGGCGCGACCGTGGGGACCTCGAGCGAAACCCACTGAAGCGAATCCACACAAGAGGGTCGTGAGGAGAAGCGTTACAAGGCGAAGCGAATGCGACGCGGAAGCGGACAATGGCTGCGAAGAGGAGCGGACTTCGCATCAGTCGCCGAGCCGGGGGAGCCCCATCCACTTCACACCGGCACCGTCCGCTTCGCACCGGCACTGTCTGCCTTGGCGCAATGGGGGGAGATGCACAGCACTGCTGCCTTCGGCCCCTGCCACCTCTGAACAGCGCCAAGTGTGCATAAGCGGCGAAGGGCGCTGTGCACGAGGCGCTTCAGACTAGGCGGAAGTCCTTTCGGGCACAGTCAGCTGCTTGGTGCCCCAAAGCCGCTTCGTTCGCATCAGCCAGTGGCCCCAACACGGCTCCCTGCAGTGCAAGTCCAAGTCAACTCTAACCCTAAACACAGCCAAAGCCGATCATGGAAGCTATGCCGGCCAGAAACATGGGCACGACTCCAAGACATGCTTCGCAAATGGCAAGAACAGCAGCAATGTTACGAAGCGCAGCGACGGTCTAGGGTTCCCTTCGGCACAATCCTCCAGTATTCGGCAGGAATAATCCCACTCAATCTATCCGCAGTGCAGTCCAGCCATTCCGCGCAAGTCTCCGCAGGCTCGGTGCACTTCGCCGGGCAGCGACAGCCGCAGCAGTTAGACCCAGCCCCCTACGCGGACAACTGCAAGCTCACAGATCGCGGCCCAAGTACAGCCTCAGCACTTGCCAGGTATCGCAAACCGTAAGCGGAAGGGGCTTCGGCCTGCAGGCGCAATTCCAAGCTTTCCTATCAGCAAATCAAATCAGCCACAACCATTTCGATGTACAAGCTTCCCCGACGCGTCCAGAGGGAGTACATAGTCAAGGTGCACTTAGTTGGTCTGCCGTTGAACAGCCGAATCTGGGGCTTCCCGTGGAGTCAGGCGCCTCAGGCGATTCACCAATTTGCCGCCCAGCGCAACCGTTTCAGGCCGCAAGGACCAATTACCAGGCGTCGAAAACAAGCCAAGGCACCAGCCAGGTCGCCATGGCGTGGTCGCAGCCAGTTTTCGAACCCGATCCATGGCGGCCCAGCAAGCATCACCAATCGGAAACCGGGCAGCGAACGCCATGCTAAACTCACACGCAAGCTGTAATTTTCACCTTTGCCACACGTTACCCGCAGCAAGCGCAGTGAAATAGAGCGGCAGGCGAAAAGGGCTACGCTGAGTGCGGGGAATTAAAGAACTGCCCATCCGCCTCAATTCAAATTCCGCCCGTCCCACGCTACTCGGGCGAAAACTGACCCGAAGGAGTCCTATCCATCCTACGAGTCCGCGATCGAGGTGGCTCATGGCGACGAAAATACCAGGCAAGGTAATCATCTTGCCTCTAGACGGCATTGCCGTCTTGGAATATTCAATTGCCAGCCGAATAGCATTTACTCATGGAGCCATTGGCGCGATGTTTTTGTTCTCTAATTTCGCAGGCATTATGAGGAGCCAAAGACGGAGCAGCATCTGCTCGGCATCGCCAAAGGCCGGAGCAATCGAATAAGAGAATACATGCGGTCCGCTTCTGCGCAGCCCCGGTGCAAGTTCAGACAAACTGAGGCAGGTCAGTTCATAAATGCTGGCTTCGGCCGGTCTGCTTGAAGGCGAGGCTCAAAGGAAGATCGCCAACAAGGGAACCAGCAACACTTGAGCACTTGCTTCGATCAATGACGAGTTCGCAAGGGGTGAAGAGGATTCCAAGCGACGGCAAGCCATACAAGCCTTGATCGATAAGCTTCTATTTGCCGCTCCCAAAGCTCAAGTTCAAGCTGCTGAACCACTCCCCGCGGTTCGTTAGCTCAAACGGCGATCCAAGGACAGCCGCCAAGGCAAGGTCAAGCTCCCATGACTTGGAGAAAGGTTCAGAACCGACCGCGCGGGCAAGGCTGTGATGCCGTCAAGAAGTGCAAAAGCCTCCGCAAGGAGTTCGGGCCCAGCAAGAGACCAACATAGCCGCCAGTCCTAAGGAAGGTCCGAAAAGACCTTTATGCGCTTTCCATGGATGCTCTTCGCAACCACAGAGCAATGCCGAAACATCAAGCAACGTGCGCAACGCGCTAGACGCTATATCACAGAAGTACAACTGTTGAAGGCACCTCCAAGAGCAGCCCAAGAGCAAACACCCCTGGCTCGAACAACGTCTAAGCTATGCACAGCGAAGAGTAATCCAAGTGATTACATGGGCGGACCCGCCTCGACCAATATCAAAAGCAAGAAAAAGATGCAGATGCGAGCAGTCACAGCCTAACTTCGACGGGTGAGGGGGCGCCACAGTATGTGGAACCAGCCAATCTCTTTCGGGCCGGAAAGACGCCGAAGGGTCTGTTCCGCATAAGATCCATGGTAATGTCAGCTTGAATAAGCGGCCTTTGAAAGTCGGCGAATCCTGTCGATGAGGGAGTTCGGCGATGTTATCTTCGCCGAAAGCATATGCGAAGATGGGGTTTTCCACCCAGGCTCTCTAGTACCGCACCAACGCTCGCTCGGGGGTTTGGCGAGAGGCAATTCAAGTTACTTGGCCAAGCACTTTTGCCAATAGCTTTCGGGTCAGAGAAAACAGACGCGAGAGGCAAGTACTGTTCGATGTCTTCGACCATCCCGTACAACTACAACGCTTATCCATCGGCGTGCGACCTGAACAAGTCGAAGCCATTTCCCACCACAATTATCATCAAACTCAGGATTGCCTGGCCCAACGGGGCGAAACGAATCAGCCGAAGCATCGCCGCCCGAACGTTGAAACCGCAACAGCGCTGTTCGGAAAGACTACCAACGCCGATTTACATTCGATCAGCAACGACAAACAACAGAGTGTCTATCGAAAACGGAAGACGAAAGCGGGAGAAGTCGAAAGCCTATTTCGCTAATATATGCAAAGGGGCACGACATGTTCCGCACCAACGCAAAGCACGCGAGATTGACAATGCGAAAATAGCGAAAAGAAGTAAACACACTTTATTAATCAAAATAAAAAAAGTATCGAGGATTACAACTCAACAATGCACGTAGCTCACAAATAAATACATCTTCGCCCTCGCATTACCCTCTCTCCCTCATCAGCTAAAACGAATGGTCGGTGCGAACAGGTTCGTCGTCACTACTCAATATCATACACCACTCTAACAGGAGAAGGGGGCGAAACGCAAAATATGCATATAACGGCGCCGAAGGATTGCCTCTGCCGATCAGTCTTCTGATGATCTTCGCAAAACGAGCCATGTCTTCAAACGTCTTGAATGAACAAGTCATCATCTTCAAGGTTCGCCCAGGGTGAGGCCCGAAAGCCACCAGCAACCTGAAAACCTTATAGCTGTGTCCGTTATTCAAACACTTTCACTATAAAACATGGCCGAAATGGCATCGCACCTCGGGAAATCCTTTAAAGCCACCAAAATTTCTCGTTTTTGATTTCGCCAACTTCCAGAGGGGGTCGAATACACAAAATTTTCGCGCGGAATACCCTAACAGATAATGCAAAAATGGCAAAAGACCAATGGCGTATGAGAAGTAAGCGAAAGCCATAAACAAAGAAGCATAAGGTTAAAAAAGGCGAAAGCATAAATATGTTAAAGGCTCAGACCGACAGTAAATGGCGAAAAGTAGTCTGGTTATACCATATTTTAAACGACAACGGCAACTTGCATCGGTTAACAATAAAAAGTTAGCGGCAGCCTGCCGAATATCTACAACGGTTTGCCCCCACCGGCGACCCCAAAAGAAAATACGCATAAAATCTAGGGAAAGGGTGGAGGGCCTCACAACTTCTCGGTGATCTCTGGGGCATGCCTCCACCCCCTTCAGCCGCCAACGCCTCCTCTTCGCAAAAGGTCCGCTGCTTCCGCCTTCGCTAGCTGCCTTCAAAAGGCGCGCCTTAGCAGTGGGAGCGGCGTCCTTCGCCAGAATTGTTTTCGCCACGCACGAAGTGCGGAGCGAAATGTCTTGATGCATTGATTCCCATCCCCTTCGCCACGTAAGTGGGGAACTCCGCCGACGTAGCTTCACAAGCCAGAACGTGCAGTGTAGGAGGCCCATGTAAAGGCCGCTGACACACGCGCACAGCAGTCGCCGTTACCAAGTGGCGCAGTCCGAAAGCCGAACCACCAGCCTGTTGGGTCCATTCGGAGAAGTCGAAGCAAGAGGCATCTTCGGAAGGAACACCTCGCACTTCGCGCCACTATCAGTAAGGCAAGGCGAAGCATTTGGCACGCCGTTCGTGCAGACTCGGTGGTCTTCACCATCTCTCGTGAAAACACGCCGCGACTCCTCCGCCAGCGCTCTGCCTCGGCCTTGCGGACTTCTGCCGAAGAGCTCCAATCCTTCGCTTGGGAAGGTTGTAATTAATCTGTAAGCACGCGGGGAGTGGGCCTTCTCCTTCTCTAGTTCGGCCTTTAAAAGATCGACTTCGCCCTAGGCTTCATTCCCTTTCTCCAGTTTCCGACTGGGCGCTTGTTTTCGGTTGTTTTCGCCTCCTTCGAGGGTGTTAGCCAGGGCCTCCATCTCCAGAGGTTTGCGGCCTATTTCGTCATCCTTGGGCCCGAGACGGCTTTTTTAACCCGTCAAGGCGGCTCCCACTGTGCGCTTGTGAAACAATGAGCCGCAAGGATCTGGGCGCAAAACCAAGAGCGGCGAAGGAACACGTGTTAGTAAAATAGAGATGTAAAAATAAAGAAAAAGAGGGGGAAGACATACCCGAACCGCGAAGACTTTTTATGGCGAGCACCCCTCATCGAACTCATTAATATCCGGCGTGAACAAACTCGGAGGTTACCGGCAGAATATAAGCATTGCTTCACCCTCCACAAAAGGAAGGAGATCTGCCCGGTCTCGAAGTCGCCATAGGAGCGAAGTGGGGCACCCCGAAAGCGAGTACTACCGACAGCGACATACTCGATCAGCCGCTCTCTTCCCTTCGCCGCGGTCAGCGGCGATGCAAATCGGCTGACGTGGAGGACTTGCCGAACCACTTTCGCCACGGGCCGTCACAATTCTTTCTGCGGAGCCGAAGCCCAGCGGGCAGCACTACCGGCCTGCATCAGCGGTGCCAGTGAGGAATGGGGCGCAGCCGATAAGTCCAGGCTACGGCCAGCGGCGAAGTCGGAGTCCCGTCAGTAGGACTCATCGTCGCTAAAACACGAGCGACATCGACGCAGTCCTTTCTTCTTCCACCTTCTTGACGGGCCCCCTTCGCTGTTTGGCCCGAGAAAACGCAACCAGGCCTTCGCCCCGTCAAGTCTTTTTGCAAAGTGGGAGCTATTCGGACTCCACCCCGTCTCGTATATGCTTAAGGACTCGAGTGGGGTATAGCCGGGAGTTTCGGCGCGTCCCCTCGGCCACCTCGACCGTGGCCTTCTCGACCGCAGGTCTCTGGCCTTTCTCCCCCCCTCCCCTCGCTTGTCATGTTCTTGGCATTCCTCCTCTCATCAAGCGTCAGAGCGGTCTGACGAAACAGAGCCCTACGCTTCTAGGGCAAGCTTTACTTGACGCTGCGGCCGCTTCCGGGAAGCCCCGGCTTCGTCATCAGCCCTTATGGGGATTCGCCCGGGGGGGCAATTCGCCGTTTTAAAAACCCGGTTCGCTCGACCAGCTGCCTGCCGTGTCAGGCAACTGCTGTATCAATGACCGAAACACATCGCCGATCATCTTGCGCTTCGGCTTCAGCCTGGTCGAGAGTTAGCAGGCCGAGGAGAGAGTATGTTAAAAGGGCAAACAAAGAAGATAGCCAAAGCTACGGAGCGATGTAGCGAAAGAGCGGCTTACTGTTCAAATTCCCTCAGGGGAGGACCACTTAGGCCAGCCATCAACCTCTTTGCCAAGATCAACTGTAACCTGCCCATTATTGGAGAGAGGAAAGACGCGAAGCATGTAGAATTCCTCCACCAGGTCGCGGCAGCTTAAGGCGGAACAAACTTTCCACAGCAGGGCGGAACCGTGCTCCATAGCGCCTCCACTGGCGATCCTGGGGTTCCGGTCGGCGCAATTAACCCTGCGCCGGATACCGAAGAGCTTTCGCCGAATCAGAGCCGGCCTCGAAGGGGTGGATGTGATAGAACCAACCTCGCCAACATCCCAATGGCGGCCTACTTCAGACTGGCAGCATTCACCGGCCACGAGTCCGACCGGGTCGGGCGACGTTGAAGTTTACGCTCCAAACACCGTCCTTCTCCCAGCCGAAGTAATCACCGTCTTGAGTTCCGTGTGGCAGAGAATATTGCGCCGAAGAGGCAGCGCTAGGTTCAAACCCAGAAGTCCGACAGGCCCAATCGAGATCGAGATCCGAACCAGCGCCGACGGGCTCAACTGTCGGGAGCTCTACCTGGAAGAGGCGAAGGATCTCCGGCTAATGAAAACACGTTTGCATGAATTCGTAGCCCAGCCTCAAACAAGACGGCCGAAAACCCACCGTCCGATTGTCTACAGGCTTAGGCCACCACAGCTTTCCTGGCGGCGAAAGCCTGCCCCGCAACCAACGCCCCAGAACTGACCATTTTCGCCAGCCGTCGTCATCCATAAGGAGCCCCCAAAAGGAGCGTTATCGTCGTCGACCTGGCCAGGTCCGGTCCGACGCCTGAGAGGGTTTGGTTTGCGAGGGGCCATGGCGAAAAGGTGTACTGTTGCGTGGGGCGAAACAAAAGGGAGGCGGAAACACCTACGGATCAGAAATGCTGTAAAAGCAATAACGGAAGAGGTCGGAGCGCACCGCAGTAAAGTGGCAAGTGTGCCGATGAAAAGGAAAGGGTGGAGAAATATAGCCCACCCAAGTCGACGTTTGCTTACCCACCCAATCATAAGGCGCCACGTGGCGCAAGGGTAGACGTAACGGTAAAATCCATTTCATTTGAACAGCACAGTAAAAAACCCATAGAGCGCCACGTGGCGCAGGGGTAGGCCGCAAACAGGAAATGCGCATCATCCAAATTAATCACAGTAAAAGGCCCATCAAAGGAAAGCCAAATACTGTTCACTTCGGCCCAGTAAAAGATAATAAATTTTATTTGCGAGGAACAGTGTGGGTTTCGGCAAGGAGCATCGGTCGGAAAGGGCCGACACATACCATACCACATGGGTTTGCACGGTGTCCTCGGCGAAGCTCCACTCTCACCCTTCCGCGGGGGCTTGTTGGCCGTGATTGGATGAGTCCCTTCGGACCAAACTCTGCCGAAACCCATGCGAGACTACTGAGCCAAGGTTGATGCGAGGCGAAGGGTCGCGTGAGTTCCTCGAAGAGGGACGGCTTCGGCCAGGATCAGTTCGCCCCCGCAAGCCGAAGTTGCCTCTCGGCCCACCAAGCTAGGGCCATAGGCCGGCGATCGACCCGACGCCCATAAGGGCCCCATTGAGCCCCCTTGACATTATGATAACCCTGTAAACGTCCATTTCATAAGGATAACTATGTAAGTTCCTCGTGAACCTAAACCTAGATTAGTAAGAATCTGTATGGGCATAATAGCCCCCCTAGGGCCATGTAATAAGGGGACCGACAGGAGAAATTCCAAACAACAATATACTTCGTTCTTATCCAACCACTGTTGAGAACCACGCTTTCGACGTATCGCGGTGTCGTTTCGACAAACAAGTATATAAATTAAATAATTACCAGTAAAACAAGTAGTGAGAAATAAAATGTCGATGGTTAAATTTAATTTTGTTAAAATTCTCAATGATTAGTTACGCTCTTTGAAATTATATGAAATTTTCAAAGCGTTAATTTCTAATCTTTATTAAGTACAAAACATATTAACAATTATTTAATTGGAAAAAGAAGAGAAATACTTCCTTTTAGGTTTGCTTTCGAAATAAACACTTCAAATAACTTATAATCTAATGCTTTCTGAAAAAATGAGCACTAAAATGAACTTATTCTTCTTTTTTTTGGTCCCAAGGACCTAAATAGAACTTATCCGGCCCTGCCGGTCAGCCCACGGCCTTTTGCGCATGTGCGGGCGCACTTCCCCTCCCCAGGCCACACCCTGGCTTGAGGCCGGGAAAAGTGGCCCTCACTCTCGATCCCTCTTGGGCCATTCAGCCCGACGACGCGGTCGTCGATCTCTGGGTTTTGATCGGACGGCGAGCGTTCGATATCGGGGAAACAAAACCCCCTCCCTTCTACCTCAGTCCGCTGAAACCCTAGCCCATTTCCCTCCCTCCCATCTCAATTTGCTGCCCTCCCCTCGCAGCCCCCCGAGCGGCGGCAGATGGCGTCTCCGCCCACTACCAGCGGCGCCCGGAAGACGTCGGGGGCCTGCCGGTGTGCCCATCGGCGGCGGCGCCCCTCCCTCCGCCGGATCCAGCGGAGGGGAGCTGCCGGCGGCCTGGCGTCCTTGCGTTGGCAGCGGCGGCTCGACGGCTACCTCCCCTTGGGATCTTTTTTTTTGAATTATTGTGCTGTATATGCTTCCTCGATTTTATTTTATATTGTGTGATTGATTGAAATTCCGATTGGGAATTTTTTTTTTTTTGGGTGGGATGATGGAATTCCGACTGGGATTTGGGGGGAGGCGAGGGGACGAAAAAATCACCGCACCTATGAGGTGAACGACCGGCAAAATACGAAATATTTATATAGTTATAGCATTATTAGATATAGTTATAAGAAAATCAGAATGCGCCCGCCCCCCAACCTCTTCAACTGGCCCTGCTCTGAAATATCTTGAGGAAAGCAGTGAGCCAGGCCAGTTCAATCCCATTTATGCAGAGGCGATTTACGCTACTTCAGAAAAGATTAATAGAAATGACTTAGCAGATGTGTCAGATCAGTTTAGCATTAAGAAAAATGTAGGTAACTTCTCAAGGATGTAAAATTAATTCTGTTTTTATGTCTTAGGTTAGCAAGACGACATAATAATGTTATAACTGCATGCATCTAATACTAATGTAATGCTAATTAATATCACCAGATAAAATTATATATAACGTCCTTAACTATGATTCATAATTATATTCATGCACCACTAGTTCAAGCTTACCATCCGCGCACATGCCACCAGTTCATTATGCGATCCCTCAACACCACGGAATCGACTGACCAGGAGCTAGTAATTCTCGAAATTGTTGATTTTTTTTTCTAGAGGGAACTGGCAATCTCCAAAAATTGTGTATTTTTTGGACGAAGTTTTGAAAATTGGATGAATTTTGAAACGATTTAATAAAACTTTGAACCAATGCAAAAAAAAGAAAAAACTGAAATTTTCAGCGAGATGTGTTTACTGCCGCGTGGAGGGGGGGGGGGGTGAAAGTACCAATTTCGTTCCGAAATTGCAATCCTTGGAGCTTGACGAGACTGGGACACTAGGTCAGCTCACTGGATCGGCTGTTTGAGACCCCAAACTCAGATTGTTGAGGCAGCCGGCTGGCCAACTCCCGTTGCCGTACCAATTGTGAATTTGCCTAGTTCGATGGTCGACGGCTACACAGGCACTGGACGTGTGGCCGCGTTGTGCACAAGCTCTGCTTTGCACCTTTCTCTTTGCCGGTCACTAATGTATGTCTCAAGTGAGAACAACCTCTGCCTGGTGCATCGCTAGCTCCACTGAGCTGCGAACTCGTCTCAGGCCGTGAACTGGCCTGAAACGGCCGTGATGCCAATAGCAGCATCCATGGACACGAAGTGCACACAAGAGGTACTGTCATAGCTCTTTTGAGTGATCACGAAGAAACTTTCGTGCGTGGCACATGACTGTGTTTCACGATGCTCCTAGGCCTTAGCCTGTACGTAGTGTCTACGAGAAAACTTTTAGTGGGATTACATGGTGGGCGCACATGGTTTAGGTCTATGTCCTAAATAGCGTGTGTTCGAGGTTTCTTATAAAGTTTATATTTGTTTCCATATGGATTCATGGACTAGAAATTAGGGAGAGTAAATTGGCTATAATGGATTATCAATTTGATGGTACTACTACAAACTCTCTTGTAATTTATCCAAGGATGTTGGGCCTTCTTCACGATTTCAATACTAGTACTATCCACATGAGCTTATCCTGTCTCTACCATTTACAAGGAAAATGTATTGCATACGAAAACTTGACATGGGATGGATTTGAAGCCCTTAAGGACAATAGGATTCTGAAGATTTTTTCAAAAAATTGTTTTGTTTTTTCTTATGCCTCCTAGTCCTATTGGCTACTGAAAGATATCGGGGTATGGTTGTAAGGTGTCACGTTGTCATTGCGAGGAAAATACCTTCATACTGACCGAAGCATGTATTACATGAATTGGTTTAAAACACTTAGCAGTATATCTCCTCTTCATGTTGCTTCTCAAGTCCAAAGTAGCTTGTTCAGCTATAGTGTTTGATGCATGCTTTTTCCAAAACATTCAGTTGGCAAGCTAAATTTTATCAAGCTTCCCTGAGATTTATCCAAAGGAATTGTTAAGCTCGAGATTTTTTTATGACCATTCATGAAAGTTTTATTCTTGAAATGGTGTTTACATGCATGGCATTGAGTTCATCGAGAACCGAGCTAGCTCGAGCTTGACACAATGAACATACGCTGCTATGCAACTGAACTTGAATTGTCTGAACTCATCGGCATTGTGCATGTTTCCCTTGGACAAAGCCTTCCATGTTCACATGCATGTACAAAGTCAGGACAACCGACGCCAGCATTCCGCCGTAACAAGTTTGCTTTGTAGCAGGTACTCGGTACACAGACTAACCCATTATGCTTATGGGACGAACATGATCATCTTAGTTAGCTCTTGGAGTGATCCTGAACAACTTTCATGAGCAGCACATTGGGAAATTTTTGGTTTCTTTTTGAAAAATTTGGGGGCCCCCTTTCCTACTCCTAGGACCTATATTTGTTGTGCTGTTTCACTAGGATCAGTGAGTATCATTATATTGGTGCTACGCCAGACAAACGAAAGACAATGTATCCGTGAACTTCAAAGGTGCAATGGCAGCCAGGCTTCCTTTGATTCGTGATGCAAGTAATTAACCACATGGCTATCTTTGCCTGTCCCATTTATGAAGAATGTAAATTTTTGCATCGAGTTGATCTCATTGGGTTTCATTAACCAACAACCGCACCAACTAAATTATTAGTTATTGTGTTGCGTATAGTTGGTACGAGGATCTCGCGCAACTAAAACACGCATCTCACAAGCACCATGATTTTATTTTTATTTTTGTTTGGATACATTTTTCATAGCGATGTCTGAATCCCCTGTGAATAAAAGGTTCCTTAGTGCTATGGACCGATGTAGGCTATCAAGAGCCAACCTCGAGTCAGCCTAATTTGACATCAAGCTTAGAACTAAGCTCGGCTCGTTCGTTTCGAGCCTCAAGCCCTTTCTCGTGTTTGCTATAGAAACACCAACACGAGCTTTGCTCCATTCTCAGATAGAAACTGCAATGATTTGATGGGAAAAAGCAGTACATACTGGGCTGTGTTTAGATCCAGGGGTGTAAAGTTTTGCTGTGTCACATCGGATATCGGTAACACTTGAAGTATTAAACATAGTCTAATAACAAAACAAATTACATCGCGCAGCTAAACTGCGAGACGAATATTACTAAGGCCTTAATTAATCCGTCATTAGCAAATGTTTACTTGTGAGCATCATTATTGCTCAATCAATAGCGCAATTTAGCCTTTAAAGATTTTGTCTTGCAATTTAACACGTTAAACCGTAGTAATTAGTTTTTTTTGTCAATATTAAATTACCCTGTACATGTGTTCAACGTGCGATGACGGAAAGGCAAAAAAATTTGCGGATGGATTAAACACCCCCTGTGTTACATTACTCCATTTGGAAAAGTGGACAAGGTCAAACAATGCATACTTGAATTCTCAATGATTTGCAGGTGGACATACTACGTGTTGTCGTGTTGATGGGAAGAATATTAATAGACAGGCAGAGGCATAGATAAAGAAGATGAAATGCCATAAGTGGAGCTCATCAAGGCTATAGGAGCTCGGCTCGGCAGGCTCGCGAGCTCAGAGGCAAGTAGGGCTCGAATCGATCTTATATAATAGGCCAAAATCAAGCTTCGGGCTCGAGCTTTTTTTTTTTTTACGGGCCTACGCCCGAAAAAAATGTGCTATCATGCGATGCAATCCCACACAGAGCCAAAACATGGTCATTTTTTCATTGTCATATTATTGCTTGATAAAACCATGAGGTACAAACTCCCCCTCAAACCATGCCAAAAGGATGAATTATGCCCAATTCACCACGAAGAAAAGCAAAGCGATTAGAATCCAACGGTTTAGTGAAAATATCAGCAATTTGCAACTTTGTGTCCAAAAACTGCAATTCAACATCTCCCTTCTCAACATGATCCCTCAAAAAGTGAAAACGAATATCAATGTGCTTTGTGCGTGAGTGTTGAACAGGATTCTTAGCAATATTGATAGCACTAGTATTATCACAAAAGAGAGGTACTTTCTCAAAAGTAAGACCATAATCTTTCAAAGTAGATAAAAGCCAAAGAATCTGTGAACAACAACTAGCAGCAGCAACATATTTAGATTCAGCAGTTGATTGAGCAACACTAGATTGTTTCCTAGAAGACCATGCAATCAATGATGTACCAAGAAAATGACATGTTCCACTAGTACTTTTCCTATCAATTTTACAACCTCCAAAATCAGTATCGGAATATCCACTTAAGCATATAGAAGAAGAAGTAGAATACCAAATTCCAAACTCAAGTGTATGATTCAAATACCTCATTATTCGCTTGACCGCTTGACGATGTGAAGCACGAGGAGAAGCTTGAAAGCATGCACACAAACACACAGCAAACTGTATGTCTGGCCTAGAAGCAGTTAGATACAACAAAGATCCTATCATACTTCTATACTCTTTTTGATCAACAGCTTCACCATCTTCATCAGGATCCAACACAGCTGTAGAACCAATTGGTGTTGAAATTGGCTTGCAATTCTCCATCTTGAACCGTCTCAAAAGATCCTTCGTATACTTCATTTGATGCACAAAAGTACCTTGAGGTGTTTGCTTAATTTGCAATCCCAAAAAGTACAATAACTCACCCATAATGCTCATCTCAAATTCCCTGCGCATAGTCTCAGCAAAATCTACAACCAAAGCGTGAGTCGAACAACCAAAGATGATATCATCCACATAAATCTGAACGAAAAGTTGATTATCACCATGCTTAAGAACAAAAAGCGTTTTGTCAACCTTTCCCATTGTAAAACCTTTCGCAAGCAAAAAATTCTTAAGCCTATCATACCATGCCCTAGGAGCATGTTTCAAACCATACAAAGCTTTAGACAATTTAAAAACATGGTTGGGAAAATCAGGATTTTCAAAACCTGGTGGTTGTTTGGCATAAACTTCCTCCTGTATAAAACCATTTAGAAAAGCACTTTTCACATCCATTTGATACAATTTAAAACCTTTTGAAGCAGCAAAAGCCAACAAAACTCTAATTGCCTCAATTCTAACAACAGTAGCAAAAGTTTCATCAAAATCCAAACCCTCAACTTGAGTAAAACCTTGAGCAACAAGTCTAGCTTTATTTCTCACAATCAAACCATCCTCATTTTGTTTTCTATTTATACATGAGGTAGGCAGCCTAAAGCCACGAACCAAACTCATACTAGGAGTCCTAAACACCTTAGCAAACCCACTAGTACAAGAAAGAAACTTTACATAATCAATCGTACGAAATTTGGACTCCTTCCAAATTCGACTCCGCATCCCATACGCACACAATAACTCCATCGTATGCCATATGGAAACTCCATCAACCACGTTTGCTTAATGGTAAAGGGATACAATCCATCCTTAGATGGGACGACTTAACCCCTAAGAAAGGACTCAATCTAATACTACCTAACAGACTGATACAGTACCGCGCTACAGTACCGAGAGGGTGTTGGGTGGGCTCGCCCCCCTGGCCGAATGTCCATGACAGTTGCATGAAAGAGTTGCAAAAAAAAAAAAGAACAGAAATACTGTTGAATCCGTGTTTGAAAACATCAGCGCATATTGCAATGCTAGCAGTTGTTCAGATTATCGTTTGCATGCATCCCATTTGGTCAACAATAACATGAGGACAGTCTTACGTTGTTCATCCTCCATGATGGGAAAGTGTATGATGCACCAAGAACTGTGAAGAAGTAATGCGTCCAAAAGTAATTACCAACATAGCTGAAAATTATAATCCAAATATTAGCCTGCAACAGAAAGATGTGAGATTTAGCAAAACTGTTCAAAGAGATAAAGTAAAGATAATATGATTTTTGCTACCAATTTGCCCATACACAACTGAGAAGTACTGTTGTATTTAATTGTATTAGCAGGTGTACAAAATTAAGTATAACTGTAGCAGTAAATAATTTACAACAGTAGTAAATGTTTTTGTACAGTAGCGTAATAAAACAACCATATAAGGTAGTTAATACTGTTATTTCACCAAGATCAAATGTAACCAAATTGATGATATTTCAATGTATCAGCTATTCTTTCCACAGTAAATTTTGCCTGAGAAAATGAAAGTGTTTACTCAATAAAGTAAAGTTTATAAGCTGTAGCGAAAACACGTTACAGGATCAAATTTATTGAAAAGATACAGCTTTGGCCTTCTTTCGCTACATTCTCTTTTAGAACTCAGTTTGTCTTTCAGAAGATCGTATAAAACACTTACCTTAACCCAATACCGATCTTTCAAACTTCTAACACTATCTGCCTGAAAAATTAAAACATTAGCAAAATTAGCTTCTAAGTCATGGTTACTGAATTCAAGATAAGAAATACAATTTCATGGACGAAGTTTAACAACAAAGAATACACTTTGTAAGCCAAAGAACAGTACGAGAGGATCATGGTATAAATGGTCTGGTGCTGGTACAGAAGTACATGAGAATATTTTAATGTCCCCACCTCCCCGGTGCCATCTACTACCTCCCTCCCAAAATATAGCTATTTCTAGAACCGTACCTTGTCCCAAAATGAAGCTATTTCTCCACATACCTCCTCTCAACCAATCACAACCATTCTCCTTCACCTAATTTATCTTCTCCACCAATCACGACCTTCCTTCAATTATTCCCACCTACTCTCTTAATACACGTGCCAACATCTAAAATACTTACATTTTGGGATGGAGGAAGTAGCTCTTAACCAGAAAATATTGTGTTTAGCAAAGCTAGGAATTTTCATGTCTCCGAGAAAACACCATCAAATTGAGGTGCCATGTAGCCAATTTCCCTCATTTGTCACTAAACTACTTATCCAGACAACAGGTATTCCTTCCTCAGTTGGGAAAGCAACAAAAACTAGTATTATGTCTCTCCCGTACTTGGTTTGGGTGCAGTCATAGTTGTGACCACAAAATAAGCAGTAGCCCCAATTTAAGCCATGAGAAGACAATCACAACTAGGACCGCACATGATCCCAGTCCTTTCCAATATCCTCTCAGCTCTTACACTCTGCTCCCACTACTCTCTCCCTCCATCTAAAACTTACCAGCCTGTCCCAGGAGTATTTAATAGTTTACTCTCCAAATTTTGGTGTTCTTGCGATTAATACATCAAACAGGCTCATGTGTATAAGTCATTGGATCACTGCTGCTATGTCAACTGTCAAGCACCAGAAAGTCAGAAAGTACTTTGACCATTTATGGTCGACGTGCGTATAGCTAATAATTCTGGTTTCTGTCTTGCCCACAATATGTGTCAAACTGTCAATCAGTCATTTCTATGAACAATATAGCAAAACACTACTCTCCCAACATTGTTCTTTTAACTAAAAGAAAATAAAGCAAGCCTCTAATTACCCTACCTCTAAAGAACCAACAGTTAATTATACGATCACATCAGTTAGATTCCAATTCAGAGTCGATGTATTTTGAGGAGAGATGGAGCCAAAAGTACCTTGCCTACGAGGAAGAGCGGGATGACGAAGGCAGGCACTGTGGACACCAACCCAACAACTAGGTACTCCAGCTCCGTGAACCTCTGCACATAGCAACAAAAAATATATATTATTTTTATCACCCGACCTAATATCCATTTTGAAATCGCCGAGATCCGATCTCCCCTCAAAGAACCGGAGGCGGAAGATCCAACAAGGCGTCCCCAAACTCGCCCAAGATTCAGACGGATCGAGCGAGAAGAGAAGGAAAGAACGGATGGATGGATGGGTGGGTACCTCGTAGAGCTTGAAGGGGACGACGACGCCGAGGCAGAGCGTGAGCCAGAAGGGCGTGTAGAGCAGGAAGAACGTCTCCCCCCACCGCTTGCTCCCGTCCGCCGCCATCCACCGGCTCGTCCTCCCGGCCCCTCCTCCATTCCTCGCCTTCGCCGCCGCCGGCCGCCGCGGGGCTGCAGGATAAAAAAGAAGAAGAAGAAATGAAAAGAAAGCTCCGGTGAGGGAGGGTAAACGCGCCGGCTGAGGTGCCGCCATTGGTGGCGGCGCGGGGCTCACCTGCCATTCGCCGTTCCGGCGGTGAGTGATCGGAGTGGAGACGCGTTCGTGGGGGTGGTGAGTGGTGTTGTGTGGTGGGTGGGTGGCAGCGAGTGCTCGTGGTGGTGTCGTCACCTCTCCAACCAGAACGATCTTGAACGCCACATCCTTGAAAAACTTCCATGGCCGAGGGGGTGTTTGCTCCATAGGGGTAAAGTCTCGGGCGTATCATATCGGATATTATATATGGCGTTTCTGTACTAATAAAAAAAAACGAATTTAAAAATCCGTCCATAAACCGCGAGATGAATTTATTAAGCCTAATTAATCCGTCATTAGCAAATGCTTAATGTAGCACCACATTGTCAATCATGAAGCAATTAGGCTTATAAGATTCGTCTCGTAAATTAGTCGCAATTTTTTGCAATTAGTTATTTTCTAGCCTATATTTAATACTTCATGCATGTGTTTGAAACACGCTGCAGACCAGCAGGGGTCGGTGCCCAAAGCAAAAATTACCTTTACTTAGCTTAGATAATTAAAACGCATAGAGATCCTCTCTAGCCTAGCTAGCCTACAATAGTTGTTGTCCTTGGATAGTCTCCTTAGGTAGCATACACATGTTCCCTAAGTTCGATATCCTTTTCTGGTCACCTAGGGGTGGGCGTTCGGTTAGACCGAAAATTCTGTCTCGGTCTTCGGTTTTTCGGTTAGTTTCGGCTCTTTGCAAACTCAGGACCGAATTTCATCCAAAAAAACATCAGTACCAGCAAATTCGATCTCGGTCTTTTTCGGTCTCGGTCTCGGTCTGACCGAAATTTTTGAGAAGAAAGTTTGGAACGAAAAAATTTGACAGAGACCTCGCCGGCGCGGTGGAGGGAGGATGCCGTCAGCCGCGGCGCCGGGGAGGACGGAGCGTCGGCCGGGCGCGTGAGGACGGCGTCGGCCGCGGCGCGGTGGAGGAGGCGGCGGCGCGGTGAGGGCGGAGGCGACGGCGGCGCGGTGGGGGCGGAGCCGGGCGGCGCGGCACCGGTGGGGGCTGGAGGAGGCAGCGGCGCGGTGGGGGTTGGAGGAGGAGGCGGCGCTGTGCGGCAGTGGTGGTAGGGTTAGTTTTAGTGGGCTTATTGGGCTTCCTAGGCCTATTGGGCCAAAATTTCGGTCATTTCGGTTAATTTGGTTAACCGAGCCCAATAACCGAAATGACCGAAATAAATTCGGTCTTTTGAGGGCTAAGACCGAACAGATAACCGAATTTCTCGGTCTCAGTCTTTTCGGTCTCGGTCTTGGTCTTTTCGGTTCGGTCTAAATATGCCCACCCCTACTGGTCACTCGAAGGTAAAGTGTTACCACGGTATTCCGTGCGCTTGCAGATTTATCTATGGTCGTAAGAAATACCAACAAGCATTTATGGCACCATTGCTGTGGACAGTTGCTAATTTATCTGAATCTAGGTTATTCTCGTATCTTTATTTTTATTTCATCTTTTTTCATTCATTTCCTTGATGGAGCAACCCACAATTCAAAACCTTTCAGCTCCTCAGGCTGATCTTTGTGAGTCGTACTGTTCTTCAAAACCAATCCTTTTGGATGGCTACAAAATCGGTCATGGCTTTATAGCCATGGTTCGAGAGCAAACCTTCTCTGGTGGTTTTAGTGAAAACCCATACCTCTATCTTCGGGACTGAGCTAGTGTGTTCATGCCTATCCATCGTAGGCATGGCACATGAAACTTTAAAGTGAAAGTTGTTTCCTTTTTCTCTTAGAGATGAAGCGAAGCAATGGTACATTCTTTCAGTCAAGAAATTCCACGGTGAATGGGAGGGGCTTAAGTGCAAGTTCTGCCTTACTTTCTTTCCATTAACCTGTGTGATTAATCTTCGATTAGACATCCTTTCTTTCCGACAGAACGAGAAGGAATCTCTCGGTGCAGCCTGGGCCAGGTTCTCATTGTTAACTCAGTATGGCCCAAACTTGTCTTTACCCGACCATGTGTTGTTACAATATTGTCGGTACAGGTTAGACAAGGCGTCTGCTGAAGATCTCGATATTTCCGCCAGGGGATCGTTCGCAAACAAGACAACCGCCGAAGGAAGATAACTCTTAGATCTGATATTAGAGAACGATTCTTTCAGCTGAAGCGAAGCTGTCCCGTATCCATGAGGATCCTCTGCTGAATCCTCATCCCAGTCGCAAGAACCGGAGGAAGAAGAAATTCATCCTCCGGAAATTCCATTTCAGTTCAAGGAGGATCTTTTCGAAGATTATGGAAACACCTCGAATTATTCCTGCAAGAAGAGACCACCAACCAAGGTTAATTCTGATGAACCTCTCGATAAAGCTATGCTTAAAGAGGCGGTGAAGAGATTGACCAACATCATGAGTAATGGATGGTCGAGGGAAGGAGAGCTCTCTTCTAAAGCAATTCAGATCTGTTGCCTCTCCTCAACAGTTACGTGTCTCACTGGAGGAAATTTGGTCCGTGCTTGCTATAATCCCTCCGTTGGTGCTAATATTATGTCCACAACCTTTGCATTTGATTGCTTAGGGGATAGACCGTTGGAACCAACCGTCAAAACCTTCTAAATTTCCACAAACTCTACGACCGAAGGTTTAGGGATTATCTCTAGAGTGCCCATGCGGCATAACGGCGTTGAGGCCATCTTATATTTCCATGTGTTCGACATATCTGATTTCGACATACTTATTGGCCATCCCATAGAGAAACTCTTTGATGGGTCCGAAACCGGTGTACTCAACCTGAAAATAGGAAGAATCGCCACCTCTGTCCCTGTGCTGCCATCAATCAATTCTTTGACGGAGCTTCTTCCTGTTCTCGAGTCAATTGAGAAAGTGATGGTCGTTTCTCCATTAAAGCCCCTAGAGTCTACACTCGATGAATCCATCGAAGAATTCAATGAAGGGGAGGATGAATATGGAGAAGCGATTGATCTGTCAAAAAGGGATCAGCTGTCAGGAACCCCAACTGAGCTAAAGTCGTTACGTTCAGGCCTACGTTATGACTTTCTAAACGGCGATGCGGAGTCTCTAGTCATTATAAGTGACACTCTCTGAGAGGGAGACGACCCAACTTATCGCCATTTTAGAAAAAACATCGTGTTGTTTTTGGCTATTCCCTCCAAGACTTAAAATGCATCAGTCCAACCCTTTGCACTCATCGCATTCCCTTAGACTTGTCTTGCACACCATCTAGGGAACCTCAGGAGGAGGCTAAGTAATGCCATGAGGGAGGTCGTCAAAAAGGAAGTCTTAAAATTCAGACATGCCGGGATTATCTATCCCGTGCCATATAGTGAATGGGTTAGCCTTGTTCAAGTAGTGCCTAGGAAGGGAGGCATGACGGTCGTTGAAAACTCGAACAACGAGTTGATTCCACAATGAACCGTCATGGGATGAAGGATATGTATTGACTATAGGAACTCAACAAGGCTACTATGAAGGATCACTTCTCGCCAGTCGCCACCACAATCAACGCGGCTGCGTTCTAGCCTTTCCACCGGCACCGCTGCCTCCACAAGTCTTGCTGGTTCGGCCTTCAGCAGGTATAGCTACTCCGCAACCATATGCCTAGGGTGTGGCACCGGTATCCTCCCAGCCGCGCACGGGTTCTATTGTGCTGGTGAGACCTAATTCCGCTAAAAGTGACAATTATGATTCCCTATTAGTCCTAATTTCGATTTTGTTGTTCAGCTTAATGGTGCCTTTTAGATTTGTAGTTGCCAGTTGAGCGACGTTGATGCTTTTGAGTGTCCTGCAAATCTCTAGCAAAATCCTACACTACCACACTCGCCGTAATCTATTTCTCCTCTGTTTACTTCGATGGATGGGTAAATGATAATGCAGGAAGCCCTGTAACACAAATTTCGGCAGCGACAGGTGTAGGATCGAATCACAATAACTAAGCCAACCAGAGGGGGGGTGAATGGTTGGTATACCCAAAAACCGAAAACTTTTAGCGGAAATAAAAGTTACACTCGAAATCGACGCATCGCGGTCTGACCGAGATTGATTTGTCGGTCTGACCGTGTGGATGCCGCCGATCTGACCGGTATAGATCATCCGGTCTGACCGCCTATGTCGCCTGCCGCGCCTGCCGCCGCCGCCGGTATGACCGCCGGTGAGTCGTCGGTTAGATCGCCGAAACCCGGTAAAACACAAATCGAAGAACTCTTAAAGTAGATGACGACTTTATTGATTCTCTCTATGTTTACAAAGTGCACCAACAACACTCCTTACAAAAATTTCGACTAAACTCGAAACCCTAACTCAAAACTCAACTCAATTGCTCTCTAAAGCGATACCGGGAAGCCTCCGCTCCCCCTCTATTTATACCCGAGGTAGGCAGCCTAAAGCCACGAACCAAACTCATACTAAGAGTGCTAAACACCTTAGGAAACCCTCTAGTACAAGAAAGAAACTTTACATAACCAATCATACCAAATTTGGACTCCTTCCAAATTCGACTCCGCATCCCATACGCACACAATACCTCCATCGTATGCCATATGGAATCTTCACCAACCACGTGCATCAACTCTAGCCTAAGTATCCCGCGTGATCTCTGTACACCACGGATGTCGTCTTATCCCCAAGCCGACTCCCGGTCCATCACCGCAAATACTCTCCCGAGGCATCGAGTCAGCTACACATGAAATAAACAAAGAAACCATATTCCGAGACCAAGCTATCTCCAACTTGACTCATTAGAGCAACATATATTACATACGTATAGTATCCATCTAGAAAGCCATAATTTTGAAATAATCACGAATATCGAAACAAACAACCCGAAACCGAAACCGACACAGTGTCGGCCGGTCAGACCGCGGGCTGGCCGGTCTGACCGCGTGCATACCCGCCGGTCTGACCGGCAACACTGCCCGGTCTGATCGGTCCAACAAACAGCAAGTACCTGTAGGTCACCTGTGAAATCCAATCATTTCCAAAACCACTTCGTGAATAAATTCCAAATAACAAAACCAATAATCTCCGATGCCAATTGTTCATCATAGAATAATAATCAAAAACACCCTTTGATTTACAATCTCCCCCTTGATGAACACATTGGCAAACCCCATCAAAAATGTTTTGGTGTTTGGAAAAATAAAAAACAAAGTGGTAAAAAGCACACTTCGTACAAATGTACACATCGTGCTCAAAAAAATCCAAAAGAAAACTTCTCCCCCTTTTAAAAGAAAGAAATTCCCTCATGAACCAAAAAAACATGCTCTCTCAACAACTCCGAAAATCTTCTCCCAAAACACATCTCTTCTCCCCTTTTGACAAATGATTTCAATCAAGCGTAGGATTTATGTTCATTAATGTTTAAGAGCTTAGCATACATCATAGCATATCAAGTCATGTGTTGCAATAAAAAGAAAGATAAAACCCATCTATAATATAACAAAACATGCATTAAAGTATAACCATGAACCAAAGATTTTGCAATTAAGCTTGAATCAACAATCAAAATTCATGATTTCATGCGATTTATAATGCAACATCTTAACAGGCACATATGTTGAAGAATAAACACTAAACACATATACCTATTGTATTTATCACTCTTTCTCAAATATAGCACAAAATAAAATAACCAAGAGAATTTTTACTTTTTCTTTTCTTGAGCCTTTTTGCTCATATTTTTCTCTTTTATTCCGAGTACGTCCCTGTCGTCAAGACTGTTTCCAGGGATTCGGCACCCATTATTTTGCTCACATCGAATACGTCCTTGTCGTCAAGACTGTTTCCAAGGATTCGGTATTCATTTTTTTCATACTTTTTATCCTCTTTGCACAATGAGCAATTAAAGCTATGTGAGGAATAACAATTCAATAAAGCATATATATAAAGCATTTATAGATCAAACCATATGCTAGCATCAACATTGCATATTTGCTTAATTCAAGTATAGAATTTAAGTGTCATGCATCATCTCCCTTAAAAGCAAAATCTAAATCTCATGAAAAGACTAGAATACATACAAGCTATGCTAGAGACAAATAAACCTTCAAAGTATTGCTAGCATGCACAAGAAAATACCATATGTATAAACAAAGCTCTCTTTTCTCAATTTTTTTCATTGTCATATTATTGCTTGATAAAACCATGAGGTACAAACTCCCCCTCAAACCATGCCAAAAGGATAAATTATGCCCAATTCACCACGAAGAAAAGTAAAATGATTAGAATCCAAAGGTTTAGTGAAAATATCAGCAAGTTGCAACTTTGTGTCCAGAAACTGCAATTCAACATCTCTCTTCTCAACATGATCCCTCAAAAAGTGAGAACGAATATCAATGTGCTTTGTGCGTGAGTGTTGAACATGATTCTTAGCAATGTTAATAGCACTAGTATTATCACAAAAGTGAGGTACTTTCTCAAAAGTAAGACCATAATCTTTCAAAGTAGATAAAAGCCAAAGAATCTGGGAACAACAACTAGTAGCAGCAACATATTCAGATTCAGCAGTTGATTGAGTAACACTAGATTGTTTCCTAGAAGACCATGCAATCAATAATGTACCAAGAAAATGACATGTTCCACTAGTACTTTCCCTATCAATTCTACAACCACCAAAATCAGCATCGGAATATCCACTTAAGTGTATAGAAGATGAAGTAGAATACCAAATTCCAAACTCAAGTGTATGATTCAAATACCTCATTATTCGCTTGACCGCTTGACGATGTGAAGCACGAGGAGAAGCTTGAAAGCGCGCACACAAACACACAGCAAACTGTATGTCTGACCTAGAAGCAGTTAGATACAACAAAGATCCAATCATAATTCTATACTCCTTTTGATCAACAGCTTCACCATCTTCATCAGGATCCAACACAGCTGTAGAACCAATTGGTGTTGAAATTGGCTTGCAATTCTCCATCTTGAACCGTCGCAAAAGATCCTTTGTATACTTCGTTTAATGCACAAAAGTACCTTGAGGTGTTTGCTTAATTTGCAATCCCAAAAAGTACAATAACTCACCCATCATGCTCATCTCAAATTCCCTACGCATAGTCTCAGCAAAATCTACAACCACAGCGTGAGTCGAACAACCAAAGATGATATCATCCACATATATAACTCTGAACGAAAATTGATTATCACAGCTTTAACGAAAAAAGCGTTTTCAACTTTCCATTGAAGACTTCGCAAGCAAAAGTCTTAAAAGCCTATCATACCCATCCCTAGCTTGCTTTCAATCCGATACAAGAGCTTTAGACATTTAAAACATGGTTGGGAAAGTAGAATTTTTAAAACTGTTGGTTTGTTTGACATAAATTCCTCATGTATAAAACCATTTTAGAAAAAGCACTTTTCACATCCATTTGATACAATTAAACCTTTGAAAGCACAAAGCCTACAAAAGTCTAATTGCCTCATCTAGCAACAGGACAAAAGTCATTAAAATCCCAAACCCTCCACCTTGGGGTAAAACCTTGAGCAAAAAGTCTAGCTTTATTCTCACAATCAAACCATACTCATTTTATTTATTTTTTGAAAACCCACTTAGTCCCAATAATATACTCGTCTAGAGAAGGTGTGTTCACCTAAAGCCAAACTTTGTTTCTCTCAAACATTTTCAATTCTCATGCATAGGCGTTAATCCCATGACTTCATCAATATGCATGTGACACCCATCTTTGGGTTCAAACAGAAAGCAACAAATGCAATGAAATTTGCACAAACATCATCGAGTATCTCGTTACCTTAGAGCTTGTGTCCGCCGTCACCCTATAACACCAATGATTTGTTCCCGGCGGGATGTCGTGTTGAATAGTGCAAAGGAGCAGCGACTTCTGAATTTGATCACGTTCTGTAGTCCAGTACTAGTCGATGTTGTAGTCTCCGGTGGTCCATCTCGATCAGCATCAATACAGTACCCGAAACCCGACGACCACTGGCCGGTTCTTACCGCACCCTATGGCGGGTCCTGACCCGAGGTGTGCCGGCGTCCTGACCGCCTGGCGCCCGGTCTGACTATCGAGCCGACCCGTCACGTTGTCGTTATCAGCTCTCACTTTCAACAATATGGACTATCCTCCCCCTGACACTGTGACAATGTACCCTGGATATCGGTCTAATACCTGGCTACGCCTCATCAAAAGAATTCGCAAAGTCTCAACAATTTTGTTAGCTCTTCCAAACATAAGTCACGATAGCCACGAGTTAGTGCGGCGTAACCAAGAAACATCCATCGGTAGATGAACGAAGGCCCTCAACAATTATCTCTAAATTTCCGTAGATTTCAAGACAACAGCACTTTGACAACCAAAAACACGCAAATGTGAAACTGACGTTACGTCCACATGAAAGATCCATAAGAAGTTTTCCAAGTTCTGATATCTCAAGGCAAACTCGATTTTGAAATATAACATGCAGGTTTATCGCCTCAGACCCAAAATTTTCTAGGAGTTTTATATTCAAATTCAACATCCGTTCTTAGACATCTCAAACCAAATACGATTCTTTCCTCCTTCCAACGATGACAACCGTTGTTGTTGAGGACACCCGGGGAGAAAAAATTCGATGTTCAGACCTCTTTTCGTTGCAAAAATTGCTTCCAAAAATATAATTTTTTAAACTCACCACCGATTATTCACTTCAAATATCTTTCAAAGACCAGGACAATTTCAAGCATCTCAAATGAAGAAACAATTACACGGAAATGTGTAGAAGAACCTTCGCCTTTATTGCCATAAAGAAAACAAAATCGAAACAATCGTCAACGAGACGTACGCAATCAA
>CM020187.1:2602408-2637085 GCA_009805545.1 Oryza longistaminata | reverse complement strand
GGCCGCCTGATGGACGAGGCTCACGAAATACAGTGTTCTGAGGGATGATGGCAACACGCTCGAGTGTCGATGGAGGAAGAGGGGAAGAGAGACGAATTTAAGAACGATGAGGAGAATGGGCTCGTGTGGGAATAGGTAAAAAAATAGACAAGTGTGACTGACTGAGGTGGGGGGTCATATGAGGGTAAGCGGGTGTAATATAGTGTGCAATCTTTTTCACTGCGAATATGGGATCCTAAAAATTAAAAGGTTTTTAATTATTTTTATTATCACAGCAATACAGTCGGCAGGACATTTCATATAATACGATAAAAAGGGTTGGAAATGGCAAAATATTATATTAGGTGTGAATCTCCACTATGGGTTATGATGGGTTATGCTGATCTCTTTGTGTGATTTTATACCTCACCATTCCGGAACCCTCCCAGCCCCCCCACCGCACTTATTCGAGTTATAGTTCCATCCACCCTCCGTTAAGTACTTACAAGCCCAGCGCTCCCACCACCCTCACTTAAATAAATCATACCACACTAACTCCCCATCCAACACCCCCAAAATAAGGACAACCAAAAATCACTGAGTTAACAACTCCCCTTATGAACACATTTCAAATCCAAAAAAATCTAAAAAAAAAAAGCAAAATGTTAAAAATCACACTCGGTACAAACTTACACGATCTTGCCAAAATTGCAAAATAAACTTTCTTCTCCCTTCAAAAGAATGAAGTCTCCTCAATCGAACCAATATAACCATCCTCTTTTCACAACATTCTCATTAATTCCTCCCCTTTACAATACACAAGCAAGATATATTCATATTAAACAGGCAACATATTAACATATGACATGTTCATCTGATAATGTAAGATTAACCCTCTAACAAACAACAGCATAAAGTATAACAGAACCAAAGGTACAATACTGAATCACATTCAAGATCATTATCATACATAGAATTGCCATCTTTTAACCAATAAGATTAACTAAACCATTAACCCATTTCATTCATCTTTCTCAAAATACCAAGAAAGTTAACTTCTCCTCCTCATATTTTGCTTTATTCCGAACTCCCAGATCTTTTCCAGGATTGCACCCATTTATTCCATATTACTCCTCCCAGACGTTCCCAAGATGTCATTCAATTATATTTTTATTTTCTTCTCTCACAAGAGCAATTAACATTAGAATAACAATATTTAATTAAACAGATAAAGATTAAAAAATCAAACCAATCTACACACATCGCATATTGCAATCAAGTTAATATAATGTAATGCATCATTCATCTCCCTTACAAAATCAAAGTAGAAAAACAAACATACAATCATTGCTAAGCATAAAACTCAAGCATTACATCCAAAAAAGTTAAAACCATAAACAACTCTTCATTTCAATTTTTTTTCATTTCAAATTATGCTTAATTATTAGTAAACTCCCCTCAGGAACATGCCAAAAATTACCAAATTCACAAGGAAAATAGCAAACGATTTTAGAATTCCAAAATTAGTGAAAAACAGAATTTCACTTTGTGATCACAAAAACGAATTCACATCTCCTCCCAACATATCCTGCAATAATGGAAAACGGCGAGGTTCAATTCTTAATTTGTAGTTAAGCAGAACTTAGCAATATTTTATATCAGTAACATTAGCAAATAGTAGGAGGGTACTTCACAAAATTAGACTAAAACTCGTCAAGTTAGATGAAAAGCAAATAATCGTAACTAACAACGTATCACACACTATACATATTTCAATCATCATAGGTTTACAACCAGATGTTCTATCAAAAGATGATGAAGCATGATTACAAAAATGACATGTCCCCTATATTTCTATCATCGACATACCTCCAATCAGCATCTGGAATATCCACTTAAACAATATAAGCGGATGAAAGCACAAATACAATCTAAACTCAAGTATTAATCAGAATACCTCCTCATATCGCGTTATCTTCTTACATTAAAGCACAGTAGAAGCTGAAATCTGCTACAGCAGGCTGTTCCATGCGCCGTACTGGAACGCCTCCTGCACTTGCATGGCATGAATGCAGCAGCCGCACGCTGCGGGGCGAGGAGCAGCAAACCACACACACTTATCCTGCTGCGCGTGTAAACGGGTGAAAGCAAAATTAGATTCAGATACATAAGACCATCATTAGCCTACATACTCCTGTATTACAACACATTCGACCAATCACAATACAGGCATCCCAAACAAGAGGATACTGATAAATGGCTGTAATCCCTCTGTAACTAGCGCAAATATCTCGAACTCGGTTTGATCACAAAAGTACATGAGTTTGTCTAATTCATCCCAAAAAGGACTACTCCATCATTCTATGCTCAAACCTTATGATCACAAAATACACCAAAGCTGAGTCGAACACCAAATAGTATAGTCTCCACATAATCTGAACAGATTGATTATCACCATGCTAAAAGAACAAAACGTTTGTCAACGTTTCCCATTAGACCTTTCGCAAGCAAAAATCTTAAGCCTATCTACCATCCCTCTAGCTTTCAAACCTACAAAGCTTTAGACTAAAAACATTTTGAAAGTAGATTCAAACTATGTTTTGTTACATAAATTCCTCTGTATAAAACCATTTATGAAAAAGCACTTTTCACACTTTGATACAATTAAACCTTGTGAAAGCACAAATGCCAACAAAAGTCTAATTGCCTCATTCTAAGCAACAGGAAGCAAAAGTCATCACAAATCCAAACCCTCACACCTTAGGTAAAACCTTGAGCAAAAAGTCTAGCTTTATTCTCACAATCAAACCTCACTCATTTTTTTATTTTTTTAAAACCCACTTGTTCCAAAAATATGTCCTAACGTTGTTCAAACCTAAAGTCCAAACTTTGTTTCTCTCAAATTTCAATTTCTTCATTCAGGCCTGCTTAATACACATTCACATAAGGGCAGTGAACGACGATCTTTATGTACAAAAAGAACAACAAATCAATTTGAGAACATCATCGATCCGTATACTTAGAACCTTAGTACGCATCAACGAAGATTACGGAATACAATTGCCTGCGAAAATTTGTGTAATATGTGCAAAGACACGAACTCTGAATCCATCCACGTCTTTTCAGACTCATATAGTAATCTCTATGCCATCTCTATCACATCAGAACAGATTACCGCGGCAACCAACACTATTACCTTCTGTCTTACATACGTGCAGTGATCCCTTTCGGACATTGGGGCAGGGTAGCGGTTGTCACTATCTGGACCTTCCTGACTTGCGGCTCTACTGTGGCTGTTGTAGGCCTACCTACATCATCACTAGCCGTCCGTCGTTCTTCAAAAAATACGACCATCGCCCGCGCTTAACCTGTAGTCAGTTGAACGTCTAATTTTGTCTAGTGCCAGAATGCTAGCCTCATCAAAATAAAGCTCCTGTGTCCTCCACTATTTTGTTATACCGCTGAAATAGTACATCATATCACACGAGTTGTGTTTCGTTAACAGAAAGCATCACGTGCTAGAAGGTCTAGCCTCAATAGATTACGCACAATTTCCAGATTTCGCAAGGACACAAGGCCTGAAAAAAACAACTGCGAAAATTTAAACTTTTTTGTTGATATTCAAATCTTAAGTCAGTGATAGTGTAATTCGTCCAAAAACATAAGTGAAGTAGAAGTCACATTGTTAAATGCGTCTCGATACAAAATTCTAGTTTTACTAACTCAAACAACATCATGTTCTATGTCATCTCAACAAAACACGATTTTCCTTCACACCACCA
Source organism: Oryza longistaminata (assembly GCA_009805545.1). Taxonomy (NCBI): domain Eukaryota; kingdom Viridiplantae; phylum Streptophyta; class Magnoliopsida; order Poales; family Poaceae; genus Oryza; species Oryza longistaminata. The sequence goes on along the minus strand of CM020187.1, from coordinate 2,633,324 downwards.
CAGTCTTTTTATAACACGAGAGATAAATTCGATAGCAATACCTCTTCTTACAAATTAGTCAAGAAATATTAAACTCTTCCACCGAATACATTCTGATTCTCAAGACAGTCGTTTTAATGAAATTCAAGCTCCAAACGAAGAAACAAACAATAAGTTTGAGAATTTCGCTCTAAGTTCATACAAAAAACAAAATAGTCATAAATCTCACAATAACAACCATACCATTTCCTCACAACAGATATTTCACCGGAGCATACCAAAATATCCAATGTAATTTCCTGGTTCATACCATCGATCAAAGGGACAGAACAATAAGGTTGAGTCGTGAAGTAAAACGCATGCATATAGCATATAGACGAATGTTAGCGTTCAAATCGTGATACTGTGAACTTATGCAAATCGCCGACGTAGTACAGAAGCTCAAACACGATAACCTGTAGGTAAATTTCAAATAACCAAACATTTCATGATGTTACGATCTCAATAATCACATCTTATCAAACTAGCAACACAAACATAATTATCATGTTTTAAAAGTATTCAAAATATACGTATGCTAAAACCTCTCAATGCAGAAAGTATCACAATAGGGGCAAAGAGCAACAGAACCTAATTCATTTCTTCTTAATTTAACCTCAAAATTTCAATCACAATTTGAAACTAAAACAATGTTAGTTAATCAAACAACACATCTTCAATCAAATTACATACCTTAACCATACCCTTATAAAGCACTGTAGCAGGGCATCACCATATATACCTATTCAATCTAGTCTTTTAAGTATAGAACAATTTTATCAGCCGTCGATTTCCTTCCGTTCACAACGACCAAGGATCCACCCTCTCTCTTCCTTGCACAAAGCTACACACAATATAATCTCCGCTCAGACTTTGTTAATTGAAAAAATAATCATAACGAGACACACTACCAGAGATCAATAGCATATATCTCATGCAAAATCAATTCTATAGAATTTATAAAAATCCTCGATGCCTTTCTACTGTTATTACATTGTCCTTCACCTGCCTGTGTCGTCTGACACTTCCTCTTACTGTTCTGCTGCTGACGTTCCGGTCTGACCATGTCTGGTCAGGACCTTTCTCTCTCCTTTGGTCTTCATCAGAACACTGCGTCTTACAGTTGTCTCGAGTAAAGACCCGGATTTTTCCCTTTGTATTTTGTCAAAAATCAATCGTCTCTCATCATTTTCTTTGTACTATGCTGAACAAAACAACAATAAGTCCACTTCCACAAAAGGAACAATATAGTTTTCAGCGATTTGCTTTAACCTGGTTAGTACCAGATATATCAACACAATCAAACAATATTTTGCATGCCACAGAATTTATGTTTAATAAGAGCTTTCACGTAACACGAACTAGCAAGATTTAACCATTTTTGATTCTTTTTTTCGTGAGGTAACACATTTTTTTATAAATATGTCAATCAAATCTCACACTTTCTGAGCACTCTAACGACCTAACACAAGCAAGATCTAGAAAGCATAAGAATAACTAACAGTTTATGGTGCTACTCTTTGGATCCAAAACATATTAGGTTTATTTTTATCAATAGGAATGCTTAGCAAGTGATCAATAAGAAAACATATTTTTCAAAATTAGCAATGTTTTTCACACAACCAATTAACCTTCTTTTAAACATCTTCCATGTACTCAACACGACCTAAAGCATCTTTCAATTTCAACTTATTCAAATTACATGTTGAGAAATCCAAAACATCATGAGGTTGTTTTAATCTTTTAGCAGAAATCATGTTAAACATCAAACTAGCATGAAAAGCAATTTGATATTTTTGCAACAACTTTTTAGTTAAAAACAACTCATCCAAAGTGCGTGTGTGCAAAGCAAAACTAAGAGCAAGAGAAGATCTATTTTCCAAATCATGTGCAGCATTAACATCTCTAATTTTTGAAATCTCATTCATTAAAACCTCACAATTTTTGCAATCATCATCATTGGGAATAAGAGATTTTAATCTAGCAATTTCAGAATTAAGAGATTCAATGATAAATTCCTGTTTTCTATACATCTTCTCACACTTAGGATATTAATTGCTTCCTCAATAGCACTTACCTCATGATCTTCATATTCTGTATCCGATTCACCACGCGCCATGAAGCAAACACCGGAGATGTTCTTTCTATTATCATCATCTCCACTCTCACCATCTACATCACTTAGTGGCTCGAACGCGGTGCAAACTTGTTCAAAAGCCTTCCTGAGATTCTCCTTCATCTTCCTCCCTTGGGATGAACCATTCGGCTTGTTGTTGTTGGTCTTCTCACCATCTTTGTCTTCTCTTTTGCCTCTCCCAAGCTTAGGACAATGCGAACGAAGATGATCAATTGAGCCACATTCAAAGCAACGATTTGGACCACCTCTTTTCCTGTTCCTGGCATTATTCTTAGCAACCAAAGCCAAATCCTTCTCCTCGATCTGTTCGAGTTGATCATTGGATGTGGCATTAAAAATAGCAAGAAAAGAAGACTTAGATGAAGAAGCATCAACATCCAAAGAAGAAGAAGAAGAAGAAGAAACCAAAGCACTCGACTTATAATCAACTTTACGAGAAAGAACGTTCATCTCATGTGTTTTCAATTTTGTGTAAAGCGAATCCAAAGTCAAAGTAGACATGTTAACAGACTCCTGAATAGATGTAATTTTCATCTCCCAAATAAACATATTAAGACCATTCAAAAAGTGACGAGAAATCTCAGATTGTGGATAGTTAGCATCATAAGAAGAATCAAGAGATCTAAGATCACTCAAAATTTTATTAAACCTAGAAAGATAGTTTCTCCGCCCCTGGATGTGTCCCATCCGGGCAAAAGCCCTTAATATTTTAGATGGAGAGAGTAGGATTTAACCTCTGTCATTGTTTAAGTTTATCATCGCCGCCGCCTAGGATTTTGTCCCCATTACCATTTATATTCATAGCTTGTCACTGCAGCCGCCGTCACTAGGTTTGATGGCAAACGAGAGAAAGGACTGAGAACTAAAAAACTCATCAAAACAAGCCCACATGAAATGATTTGGTTTCCTTAATTTCGTGTATTTCCAAGTGTTAGCCTTTTAGGGCTGTGGGAAAGGAAAAACAAATACACATGCGGTTTGTTGCATATGTCCAAAAGCAATTTTTTCAATCATAGGTGGTATGCTATTTTTTTAGATAATATATGTGTACAAGTATGCTAATGTGGATAGTTAATTGGGTAAATGATTCGTTTAATTCACATTAGTGATCTAGATGTGTATTTTGTAAGTAGAGTGACATATATATTGCACTAAGCAAATTAAGTGACCCTCCTTACATTTTACTCTATATTAAAACAAGTTGCAGTAATGTGAAATAGAAGACTGGAAGGTGTAATAAAGCGAAAGCAGAGACAGGAAAGGGACGGAACACGCAACTCAATCATTCTAACCGGACGCTGTCGTGGAGCAACGACTTGGCCTGCCAGTTTTTCCTTGTTTTGTTTTCATTTCCTGGCGGGGAGACTTGACTTGCAAGTGAGAGGGAAACTATTTATTTTGATTGTTCGAGGTATGTGTCTCATAGTTTAACTAAAAATCATTTAATAAATAGTTGTACAAATTCTTTAAAAATAGTTTTTCTCGCGAATATCATGAGTGATTAGAATCCATTGCTGCAAGTCTATAACATTTTTCAGAATTAAATTTAATCCAGCTTTTAAACTCATATATATACTATGTATCTATGGATGGTGTATTACAGCATTCCAGTAAAAAGCACATCTAAATTATTTATCGTAAATCATGTATAGTTTTTAATTAGTGTATAGGTTACTACTATTGGCTAATGTTATATTTTAATTATGTGTCCAATATGTTGGTTATTTTCTAAATTATAGCGGTTTGTATTAAAATGTGAGTCTATGACCGCTACCATTTGCTAATTATTAATTTCAAAATTTTAAATTAAATTATTAATGTAGAAAAACGAGTATCGAACATGAGAACAACTTCATAGTTATCAATTATAAGTTTTCAATTATTTAAAGTTTAGATGAACTAAAACAAAATAGTCAACGGTATTATCAATGGCATGTTATGTTTAATACAAAATCGGAATAATACGCACTGTGCAGTCATGATATAGCACAATCTACAGAATAAACGGCCAAAACTTTCTTGTTAATATATATGGGAATTTCATTATGCAGTGCTCAATTAATATCGGTATGCTATCCCTCATCCACCTTATTTTGTTTCTTGCTAACAATCTACTTGACTTGCACATCATTTATATTAAACTTGCACAATCAGTTGTAGGATCGAACCACAAGAACTAAGCCAACCAGAGGGGGGTGAATAGTTGTTATACCAAAAAACTGAAAACTTTTAGCGGAAATAAAAGTTACACTCGAATTCGACGGATCGCGGTCTGACCGAAGTGTATGCGCCGGTCTGACCGCCTGATGAACGTCGGTCTGACCGATGTAGATCAATCAGTCGAACCGCCGAGATGCCTGCCGCGCCTGTCGCCGTCGTCGGTCTGACCGCCCGTATGCCGCCGGTCTGACCGCCGGTAGATCGCCGGTTAGATCGCCGAAACCCGGTGAAACACAAATCAAAGAACTCTTAAAGTGGATGATGACTTTATTACTTCTCTCTGTGTTTACAATGTGCACAAATAGCACTCCTTACAAAAATTTCGACTAAACTCGAAACCCTAACTCAAAACTCAACTCAATTGCTCTCTAAAGCGATACCAGGAAGCCTCACGCTCCCCCTCTATTTATACATGAGGTAGGCAGCCTAAAGCCACGAACCAAACTCATACTAGGAGTCCTAAACACCTTAGGAAACCCTCTAGTACAAGACACAAACGTTACATAACCAATCATACCAAATTTTGACTCCTTCCAAATTCGACTCCGCATCCCATACGCACACAATACCTCCATCGTATGCCATATGGAATCTCCATCAACCACGTGCATCAACTCTAGCCTAAGTATCCCACATGATCTCTGACCACCACGGACGTCGTCTTATCCCCAAACCGACTCCCGGTCCATCACCGCAAATACTCTCCCGAGGCATCGAGTCACCTACACATGAAATAAACAAAGAAACCATATTCTGAGACCAAGCTATCTCTAACTTGACTCATTAGTAGCAAACAACAGTATTACATACATATAGTATCCATCTAGAAGTCATAATCATGAAATAATCACGGATATCCAAACTAACAACCCGAAACCGAAACCGACACAGCGTCGGCCAGTCAGACCGCGGGCTGCGCCGATCTAACCGCGCATTACACGCTGGTCTGACCGTAGAGCCCGGTCTGACCGGTCACATAAAATGACGAATCATGCGATCACCTGTGAAATCCAATCATCTCCAAAACCACTCTGTGAATAAATTCCAAATAACAAAACCAATAATCTATAATGCCCAATTGTTCATCACTGAATAATAATCAAAAACACCTTTGATTTTACATCAGAAAATACAACTTTTGTACCTGTAGTGTCCGTCCTTTGTATTTTGTAGATTAATATAGATATTCCTTTATGCCTAATGTAAGTATGAATTTCTCTTATATCAGCAAGTATTAGCATGAAAATATATAACTTTTAAATTCCTAGTTATTTTGTTGAAGGGGAAGGCATGCAAGAAGATTACCTTATATATTGATAGAGTAAATAAATTCCTAGTTAGAAGATTGCTTGTTTCATTCTTTATGGAAAAAAATAGTCACATTAGTTTTCTAGTCCAATGGAACTTAGAAATAGTAAATTAATGGCTTATATCGTTTTTACTTATGATAATATTATTGGTAATAGAAGACCACCATAAAAGTAGAGGAAAAACCATATATATTTTTGGTAGTAGAAGAGATCAGAAGACCACTTGTATATAATTTCTTTACGGGAAAACAACACAAGACTATGCCTTTTCATTAAATATAGTAGGAGAAAATATAACCCCTAAGAGCAAGAAAAAGGGAAAAAGTTTTATACACTATACAGTGTAGGGCAAAAGGTGCCCCTGCCAATGTCCATATCCGTGCCTCTTCCTTAATTTTGGCGAAAAGGAATGACGACGAGGCCTCGCTGTGTTCAAAGATACGTTAGTTTCTCTCCTTCCAAATCTCCAAAACAATAAGGAGGATGGCAGTGCGCAACCCCCTTTATGGAACTCCTGGTGCATTTGCTAGAATGCTAGAGCTTCCCACCAGGCTTCTATAGTTTGGGTCACCTCCCATTGTCCAAGGTCAAGTTGTTGGTAAGCCGCCCAGGTAGCTACCATGCTCCATATTCTTTTTGTGTATCCGCAGATGAAAACGAGATGTAGAGCCTTTTCGTTTTCTCTACGACAATGGGGGCAAAGCATATTATTTTTGCCATCCTCTAGCCGTGAGCCGGTCGGAGGTTCATACCCTATTTTCAATTACTAGCCATGCGTGGAATTTGCATTTCCCCGGCGCAACAAACTCTCCAAATGAGCTAATCGAATATTGTGTTCGGTGCCCCAAGACACTATGCCTGATAAGCCGACGACGCTGAGTATTGGCCATGGCTTGTGAACGTCTTGACAATTTGATTAGGTTCATCCTCGTTTAATTGGATGTCCCGTACAACAGTTCATAAGGCGACTAACTGGCCAATAAGGTCCATCGAGATTGGAGGGTTGGCTTCAAGGTCTAAGTCATCGATCCAAGAATCATTTTCCTTTCCCTAAAACAAGGACTTTCCCTCGCTTCTTAGAGATTGCGAAGACCAATGGCATGAGGTCTTTGGCTTGCGCTCTTCTTTTCAAATACCACTTGTATAGTGCATTGTACAAATGGTTGAAAAAATCAGACACTTCTAGCAAGAGTCTTCTCTGCAGTACTGTTCTCTAATGTGAATTACATAAGCTCGTTGATTATGGGGCCATATCTCAGCCACTTAAGTAAGTACAGTACTGTGGAGGATCTGTTTTCCTAGTACATCTCGAGTACTGATTTTTTCCACGATTGATTATATGCATATAAAGTAGTTCAAGTGGTCGATTTTTACAGACCTCGTCGTTGATACCGACACCGACACACAAACCTGTGCTTATATCAACAGACGCACACAAGCACAGCGCTGCATCTAAACACAAACGTATAGTTCCCTTGAATCAATTCCCATGTCGTTCCACAAAATAGCAGCGGTAGCATTGGTGCTATGGCTAGGGGTAGCGTCGTCCATGGCGAGGCTCCCCGCCGTTGGAGCGCTGCCTCCTGCACCAAGCAGAAATTGCCAAAGGAAATGCGGCGACGTCGACATCCCTTACCCGTTCGGCATCGGTGATGATCAGTCGTCGCCCGACCACTGCGCATGGGCGGCCGGCTTCTATGTGAGCTGCAAAGGCAACGTGCCGTTCGTCGCAAACGTCGAGTTGCTCGGCATCTCCCTGCAGCATGGCCAGGCCCGGGTGATGAATAACATCTCCTCTTACTGCTACTCTAAGCCTAAAGGCTCTGTCTCAACAAACAGGGCACCGCCTGCGCCAACTCTTGGTGATGGTATAGAAAATCAAAAATCAAACGACTCAGGAAATATCATGAAATCCTCCAGGTGGTCGCTGGACCTGACGGGTTGGCCGTACAGGTTCTCCGACACCCAAAACAAGTTCACGGTCATCGGGTGCCGGACGCTGGCGTACATCAGTGACAATGACGATGTGGGGAGGTACATCAGCGGCTGCGTGTCAGTCTGTATGCGAGGTAATGTGTCTAAAGCAATAAACGGCTTCTGCTTGGGAATCGGTTGCTGTCAGACGGCTATCCCGACGGACCTTCTGTACTACAAGGTGTTGTTCGACCCTCGCATGAACACGATGCAGATCTACAACGAAACCCCCTGCAGCTATGCGGTGCTTATGGACTCGTCAAGCTTTAGCTTCTCAACCAGCTACCTGACTTCGACCGGGTTTGACAACTCCTATGACCGTCACCGTCATGGGCAGGTGCCGCTGGTGCTTGATTGGGCTATCCGGAATGAAAGCAGCTGTGCGGAAGCCAAGAAACATATAGATTCCTATGCGTGCGTCAGCAGCAATAGCATTTGTTTGGACTCACGCAATGGGCCTGGCTATTTATGCAACTGCTCCGAAGGATACGATGGCAACCCTTACCTTCAAGGTGAGGACGGATGCCAAGGTGAATTTGCCAATAATCCTATATATTTTTTAATAATATAATGCTCATAATTTTATGTTTGTGATGACTAGCTGTTGGTTATTTCTTTACAAATAGTATGAAGGATCTTTGCTAGAACTACAATAGTAGCAGCACGTTCGAGTACTTTTAGTAAGGTGTTTGTATTCATCAAGGTAAAAATTCAACACTCCACAACAAAAATTACCACTTAACCTTTTAAGTATTGTTATACGTACCTATGAGGAAGAGTAAAAATAATATTTCTTTCCTATGAGATAGATAAGTGCATAATGTCTTAAATATAGTTATTTTATCTTCTATAATACTCCATCACATTTGCATGTCTTATGAGATTTACAAAAGAATATGTTCCGATGCTATTTGAGGGGCTTGGGTGAGTTTGGTTGGACCCAAACAAGAGGGAATAGTACCGAGCCTAGCATTTTTCGTCTCTTTCCTCTCGTCCATGCTTAGAAAATATGGTGGAGGCTAAGGGCCACGATGTTGTGGCACTAGCTGGGTGACCACAAAGATAGTGGTGGGATGTGTCTTGTGACACGGCACACCCACGGGAAGTAGAGGATGGCACGGAGGACAAAAAGGCCTGGCGGAACGCGTTGAGTAGGGTCCGGACCCTGGGGAAGTGAGAAGGCTGGGTAGCATGATCCGATTGGTATCTTGGCTGCCAGGGGCGACACCATGTGTCCACGCATTAATTCCAGGAGATGGGGATTCCTTTTATCCCCTACTCCCTCCGTCCCAAAAAAAAAGCAAATCATGGGTTTCCGTATCCAACTTTGACTGTCCGTCTTATATGAAATTTTTTTATAATTCGTAATTTTATTGTTGTTAGATGATAAAACATGATTAATATTTTATGCGTGACTTGTCTTTTTAATTTTTTTCATAATATTTTTAAATAAGACGGATGGTCAAATGTTGGGCACGGAAACCAGGATTTGTTTTTTTTTTTTTTGGGACGGAGGGAGTACTTGTTTGATGGAAGTGGTTGGCGGCGGTGGAGTTTGATGCTGGCTGGAGGCACAACCATGCATGGACAAGAATGAAGCGAATGGGGATAAGAAAGGAGACACCAATCTTCGATATTTTTCCCCATACAGATCGATTCGATGCATTAAGTCTTCGATGCAAAAAAATACTCATATATTTTACTAGTTAATTATTTTAGCACCATTGGTTATAGTAATTTTATTCAGAAGCTTGCCCTTTTCTCGATCAACAGTCTACATTGCTCCACCTTTTAATAAAATAAGTATCTTGTAAATATCATAAAAGTTCTCAAGTAGCACATATAATTAGATTCATAGAGAAAGTACAATAATAACGCTAACTACTATATATGTGTCACCTATAATCATATGTTACCAATGTTTTTTAAGACTCATGTACATATATATTTAATTATATGTTCGGAATCTTTGAAAGCCATTCATACATCAACATTGACATCATCTTTAGGATAATAAATTTCAAGCAAACATTAAATAAAGTTGACCAATGCACGCTGGTTTCCTTGCTAGTTTATACTAATACGGAGTATATGATTTGCATCTCGGCCTATGTCGTATAATAGCACTGTTGGCCTAAGTGCGGATGAAGTTCTGTGCCCACCCTTGATGGTCTGGGCTGGTGAGGTAGGCTTTAACAAATTTTTGGACAAGGGTATTACAGTGTTCCTTCTGTGTGATCGTAAGTAGGACCTGTTCCTGGGTATGTAGTGTTATGTTTTACAGTGTAACGCTCAATCTCTGTTGTTTCTATATTGTGATATAGCAATATATGTACTTATTTTCTATGGCCCTGTTTAGTTCGCGAAAAGAAATTTTTTGGGTGTTACATCGGATGTTCGACCGGATGTCAGAAAGGGTTTTCCGACACAAATGGAAAAACTAATTTCATAACTCGCCTGGAAACCGCGAGACGAATCTTTTGAGCCTAATTAATCCGTCATTAGCACATGTGGGTTACTGTAGCACTTATGGCTAATCATGGACTAATTAGGCTCAAAAGATTCGTCTCGCGATTTCCCCCTAAACTGTGCAATTAGTTTTTGTTTTTATCTATATTTAATGCTCTATGCATGTGTTCAAAGATTCGATGTGATGTTTTTAGGAAAAAAATTTGGGGAACTATAAACAGGGCCTACATAGAACTGATATTTGATTAATGCAGATATTGATGAATGTGAATACAAGAACAATTACCGTTGCTATAGTGTATGCAAAAATAAACCCGGTGGATTTGATTGTTCCTGTCCTCCGGGTTTTCAAGGGAATGCCACTATTCAAGGAGGTTGCCAAAAAGTACCTGTCGGGACATTAACACTTGGAGCAAAACTAGCAATCGGTAAGGACATATTCTAGCACTACGTACATTGTATTGTCCTTATCTGATTGTTATACTTTGCGCTTATATTATAGGTTAACATAAAAATCGATTCCTAATATTTGTCCATGCACACTGTGTGCACATAACTATACGATTTATTGAATGGCATAATGCAACTCACGAATCTCTGGTAAATTGTACCGATGAGTCATGCATTTAATTTCTGGCTTTGCAACTATCATGTAACATGTGACAAATGTGTTGTTTTTGCTCAGTTTATTAGCGGCTAGCCATCTCTGCGGCTTTGCTTGCCTGATAATTCGCACGCTATCTATGACTACTGTAACTGTAGTTGCATATATATATCTGCAATCAATATCTCATAACTTCTGCGATAAAAGAAATGTTGAATTGATTAATTTATTTCCTGAATTATTCCAGTATTTTGCAATGTAAGTGATGTAACTTGACATGGCTGCTTAAAAGTAGTGGTACAACCTACAAATATATTTTACTCTTTTATAAACAAAAACATGAGTCTCAATTTCACTTTAAAATACGTTAATGTTACTGGACTTCTTTTGTATCTCCTGCGCTTCTTGTCCTTTGAGACCCATGCAAATTATCTAAATGGTAAATTCTTTAATTAAAGCCATTCAAACAGAGAAAAGGTAACAGCCATCCTAGTAACTAGGTGAAACCATGCGTTGCTGCACGAATTTACAATGATAACAATAAGTTAAAATAATGTATAACATAACTAGACAACATAAGATTAAGTTAACGTTTCAAACTATCTCAATACTTTTCTTCTTTCATAAAGTTATATCACCTTACTTTTTACACTGGAATCATCATTCTAACATGTAAAAGTAAATGCAAGATATCTTTGATTCCTTATTTAAATTTAAATTATCATTTTCACGTCAAAAATGATAATTTAAATTTAAATACGGAATCGAAGATATCTCGCATTTAATTTTACATGTTAGAATGATGATTCCAGTGTAAAAAGTAAGGTGATATAATGAAAGAAGAAAAGTATTGAGATAGTTTGAAACGTAGATTAATCATATGGATTAATAAGAGAAGAAAAGGAGAGCGATAATTTGGACCATAGATTAATCATTTAAGTACTAAAAACAATTGATGTGATATAGCTGAATGTGAGAAGAGAGAAATAACATTAAATAAGTGAGGATGAACTATATAGGTACATAGTATATTATAAAAAATAATAAAGATATATATTGAAATATTATGTGAATTATGTGGGATGATGATTTAACATGCTTGCATTTTAAAAGCTCTAAAATTTAATAAATTATAAAATATAAAATTATAGATAATATAGCATGTTTACATGATGTTTAAATTTAATGATTGGTAGTGGATGATGATATGGCATCTTAGCATATTTACATGATGTTTAAATTTAATGATTGTTAGTGGAAGATGAAGTGGCATCTTATTAGTGGATGATGATTTGATATCTTTGCATGTTAAGCTTTAAAAGTTAGTGGGTTATAACTTTATAGTAAGAGAAGATGCACGATTTCAATCCCTATCAGCGCTTCAGCGAACGTTAGAACAATGGTTTGCTGAAATTTATTCTAGGTATACCAATTCAGGAAAAGAAAGGAAAAAGAGAACTAACAAACTAAAATATGAAAAAAAGGAAAAGGAGAACTTAATGGACATATCAATTACTTGCAGGTATTGGTATTGGTCTGGCTGTTGGCTTAGGGATTATGCTTATCTTGTGTGGGCAATATCTTTCCCGTAAACACAGAAGCAACAACGAGAAGCAACTGCAGAAGAAATATTTCGAGAAAAACCAAGGACTTCTTCTCGAGCAACTAATATCTTCAGATGAAACAGCTAGTGATAACACAAAGATTTTCTCCTTGGATGAACTGAAGAAGGCAACAAACAACTTCGATGCTACACGTATTATAGGCAGTGGAGGCCATGGTGTGGTTTACAAAGGAATTTTATCCGATCAACGTGTAGTGGCTATAAAAAATCCTAAGATCATTATGGAAGAAGAAATCAATCAATTTATCAATGAGGTTGTAATACTGTCCCAGATAAATCATCGCAATATTGTCAAACTCTATGGATGTTGTCTTGAAACTGAGGTCCCTCTATTGGTGTATGACTTTGTTCCCAATGGTTCACTATTCAATATTATACATGACAACCCAATTAATAAGGAGTTCTCATTGTCCTGGGACGATTGTTTGAGGATTGCTACAGAAACTGCGGGAGCTTTGTATTACCTCCATTCTGCAGCAACAATTTCAGTTTTTCACCGAGATGTGAAATCATCTAATATATTGTTGGATGGGAACTACACTGCAAAAGTTTCAGATTTTGGTGCTTCAAGATTTATCCCTATTGATCAAACACATGTTGTTACAAATGTGCAAGGAACGTTTGGGTACTTAGATCCAGAATATTATCATACAGGACAACTGAATGAGAAGAGTGATGTCTATAGTTTTGGTGTAGTTCTCGTAGAGCTTCTTCTTAGAAAGGAGCCTATTTTTACAAGTGATTCTGGATCAAAGAAAAGCTTATCTAATTACTTTTTATGGGGGATAAAAGCAATGCCCATCACAGATATAGTATCGTATCAAGTTCTTGAAGAAGCATCTGAGGATGAGATCAGCGCAGTTGCCTCTCTTGCTGAGGAGTGCTTGAGGCTTCGAGGTGAAGAAAGACCATCTATGAAACAAGTAGAGTTGACATTACAATTTTTGAGAAATAAACGCTTGAAATCATGCAATGTTACTCCAGAAAGCAACCATGAGTTAGAACCACTTCTTCCTACAAGATCTTTAATTCATCGTCAAGCTTTTGCAATTGATCATCCAACATAGCTATGCATGTAACCTATTCAAGTGTTTATGACTCGCATGCAAGTTTCTATCAGTTTGCCACATAGCATTACACGGTAAAAATCTATTTATGAAGCTGACAGAATAATGCATGGTTTGGTGTGTTCTTATTGCCTGTGTTTTGGGTACCTAATTATATAATCCATCCTCTACAAAGAGGATATACTATGTGCGAAGTTGTATGAATTAATTAATATGCTTGTACTAATTTGTTGGATAATTGTATTACATTTAGATGTGTCAAATGTTTGCTCAATTTGATCTTTCAGCGCAATACGGTTAAAATTTTAATTGGGTTTCTGCAATAGTTGAAGTTGAATATAACGTTGTCGCATTTTCTCTTCTTTCTTACCCTCCCACCCCCTACACCACCACCTCCTGGGCATCCTCTCCTCCTCATGTGCGTACCTCACATACGTACATACCGTCGCCCTCCATCTCCTATCCTATCATTTTTTCTGTCTTTTAATTTTCTACCTAGCAAAATTTAATATGTGCGTACATGTTTCTCCTAGTGGAAGATGGTCTCTCTACGATCCTAAATCATGTTGTGGACAATGGGAATCTCCAACCTTTGAAAGTGTGTCGTCGTGCACCAGGGGTCTCTCATCTTCTCTTTGCAGATGATAGTCTTTTGTTCTTTAAGGCCAAGGCTGAACAAACTACACTGGTTAGAGATGCCCTCTCCTTGTATGAGCAGAGTACTGGTCAATTGCTCAGTCCATATAAGTGTTCCATTTTGTTTGGGAAACATTGCGCTGATAACATGCAACAGACTGTTAAAACAATACTGCAAGTCAAGCAGACATCCTTCGAAGAGAAGTATCTAGATCTCTCAATCCCGATGGGTAGAATAAAGGCAGGAAGATTTCAATCTTTGAAAGAAAGGTTTGAGAAAAGATTATCTGACTTGTGTGAGAAAAATCTTTCAATGGAAGGAAAGGAAATTCTTATTAACTCAGTCCTATAGGCAGTACCGACATATATAATGAGTGTCTTCAAAATTCCTACAAGTCTTTGCGAGGAATATATGCTGTTGATAAGGAAATTTTGGTGGTGAGGACCGTCACAAACACAAGGTTCACTGGATTTCGTGGCATCAACTTATAAAACCAAAAAGTCAGGGAGGGATTGGATTCAGAGATCTGAAACTCTTTAACCAAGCTCTCTTAGCTCGGGAAGCTTGGCACCTCATTCAATACCCGGACAGCCTACACGTAAAGGTCTTAAAGGCAAAGTACTACCCAAATGCTGAGTTAACTAATACATCCTTTCCTAGTGATTCTTCAGAGATCTGGAAGGGAATTGAGCGTGGACTGGAGTTGCTGGAAAAGGGTATATGGCGCATTGGTTCGGGATCGAAAGTTAAAATCTGGAGGGATAACGGGCTTCCAAGGGAACACAATTTAAAAGTATTGAGCTAGAAAACTAGAGCAAGATTTAAATGGGTCGTCTCTGAATTAATGCTCCCAAATCAACAAGAGTGGAACGAAGGGCTAGCTAATTCGCCAACTCTTCTACCCGGCCGATGCTGCCTGTACAGATTCTGAAAATCCAACTACCACACAGACAGGATGAAGTCTTCATTGCCTAGCATTATGATCGTGTGGGCATGTTCACAGTCCAAATTAAAGCGCTTACAAGTTGGCCCTGGACCTACAGATCCATTCTCAGGAAAGTGTAGCTGGTTGTTCATCGGAAAGAGGAGAAAGGAAATTATGGATAAACCTCTGGTCTACCCAGGTCGCAAAGAAAGTCTGGATCTTCGCTTGGAGATTGGCTCAGGACTGCCTGGCTTCACAATGCTGTAAGCACCGGCGCGACTTCGTTATGTACCCGACTTGTGAAATCTGTAGCCTGTAGGGTGTCACCGTAAGATGGGCATCATGCGGTATTAGTGCATACAAAGGCCAAGGCTTTGCGGGCTGAAATGCGGAAGGTTTGTGTCAGGGAGTGTGATCCTGAAGAAGACAAGGACAAGAGAAGGGAGCCAAGTATTGAGAAGGCAGAAGAAGCAGGAAGACAAGCTGAAGACTTGGGCCGTCGTCCAGCTCGTCTGAGGAGGTCCAATACCAAGGTCCAAGGCCCAGACTGGGTTGCGTGAGTCACTTGCTCACCTGTGAGCTGGCGTGATGTTGGTGTTAGTTAAATACTGTTCTGTAAACTGAATTAAGACATGAATTGGCAACTGGAGGCGTAGGCGGCGGCGGCTCGATCCTGTTGGATCTAAGAGGAAACTATCATAGTGTTGCCAAATTGTGCGTGTGCTTGAGTGAATCCTTGTGTGCCCTAACAATCTGGTATCAGAGCCCTTCCGTGCTGCGTTTCCTCTTGATTTGGCTGTAAAATTTTCTCCAGAGCGAGGTGGGATTCGGCTGCTTCGGCGGTGAGAAATCCACAAAAGTTTCGGCTCCCTCAATCTGGTTGGCTAAATTCGGAGAGCAGGCGAGGGATCACGATCCAGAACCAGCCATGGATCTAGACGCCAAGTTCGATCTCTTGTTCAAGACCATTGCTGACAACGAGAAGAAAAGGATGGAGGCGGAGGAGTGTACCAGGGCGGACTACTTGGAGTTGAAGAAGACGGTCGAGGGCTGCATACCGGCGGTGGAGAAGAAGGTGGAAGAACTAGGCGAGTCGCTGCAGTCCCTGAGCACCAAGGTCGAGCAGCTGGAAGGCAACACGATGCGGCAAGTCAAGTTCGAACCATTCTCTGCTGCAAGTGCTTCGGGTGTTCAAGGAGGAGCTAAGGAGGAGCAGTTCGGAGGTGCTGCGGGAATGTTCACTCCTAATGGTACGCCTGAGAAATTTTCCCCTTCCCCTATTCCTTTCAATTGCGATTCGGCATCACCTACTTTTGGTAGCGGAATAGGGACAATGAATCTAAGTAGTGCTATTCCTCCTATGACTTGCCCTCAATTTACTGGTGATAACCCCCAAATGTGGAAGTCAAATTGTGAACAATATTTTGATGTCTATGGAATATTGCTAGTTCACTGGGTTAAGATTGCAACACTCAATTTTTCTGGTAATGCTGCCTTTTGGCTTAAATCTGTTAGAAATCAGATGAGTGGGATTTCTTGGGTGTCTTTGTGTGATTTGGTATGCTACAGATTTTCTAAGGACAGGCAGCAAGCTCTTATCAGACAATGGTTCCATATTAAGCAAGAGGGCAGTGTTTCAGAGTATGTGGAAAAATTTGATAGTATGATGCATCAGTTGCTGGCTTATGACAACTCCCTGTTGCCTGTTTACTTTGTGACTAAGTTTATTGAAGGGCTTAGAAGTGACATCAGAATGGTAGTTTTGGTTCAAAGGCCACAAGATTTGGATTCAGCCAGCTCAGTCGCATTACTTCAGGAAGAGGCTATGGAAGGTGTTAAGTTCCAGGGCTACAAGAGACCAAATAATTCAGTTATGATTAGAAACAACTCAACCGCCCCGATAGTTGGACAGGCCTCCACACCACAGAAAATCTTCTCTCCTCAAAATACTGAAGATAGAAGGGGCACTGAAGCTGCAAGAGCAAGAGATGACAGACTGTCAGCTCTGAAATCCTATCGCAGGTCTAAAGGGCTCTGTTTCACCTGTGGTGAAAAATGGGGTAAGGATCATAAATGTGCCACAGCAGTGCAGTTACATGTTGTGCAGGAGCTTCTTGACATTTTACACTCAGAATCCCCTACAGAAATTGAATCCTCTGGTGGAGAACAAGAAATTGATGAAGTGGGAGATTTGATGTCTATTTCTCAACAGGCAGTTTGGGGGACTGAATCCTCTCGTTCTATCAGACTCATTGGCTGGGTGCAGGGTACTGAATTATTGATGCTGATAGACTCTGGCAGTACTCATTCCTTTATGGATGTAACAGTTGGTTCTAAGATGATGGGTGTTTCTCCACTCAAGAAGCCCTTGTCTGTGCAACTAGCTGATGGTGGGTCCTTGTTATGTTCCCATGAAATTGCTAATTGTAAGTGGTGGATGCAAGGGCATTCTTTCTCTAGTAATTTCAGACTCCTGAACTTGGGTGGCTATGATATCATATTGGGCATGGACTGGTTGGAGCAATTCAGTCCTATGCAGGTGGATTGGTCACAAAAATGGTTGGAAATTCAAGTTAACAACCAGCCTGTCAGGTTGCAAGGTATAACTTCCCAGACTAACAGCTGCAATGCTATCTTTGCTGAACAATGCTTGGGTATGGTTAGAAAGGGGTCTATTCTGTATTTGGTCCAATTGACATCTTCTGTTTCAGAAATCTGTGACACTATGCCTGAAGCAGTACAGAATTTACTTCTCAAATTCTAGGATGTTTTTTCAGAACCTACTGAACTCCCTCCTAAGCGATATTGTGACCATAGTATTCCTCTTGTACCTGGGGCAACACCTGTTAATTTGAGGCCATACCGTTTTAATCCTGCTCTTAAGGATGAGATTGAAAAACAAATTTCTGATATGTTGAAATCTGGAGTTATCCAGCCCAGCCACAGTGCCTTCTCATCCCCAGCTCTGTTGGTCAAGAAGAAGGATGGTACTTGGAGACTTGTCATTGACTACAGAAAATTAAATGCCATTACCATCAAGGGCACTTATCCCATGCCAGTCATTGATGAGCTTTTAGATGAATTATCTCAGGCTAAGTGGTTTTCTAAGTTAGACCTGCGAGCTGGGTATCACCAAATTAGAATGGCCCATGGTGAGGAGTATAAGACGGCTTTCCAAACTCATACTGGACACTATGAATACACAGTAATGTCTTTTGGGCTGACGAGAGCACCGGCTACCTTTCAAAGTGCAATAAATGATACTCTGAAAACAGTTCTCAGAAAGTTTGCTCTCGTTTTCTTTGATGATATCTTGATCTACAGCCCTGATTTTGAGTCCCGTCTGGATCATATTCAGCAAGTACTAGCCTTACTGTCTGAACATCAATGGAAGGTTAAATTGAGCAAGTGCTCATTTGCTCAACAACAACTTACTTATCTTGGCCACACCATCAGTGCTACCGGTGTCCATACTGATTAGAGCAAGATCCAGGAAGTGTTAAACTGGCCAGTACCAACCACTATCAAGAAATTAAGGGGTTTCATGGGATTGGCTGGTTACTATCGAAAATTTGTGAAGGGATTTGGTCTCATTAGTAAGCCCCTTACAGATCTTTTGAGGAAGGATGTTCCTTTTGTGTGGACCACTGCAACTGACTCAGCTTTTAACCAGCTTAACCAGGCTCTGGTGACTGCCCCGGTCCTAGCCTTGCCTGATTTCAAGGTCTTCACTATGGAAACTGATGCTTCTGAAGCTGGTATTGGGGCTGTGTTATCACAAGACAATCATCCTATCGCCTTCATTAGTAAGGCCTTGGGTCCAAGAACAAAAGGCTTGTCTACTTATGAGAAGGAGTGCATGGCAATCCTCATGGCAGTTGATCAGTGGAGGTCTTATTTGCAGTTGGGGGAGTTTATTATCCTTACTGATCATCATAGTCTTATATATGCACCTTTCTGACCAAAGGTTACACACACCCTGGCAACATAAAGCTTTCACTAAACTTCTTGGCCTCAATTATAAATTTGTTATAGAAAAGGTACCAGTAATGTTGCAGCTGATGCTTTCTCTTGCAAGTTTCAGGATGATAGCAGTGAATTGTATCACATTTCCAGCTCCACCCCACTCTGGTTGCAAGAAGTAACAAAAGGGTATGCTCAGGATCCCTTTTCCCTTCAATTGCTCACTGAATTATCTGTCTGTCCAACTTCTAGGAAGCATTTTTCTCTCTCTGCTAGGTTACTGAAATATAAGGGCAGAGTTTGGATTGGTAACAATGATAATTTACAGCTTCAACTCATGTCTGCACTGCATGATAGTCCCATTGGGGGACACTCTGGTTTTCCAGTTACTTATAGGAAAATCAAACAACTATTTGCTTGGCCAAACATGAAGAAAATGGTAAAAACCTTTGTTCAGCAGTGCCAAGTTTGTCTCCAGGCCAAACCTGATAGAGCTAAGTACCCTGGCCTCCTTCAACCTCTCCTTGTTCCTGAAGGAGCTTGGCAAACTATATCCTTGGATTTCATTGAAGGATTGCCCAGGTCTAAGCATTCTGATTGCATCTTGGTTGTTGTAGACAAATTCTCTAAGTACAGTCACTTCCTTCCCTTAGCTCACCCATTTTCAGCTCTATCTGTTGCTAAGCTGTTCATGAAAAATATCTTTAAGTTACATGGTCTGCCCCTGGTTATCATTTCTGATAGAGATAAGGTTTTTACTAGCCAACTTTGGGAACACTTGTTTGAGGGAGCTGGCACCAAGTTACATTTCAATTCTGCATATCATCCTCAATCCGATGGTCAAACCGAAAGGGTTAACCAATGCCTGGAAATATACTTGCGTTGTTTTGTTCATTCAGTTCCTTCCAAATGGGCTGCATGGTTGCATCTCGCTGAGTATTGGTATAACACATCCTATCACTCTGCCATTCATGCTACTCCATTTGAGGTCCTTTATGGTCATCCCCCAAACCATTTTGGCATTGGTATTTCAGACTGTGCTATTCTTGAGTTGGATACATGGTTTAAGGAAAAGAAGTTGATGCAGCAACTTGTACAGCAACACCTTCACCGTGCTCAGCAGCAAATGAAACACTTTGCTGACAAGAAAAGAAGTTTCAGAACTTTTGCTATCGGTGATTGGGTATACTTGAAACTTCAGCTGTATATACAGACTTCTGTGGCTGTCAGAGCTAATCACAAATTATCATTCAAGTATTTTGGGCCTTTTCAAGTGATTCAGCGTGTGGGCAGTGTGACTTATAGACTTCAATTACCACCTCATAGTTCTATCCACCCAGTGTTCCATGTGTCCCAATTGAAATCCGCTGTTGGATTCTCTAGTCCTGTTCAATCCAAATTGCCCACTGATACTTCTGCATTGCAGTTTCCCTTGCATATTTTGGACAGGCGTTTGGCTAAGAAAGGTAATTCAACTGTCACTCAAGTGCTAACTCAATGGTCTGATTCTCTCCCAGAGGAAGCCACTTGGGAAGATATGGAGGATCTGCGTTCCCGTTTTCCAGCTGCATTGGCTTGGGGACAAGCCAATTTTCAAGGGGAAGGGCTTGTCAGGGAGTGTGATCCTGAAGAAAACAAGGACAAGAGAAGGGAGCCAAGTATTGAGAAGGCAGAAGAAGCAGGAAGACAAGCTGAAGACTTGGGTCGTCGTCCAGCTCGTCTGAGGAGGCCCAATACCAAGGTCCAAGGCCCAGACTGGGTTGCGTGAGTCACTTGCTCGCCTGTGAGCTGGTGTGATGTTGGTGTTAGTTAAATACTGTTCTGTAAACTGAATTAAGACATGAATTGGCAACTGGAGGCGTAGGCGGCGGCGGCTCGATCCTGTTGGATCTGAGAGGAAACTATCATAGTGTTGCCAAATTGTGCGTGTGCTTGAGTGAATCCTTGTGAGCCCTAACAATCTGGCGGCTGCCGCCAGAGCAAGGTTTCGTGAAAACTGGTCCAGATTGGCTACTGTTGCTTCTTCAACAAGCTAACCCTTCAGCCCGTGTTGCCACTCTCCTCCTTCTATGGAGAGCCTGGTACCAGAGAAACAATGTAATGCATGGCAATGGTTTGGCGCAAACTAGCGCTTCAGTGATGTTCTTACAGCACTAAGCTGAAGCACGGTTCATGATCCGACAGAAAGCGGAAGACCTGAAATGGAAGCGTATATGTCAAGCTGGAAGCCTTTTCGAATCCCATGAGCCAAATATGAGAGCGGCATGGCAACCACCGCCACCAGGTTGGGCAAAACAAAATGTGGATGGTGCTTTCTCGGCGAACCAGGGAAATGGAGCGCTTGGGATTGTCATCAGAAATACAGAAGCTGAGGACGTCGAGCCACTACAAGAAAACATACAATTAGCTACCGTATATTTAGTTACCAAGAAGTTTGGTGCCTAGATATTAATCAATAGTAACCAACATGCTAAGAGCACCCGCAATGGTAAAGTAAGGTGCTATCTATAAAACATGTACATCTCAGCAATAGACTAGATTAATAGTAAATTATTGTCATTAATGGTGCCTCGTTGTCGGTTCATTGCAATGGTGCTCACTGGAATATCTCGATGTATGGATGCCTGTTGCAGTGGAAAAAATATTATCAGGCTAACAAACTCATGAAGAAATCTCAGGAAAGAAACATTATGCATGGAATATTGTATATTTGTATGGGAGGTATCATACATAACTTCTGCAATACCCATTGTTTTAGAAAAGAAAGGTGGGGTTTGATGGGCTACATAGTAGTGGCAGAGTCTTTTTAAGTATGCTCCGAATCTCCAAACCATGCCAAAACAACCACTACACTGAGAGTTTCCTGCAGAACCTCCCAGGACAAGCATGAGGTTGCAATTCTTTCCTGCTGCAGAGAAGAGAGGGAGGGGGAAAAGAAGAGAGAGAGGAGCGGTGGAGACGTGGGGTCATCTTCGATCTTATGCTACTATTGTGCTGTTCTTGTGGTGCGCTGCTGCTGTAGGAGGACGAAGAGAGCAATCTTGACAATATATAGGAAGGAAGGAGGAGAAATCCCTAGGTTTAATATGTTTCTTTGATTCAAAATGGTTACACCAAAAAGGAGAATGCATAGTAATATTTAAAGACCTGGAGATATATGAAGAGAAACTATGAGTGTCGGTGCATGGCAATTGATTGCGATGAACATTGTATGAAACCGAAAAATATATTCGAAAAATATATCATGTTAAAAGATTTAAATTTTCGAATGCATGTTTGGATTTCGGCATGTGCTAAAAGCAAGGTATCATTGTGGATTTATTTTTGCAGTTTGGTGTATTAGAAAATACCAAATAATTAGGCCCATGCATAGAAAGGGAGTTAAACTTGTCATAGTGAAAGTCTCAACTTATGTTAAGAGACTAGTGTTCATTATGCCAGCAAAACCACGAAAACCTTATGTTAAGAGTAACCTATTGAAGTGATCTTTCTGAAAACCTCCGAAGAAACAAGTCACCATTTAGTACACATACTCCTCCATTCTCATTTATTTGACGTTGGTTAGTTCAAAATTGAAGTAACCAATGTCATATTAAAAAAAAACAGAGGTTGTATTAAATCAGCTCTGACAGTCCTGGACGACCTCAAGAATATCAAATCAGCTCCTCAAGCACCCCACACTTCACCCCTATATATTGGCACTCAGTAAGACAGTAATTGTGCACAGATGCAAATAGAAATACGCGATTGCACATTTCATACTTCATATCTTAACTTCTTGAAGGTTGGTAGACCACCAGTTTCCCGCTCCCACGCGTCCACACATATGCTGCATCACACACAATGAAATGGAAAACACATCCCCTTAAGTTAATTAAACATAGAGTGAGAACCAGTGTGAGGTCTCCAAGAGAGATGAATAATCATAAATAATTTCTGTGTACACACATTGAAAGCAAAGAGACCATCGACCCATATGCTTTCTGCTCTGCAAGTTAGTATATATGCTAACTCCTGCCCCACAATATGACCACATAGTCCACATGGATGGCACTAAATAGTGTACAACTTGTATAACATGCGAACTGAACTCTGTGGTCTCTATCTATCTAAGGGCTTATTCGTTTCTAAGGAAAACCAAAGGATTTCCAAAACAGAGGATTTGAATCCTGTATACAGCATTCGGTTTACAGGATTGAGCTATAGGAAATTTGAAGGGAAATTTCCTTTTGTGCCAGCTGTATCGGTAAAACATAGGAATTTTTGCATCCAGTACGACCTCTTGTAAATTTTCCTGGCGCGAAAAGAGCGCGCCACGAGCGCACTGCGCGCGTAATCTTTTCGCTCTCACGACAAAAAAGGTAGGTACCGCTGAAAGGAAAATAAAAAAAAAATCACAGGAGGCAAACAGACTCGCATAGAAGCCATCGCCTTTGATCCCATCTCCTCTACCACTTCCTCTCCTGTCTCCACGATTGGGTACTGGACCTCCTCTCCCACATCGATCGCCGGCACCGGATGCACCTTCGCCGCCCAGGTGACAGGACGCAACGGCAACAACGGGAAGAGCCACGGCAGAGATCGGAAGGACGCGTTGATTGCAGGTTTGGTGCCTCCTCTTCCGTTGTTATGCATAGATCTGATGCCCCCTGCTGCTTCCTTGCATACACCTTAGCATTTGGGTCGCTGCGGATGGGGTCGTAGCTGTAACACACAAGGGTTCATAGTGTCTGCCCAATGGCAATCTTGTTTGGTTCAGAGAAGTTGTTGCCGGCGGGCGGCGGCGATGAGCAGCAACAAGTAGTAGGCGAGCTAGCCCTGTATTTGTGGTTTGTGTTTGATGAATCACCTAACGGTGACGATTGGATGATATGGTTCTTTCATCCATATTCTGTATATGTTTATGCATGTAAAATTAAGGTCTTTCTTCTAGCTACTTAGCTAGCATCTTGATGAGCAGAATGAGCACATCAGTTATCAGTTCACAATTTTTTAATAGCATCCAACTTTAATTTTTGTTCTGTTTTATCCTCCATGTACTATTTATGATTTATTACAGATGTCTAATCATCGGAACTATGTGCAACAAGGCCATCGTTCACAATCACAAGGAGTCAGTAATGTTGAAGCTGATATTTCAATCACATGGAGCTAGAAATTGCGGTGTATTTGCATAACCAGCATCTACGAGATAAAATTTACCACCAGGAACTTGAAAACCATGATTAAGTGCATCATGTAAAACTCTTGCATCTGAAGCTGATCCCTCCCATCCAGGATGTATATGCACAAACTTCAAATCAAAATCACAAGCAACCATACAATTTTGAGAGATTGTTTGCTTCCTATTTCTATATGGCTCTTGCTCATCCAATGGAAGTTTCATAGGGATATGAGTACCATCTATAGCACCGATACAATTCTACACAAGACATGTCAAAGTTATTTTTGTCCAGTTCATGAAAAAATAGGATATTCAAAATATGAAATCAGAACAACTTAACAAGTGGCCATACCTGAAAAAAGGGGTAAAATTGTGGTTTCCTCAAGATTGGATGTGGGTGTAGGGATGGTGCACGAATGTAGACAGATGTGAGATTTGTGATTGCTTCCAGCACTGCTTTGAAATATCTATGTATTGTATCTGGACTATGCTGAAACCAATCTTGAAGTGTTTCATTGGTTGCATTTTTTGCCACTGTATATAAGAATATAGCAATCTGCTCTTCTACTGAAACATATATTGTGTCAGTTAGGTACTCAACATATAGCAACCAAGGCATGTACCTGATATTTGAATATGTGGAATACTGGAGTGCAAAACACACTTCCTCCCGATCCCCATCCAGAAACAAATCGAGAGGCAAGGGCAAGGTCTGCGGCCGGCCACGAGGCGAGATCTGCGGCCGGCGGCGGCACCGTCGACGGAGTTTTGCGGCGACGACGACGCCGGCGCTCAGTGGAGGAGTCCTTGGTGGCGCCTGTGCTAGCACCCAGGAATCGGTGGTCTCTGCGACGGCAGCGCCCGAGGGATCGCTGGTGGTTTAGCTGCAACGTCGGGCAAGCAGTTGATTCATTGCAGGCAGCAGGAGGAGTCTCCACTTTGATTCAAGGTAATTGGTTAAATTCTCCTGATATTATATGTTTGCACACAAACAATTTGTTTAACTGGATGTGTCTTGAACCTGATCTATAACCCAAATGAATGTTTGTATGCACTATTATTCAATGGTTTTTGTGTGAGATTTGATCTGCTATAACATGAGTGTGAGTTACAAATCTGGTTGACTGCACTAAATTTGATTAGCACACAGTATTTCGAATTTTAGGGTTTTAGAAATGAATTGATTTCCATGACATTGGGTTAGCATGTTGGTTTGTGAGTGCCATGGCTTTAGAAGTTTTATTGCCATTTGTGAGGAGATTAAATAGTTTTAGATTAAATAATTTGTAATACTTGCATTACCACATTGGTGATTAATTCTAAGGAAACTTGCATTTATGCAGAGGATTAGAATATGGACAAGAGTTGGATGAGATTGCCCGATAGGTTCTCTAGGGAGTATATTGCTGGGGTAAACGCATTTATTGAATTTGCTTGTGAACACAATGGAGAGAACAATTTTATATTTTGCCCATGCGAAAGGTGTTTGAATATAAGTCAGATGGGTGCCAATGATGTTCGAACACATTTGGTGTTGTATGGTATACAATTATCATATACAAAATGGGTATTCCATGGAGAAGTGGCCAACAATTATGATCAGGACGATGAACTTTTAGAGGATGAAGATAATGGGGATGAGTTTGATGGATTTGATACTATTCAAGATCTATTAGGTGATATCCATAGGGCCACAATTGGGGTTGCAGAGCAGGAGAACCAAAGTGGTAATAATGGAGATAATGTCCTCCAATCTAATCAAGAGGCAGTCCGTTTTGATAACTTGCTAAGAAATGCACAAAGAGAGTTGTACCCAGGATGCAGAGGTCATTCACTGTTATCCTTCTTGTTGAAGTTAGTCCACTTAAAAGATTTAAACCATTGGACTAACAAATCATTTGAGATGCTACTCAAATTATTGAAAGAAGCTTTGCCAACAGGTGACACACTTCCAGCCTCATATTATGAAGCAAAAAAGATGTTAAGAGATCTAGGGCTGGGCTATGAAAGCATACATGC
Organism: Oryza longistaminata; assembly: GCA_009805545.1. Lineage (NCBI taxonomy): Eukaryota > Viridiplantae > Streptophyta > Magnoliopsida > Poales > Poaceae > Oryza > Oryza longistaminata. The sequence goes on along the minus strand of CM020187.1, from coordinate 2,607,193 downwards.
ATGCATCAATGATTGTGTATTGTTCTGGAAGGAACTTGAAGACTATGATAAGTGCCCTGTTTGTAATGAATCAAGATGGAAAATTCACAAGGGAAAGAAACGTGTACCTCACAAAGTTTTGCGATATTTTCCTTTGATCCCTAGGTTACAGAGACTATTTATGAACAAGGACATAGCCTCAGACTTAAGATATCATCGTGATAAGCGTGTAATTGAGGAAAATGTCTTGAGACATCTAGCTGATGGTGAAGCTTGGAAGGATTTGGATGGAAAATACCAATGGCTTGCGCACGATCCTCGCCATTTGCGCTTTGGACTTGCTACAGATGGGTTCAACTCATTTGGAACTTTGAGTAGCTCTTATAGTGTGTGGCCTATTATATTAGTTGTATACAACCTGCCACCATGGAAGTGCATGAAGGAACCCTTCCTATTAATGCCCTTGCTGATTCCAGGGAAGAAAGCACCTGGAAGGGATATTGATGTGTACATGAGGCCCTTGATTGAAGAATTGAAGCTACTCTTTAACACTGGAGTCAGTACATATGATGCCTTTGTAGGAGATACTTTCAATCTATGGGCAGTAGTGCTAGGCACTATTAGTGACCTTCGTGCATTAGATTCACTATCTGGGTATGTGGCAATGGGCTATAAGGCTTGCCCGATATGTTTAGATTGGACTGATTCGTGTTCGCTAAGAAGCAAGATTGGTTTTTTGGGTCATAGAAGATACTTGCCTATTCAGCATAGATGGCGAAGAAGTAAGAACTTTAATGGCAAGAATGAAACATCATTGAGGCCAAGACAACTATCAGGAGATGAAATTTTTGCAATGCTACAAAAATTAGATCATCTACAAGGCTTCAAGTATGGAAAGCATGATGGAAATAAGAAAAGAAAGACCTCAGAAAGGGACATCCCAGGAAAGAATTTTACTAAGATCAGCATTTTGTATGACTTGTCGTACTGGAAGGAACTCAAGTTGCCACACAACCTAGATGTCATGCATATTGAGAAAAATATTTGTGAGAGCGTGCTTGGAACTCTTTTGAACATAAATGGTAAGACTAAAGACACACTTAAGGCTCGCATGGACTTGCAAGACATGAACATCCGGAAAGAGCTACACTTGCAACAAAGGGGCAGCAATGTCATAAAGCCTCCTGCTTGTTATACACTATCCCAAGAGGAGAGACAAGATTTTTTTCAATTTATAGAATCTGTCCGCTTTCCTGATGGTTTTGGTGCAAATATATCAAAAGGTCTAAGCTATAAAGAGGGGAAAATAACTGGGTTGAAGACACATGACTTCCACCTGCTTTTGCAGCGAATACTTCCAATTGGAATTCGAGGGTATTTGCAGAAAGACATTTGTGATGCACTATTACAGTTAGGTAGCTTTTTTCGTCAACTATGCTCTAAGTCATTGAAGCTTGATGTGCTGGAAAAGTTAGAAGAACAAATAATATTTGTGTTGTGCAAATTGGAAATGATTTTTCCACCTGCATTTTTTGATATTGTGGTACACTTAGCAGTCCATTTACCACAACAAGCAAGACTTGGTGGACCTGTACAGTATAGATGGATGTTTTTTATTGAAAGGTATGTGTTGATTAGGATCCTTCTCTTTGTTCTGTAATTTTGTCGTTGTACTGTAGTAAGTGTATATTATTGGTATGTAGGTTCCTTGGTACTTTGAAAGGCATGGTGAGCAATAGGGCACATCCAGAGGGTTCAATCGCGGAAGCCTATATTATGAAGGAGTGCTCAACATTTTGCTCTATGTATCTCAATGGAATTGAGACAAGGTTCAATAGGGAAGAGAGAAACTATGATGGAGAGAGGCAATTCGCTGATCGCTACTCAATATTTTCATCTAGATTCCGTGCTTTTGGTCACAAGGATGACGTAATCCTAACACAAGATCAATATAATTCCCTGTGTTGGTACGTGCTCAATAATTGTGAAGAACTGCAAGGGTTCCTATAGTAAGTAAAATAAAATGATATATCAGTAATAGTTATAAATAATTACATAGTTACTTGTACTAATATATCACATGTCACAACAACATTTTAGTGAGCATGAGGATGTTTTAGAGGCACAAGGCGTGGGAAATATAGCAAATAGACAGCAACAAGAGTTTGTTACATGGCTGCGCCAAAGAGTAAGCTCACACTTGGCTTCACATAAACTATATGTCCATTGTTTGCATTAGCTAACATGCATTATTTTTGGCAATTAGGTTATAGATTTGCGCAAGGATGGTTCATCCCAAGTATCTGATTGTTTATATGCCCTTGCAATTGGACCACACAAAAAAGTACATAAATACTCTGGATGTATTATTGGTGGAGTTAGATTTTTAACAAAGGAGCGGGAGGAAGGTCGAAAAACTCAAAACAGTGGAGTATGCGTTGAGGGTCCACATAAAGGGAAAATCATAACATACTATGGTACTCTCACAGACATATATGTCTTGGATTATCCTAATGATCGGCAAGTTGCATTGTTTATGTGTGATTGGTACGATCTGGAGAGAAACAAACCAGTGATCATTGACAATGACTTTGTTAGTATCAATATAAGCAAAAGGTGGTACACTGAATTGTGAGTCTTGGACTAAGGGTTCACTGCTTTGACCCACTGGCTGATTGCCCTATTGCGACCACCTTTTGAAACTTTTCATATGTGGTTAATTAATTGTAACCAATATAGCACTCATCTAACATTTTTGCATTTCTGAATGGTGTGCAGGAAGCCGTCAATGTGTCCCTCAGAAATCTGCAGTCCTATCCGTTTGTCAAGGAAAGATTACAGAAGGGAACACTGAAGTTGCTCGGTGCCCGCTACGACTTTGTCTACGGCAGCTTCGAGATGTGGGATCTCTGAAGTGGGCGTTTGTACATTCATACTTTCCTACGCATAGTTGTATTAGCCGCACAAAAACGTTCCAAGTGTTTATGCTTTTGGGCCTTTGAGTAACCAAGAATTTGGATCGGAATGTATGCTATCGGCCCAATCCTCAAGGACGGGCATTGAGCAAAGCGGGCTAAAATTCCCTCACGCCCAGACCCATATATTTGCTTATCTGAACAATGTTAGGTTTGCAAGTTAACTCCCATGAAAGTATGGAACTGAGCTTTACTGTGTGGATGTAGCTTTTTTTAAGATAATGGAAATGGTTTACATCTTCGGTGTTCATCGATAGCAACACATCCAATAAGTGTGTGGGTGAGCTACAGAGTGACAATATATTTTAAGTTGAATATTAGCATGCTAAATATTAATAAAGTGAATTGCATATTGGGCTATTTCTTTTTTTTTTAATCATGATTTTAGATTGGACCACCCTTTATCCAATGCTATTGCATTAAACCAGGTTTTACCAAAAGATTGCAGTTAGGACCAGTGGCCCACTTGTCAATATTGCCTCTCTCATCTCTCTCTCTGGTCTCCATTGATAGCTCGTGGTCAAGGTCGAGGTCAAGCTGGCGCTCGGTGTACGGGAGCAGAACCTCGAGCGCAAGGTTGATGTCAATGAAGCTTGAGTGAAAGGGGACCTTGAGCTCGACCTCCATCCACATCGTGTCACGCAAGCTTGACCTTTGTCATCGTCATGCTGGCATGGGCTCAGTCACGACCTCCATCCACGCAGTCCCTAGGCTTGAGATCCTCTTCGCCTGTTACCCCGGCTTTCTCCCCGCCGTCTCCTGGCTCGCGATCCTCTTCACCATTGTCTTCCTCTCCTTCTCTCTAGCTCACCCTCGATCTCCTCGCACGCCATCCCTAGACTCGATTCCTCTCCGCCAGCATTGGCCCCAAGGTTGACCTTGACTTCTACTTGTGCAATCCTTAGGCTCGTACTTCTGCGCGCCTGCCTTGGAGTCATGAGGACTCGCTAGAGTGATAGAAGAGGAGGTCGATATGCTCTCTCAAGCTCCCATCACGATGCTTCATTTTTTAGTCCCTATTTAACCTCACTGACAGGTGGGTCCAGGGGCGGAGCCATGATTTTAGGTCGATGGTGTCATTCGTCGGCTCTAATTGACGATCATGGTTTAAGTGAAACAGAAATACATATGAAAAATACAAAAAATTCCTCGCAATAGTGGTTGCTCAGCCTATGTTTCACCAAATCACTCAAGAAAACTTATGATGCACGAACTTTATTTAGACATTGTGCATAGTCTTGTTGAATTAGCCGTTGTGTATGGTCAAATAACTATAAATTATAGTTTGCTAGCAGTTATTTTGTTGATGCTGTCAAGTTGTCCATGTCCACATAAGCTAAATTGTCTAACGAAAGTGCAAAATTATTCACACGTTGGTGTCACAAATGGGTCATTGTTGTCCGGTGACACCACTGCTTGTATGCCAGCTCCACCCCTGGGTGGGTCGTTAGTCCAAATTGTAACCCTTTTGGCAACAAAGTATGGTGTAAAATGGAAACGTTAAGGGAAGAATGGTTCAATGTAAATCTAAGGTAAAATAATATAACCCAATATGCAATTTACTATATATTAATAATAATACACACCTTATTCGTCTTAATAAAAAACTAAAATTTGACTATGAACGATCAAGATCGAACCGACAATTTTTTTTATAAATATCTAATTATGTGTTATGATTAGATTTCTAATGATAAAAGAATACTTTATTAATATCCTATCGGGAGATATCTATTACTAACTGTATTGAGGGTTGAAACAGAGTCATCACATTTGCCTCTAAAGTCTAAAGAACTAGAAATTACTGAGTATATTTAAGAGAGGTTGAAAT
>CM020187.1:2568842-2601667 GCA_009805545.1 Oryza longistaminata | reverse complement strand
TTATAATCTAGATTATTGAGTCAGATTACTATAAGCTAGATTGTTATAATCTATAGTAGAATAAACGGTTAGTTGTTTCTTTCCTGATTATTAGAGCCTAGATTATTGGGTTTGCAAGTCTAAAGTGGGAGTGGGGTGGCATGGTGGGTAATTTTTCACCCAATAATCTGGAAAAAGCTCACCTAAATGAGCTTATCAGATTATAATAAGCTGGGCTCCAGATTATAATAAGCTACTTCAATAAGTTGTCTGTTTCTTTCAGCTTACTCCCAATAATCTGGATTATAATAATCCCAAGCTGAAAGAAACAGGGCCTAAGCTAGCTCATTAATTACTTCTTTCTCTTTTGTAACTACACATGGATTATATATCCATCACCCATTGACTATAGTGCGTCCTGTATGTTTGATGGTAAATAAAAATGGTACGTCAATTTCTATAATAGAACATGCAAGTAACAATTATTTATTTGATAAATGTTAAAATAGGTTTTATCTCTTATTTGAAGAGATATATACTTCCATATATATTATTTGAGACCTACCTCTCTTTAGGATATTGTTACCGATACTAATCTTACAAGTGGGAGTAGTACCGAAAATTCACAATTTATTTATTCTCAAGTTTTTTCTTTGCTCTTTGAGAGCTATAACATCTACTAAGAGATATCTACCCTCTTGACTGTCAATCAGATGTATACACATATTGCTCTATACTTTCAAAGCACTAGAGAAGTCTTGATGTCATCGATATGATGGTACACTTTTGTACTAATTGATTCAACGGATTTATTTTCAACCTCACTTAGCGAAGATGAATATATACTTCTTCAAGGATGGGAGTAACCTAAGTTATAAACAACATTTGATAACTTTAACGATTCAAAAAAAACCTTGATATATACTTAATATCTCGGATTAGAAAAAAAAACTTGGTAATTATTATGTCGAGGTTTACATGTACACAACTAGGTTGAAATATATATTTTTATTATTTGACGAACATGCATACTATGCTCCAAGCAGTGATAAATAGTGTAGGAATTGAATTAATTCGTTTTTCATTAATCATAGTTCCATTAGAAAGATTATCAAAGATGCAGTCATAATATATCCATTTTAAGAAAAAGAACATTTAACTATCATATTCAACTGATGTATAATTATTGCTACCGCTTCACATTGTTTAAATGTACTGTTGATATCTATTCGCTCTATTGTGTCATTCAATTATCTCTCGCTCCAATCGATTTCATTCACTTTACTCCACATGGAATACAACTTGATATTTAATAACTATGAATATAGGAATCATTAAATCATGAAAAAGCTTAACTCCAAACCAAGTTTATTTCTGTACTTATTAATTCAAAATTGCTAAATTATTTTATACCAAATGCTTACAAGAGACAACAAAAACAGTTTAAATCTATATTTCTAATATTAAATTTTGAAATTATGAAATATCAAAAAATAAAGTAATAGAAGAAATATTAGAATGGGTTATATAAGAAATTACTAAAAGTGTTTGGCATCAACTTCCATTAAAACAAAATTCACTTATATGAATTTAACAACATATTTTATCATTCACAATATCCCGTGCAACGCACGGGTTGACGGCTAGTTAATTAGCGGCATGCTGCTGCTGCTGGGTTCCTATTATTACCTCTACGACACTCGTCGATGTAGTCCATATGAAACACAATTTTGGGCATCTCACATGAAATTCTGTTCAGTTCGATGCAAATGTGAAATCAGGGTAATTGTTTCTTTCTGCAGTTACTAATCTGCAGGCTGCAAAGGGGAATGAATAATGTGTCAGAGAATTCAGGACTCACATGTTGTGCAATTCTATATCAATACCTAATAAAGAAATTCGTCCGTTGCCCACATACCTCCTCTCCAAATCCCAAATGATTACAATCCAACCCAAAAACAAAATCCTCAGTCCAAATCGGAATCATCACAAAATATCAACACAAGAGACAAAATAACACAAGAGATGATGAGAGAAGAGGGAGGGGCGAGCAGGAGGCCGCCACCGCTCCTCGCCGGACATCCACCTCGCCACCTCGCTGTAATGGAGGTGCCAAGCTCGGGGGCTAGATCCTGAACCACCGGGCCATTGGAGAGCCGCCGATGCCCCGCTACACAGGCGATCCACAGCGCCGTCACTGCGCCAGGGAGCCACCGCGCCACCAGGGAACAGCTGACCTACCGCGCCGTCGGGAGCCGTCAACCCGATAGATTTGGCGAGGAGCGGATGGCGATGGCACCCCGATGAGGAGGAAAGGGGCCGAAAGTAGGGAGAGGGAGAGCGCCAGTGGAGGGAGAGGGACAGGCAAGATGCTGGTGGGAGAGGAAAGAGAGAGTGGCGCCACGCGGTGGGGAAATGAGAGGGGAGGGGACAGGGAGAGGCGGGGAAAAGTGAGAGGGTTAGGGTTAGATAGATTCGGAACCGATCTGAGCCGTCCATCAAACTAATGGCTCAGATTGATCCCAAGGTTGGCCGGCGACATTCTCATGGGGACACGTGCGTGATCCACACAGGAAGCAGGCCGCAAGTTTTTGGGTCGAGCTCAAATCAGTTTCTCTCTCCCTCTCAGTATTTTAAGTATTTTCTATTTTCAGAAATGGCATTACTACCATTCTAATTGCTTAAAATTGCTGAAAAATTATGAAAGTTTTTATGACTTCCATCCTCATGCCGTAGCACTGCTGGGCCTCGGGCGCTTCACAGGTTGTGCGCGCGAATGCCTTAACAGGCCGGCAGGGTCCAATGGGGCCTTTTTTTTTCCTTCGTTTTTTCTTTTCTTTTTTAGAACTAACTTTCTTTCTTTAGGAATATATTTTCTTAAGGCTCGTATCATGAAAAGTTGAACCCTAATCAGCCAATATTGTTTTATTTGTTATAATTTTAATTTACCCATTACAACGCACATGTATTTTTTCTGGTATCCTTCAAAGATAAGGCCCAAATTCCTTAATACAGCTCCAGTTCCTGGTGTTTCTCTTTCACACGTACTAATATATTATACGCGTCGATTAATTTAAAACCAACACCTATATTGTTCGTTTTTTTAAATCTCGGCACCCCACAAAAACCGAGCTAAGTCAGTAGCTCGACCTTATCCATACCACATCCCTCGGCTCCCTCCATCCGCCTCATCTCTCCACTCCCCTTGCTGCCTCGCCACACCGGCCCGCCTCTCCTACACTCCCCTCCATTCCCCACGCCCTCCCCCCTCCTCCACTCGACACATCTCCTATCCCCTCCAGACATGTGGTGGCAGCGGCGGCGAATTCTCCTGTCGTGCGATGACGACGGGAGGCTATGGCTTCTCCCGCGTGCAATGACCATGGGCAATGATGACTTCTTCCGCGTGCGACAACCACAGATGGCGTCAGATTCTCCCGCGTGCAATGACGAACAAGCGATGGCCGCTGCTTCTCCCGCAAGCGGATCCGGTGGCCGGCGGTGGTGGCTCCTGCGGGCGGATCCGGTGATGGCACTGGTGTTGGATTCTTCCGCGAAAGATCTGGCAGACGGATACATAGGGGTGGATATCCCGGCTCGACTCGGCTCGGTCTAGCTCGTTAGGATAATGACTAACGAGCTAAATTTCTGGCTCGGCTCAACTCGTTCCTAAGCTCGAGCCAGCTCGTTTGGCTCGCGAGCTACATGGAGCAACTTCCTCCTCACCGCCGGCACCGCGCGAAGTCCCACGCATTTTCCCACGCTCTGCCGCTGCAGTGTGCCGAAGAAGACGAGGATAGTGCTCGCGAACATGCCCCTTGTCGCCGGCACCACCAGCGGCATCATGCGCCGATCCCCAAGCTTCGCGTCGCTGCTGTCGCCGTACGCTGGGAGATGACAAAATGGTGCTCGAACTTCCTATCGCCGCTGGCATCGCTGGCATCCCCATGCGCCTCCGCGAGCTCCACGCTGTCATCGCCGCCGTGCACCGGAAGCCCGGAACCACTTAGGAGAGGAGGAGAAATCAACGGATCCAGCCATGCGTGCGAGGAGAAGTTGACAGATCCAGCAAAAACTGCGACACAGGTTGATGTACTCCTCCTCTCCGAAGCGGCGGCAGCAACGACTGCTGCTCTTGCCATTGCAGCGGCCTCCTGCTGCGTCGTCGCTCCCAGGCACATCGAGTGGATGCAGCCATCCTGGTGCTTTGCTCCAATAATCTAGCCAAGATGGGGAAAGAACGCACTGTAGTTAAGAATACTAGAATAAAGTAGTAGATGCGTCAGAGTAGGAGTACAAGAGTAGTCAAAGTCAAGTACTACTAGATGCCTCTCCAACTGGCCAACTCTCCATCTCGCTAGGCTTTTGTAGCTGTTGAAAAGATTCGTCTCGCGATTTACATGCAAACTGTGCAATTAATTTTTTTTTTTATTTATATTTAATGCTCTATACATGTGTCAAAAGATTCGATGTGATATTTTTACAAAAAGTTTTTGGAGAACTAAACAGAGCCTAAAAATACTAGAATAAAGTAGTGGATGCGTCAAAGTAGGAGCACAGGAGTAGTCAAAGTCAAGTAGATGCCTCTGTAAGAGCAAGTTTAATAGTATAGCCAACTACTAACTCCAAAACTTCTATAGCCAATTTAATAGCTAATTCATATAATAGTTGCTTACTATACTATTAATATACGGTCTCACATGTCATACACACATTACGTCTTGTAGTCCGTGCTGTAGCTGACTACAGATCTGTAGCCCGCTGCTCTTCTCTCTCCTCTTTTATCTCTTTAAAATATGTTTATAGCTGGCTTATAGTATGCTATTGTACCTGCTCTAACCGACCAACTCTCCATCTCGATAGGCTTTGTGCCTTTTCCTTGCTAGGCTTTTGTACCTAGTTATTGAGAAATATAGCTGTTGTGTGCATGTGCCAGGCTCGTTTGGCTCGCGAGCTGGCTCGTTATAGCTAACGAGCTAAAATCATAGCTCGGCTCGTTAACAAATCTAAACGAGTCGAGCCGAGCCGAGCGGAGGAGTTAGACACGAGTCGAGCGAACTAATGAGCCACGAGCTTTTCGTCCGGCCCTACGGATACATGAGCAGCGGTGGAGTCAATCTTTTCTCCTTCCGTGTCGCCATGCTCTTGGATGTTCATTTTTATTGGTTGTGAATTAATTGTTTGTGATGTTGATTTGAGATCTTGGATATTTGTTGTTCTTGGTTGTGATTTCATTGTTATGTGATGTTGATTCGAGAGTTCGTTGTTTTTGGCCGTGGATTGATTTCGGGGGCAACGCCGGGGACGGATATATATCATGCATGCATGCTTACGAAGCCATTTTCTTTTCCAACGTAATGAAGTACATGCACGCTAAGACCCGATCGCACATACAATTAATTAATAACGCTCAATATGATGCGCAAGTAGTGATTGTACCACGTTGGCATTAATTTGTACGTACCGTTGACAATATTGTAAGAGCAGATACAATAGCAGACTATAAACCAACTACAAATATATTTTAAGTAGATAAATGAGGAGACAGAAGAGCACTGGGTTACAGATTTGTAGCCAGCTGTAGTACGGACTCCAAGACGCAGTGTGTATATGACAAGTGTGACCATGTATTAATAGTGTAGTATGTAACTATTGTATGAATGGGCTATTAGATTGGCTATAAATGAATTGGAGCTAGTAGTTGCCTATACTATTAAACTTGCTAATCAAGTAATCAACTGAGTTGTTACTAGGAAGAAGTCCATTTTACAATATTCGACTTTATTACGGTTGTCTTTGAGATAAGAGGAAAAGAGAAGAAGGACGAAAAACAAACAGAATTTATAGCAAGTTTTATATAGAATTTAGCAGTTTTGAGAACGTTTGTGTGAAAAATAACTGAATTTTCCTCTCTTCAAGCCATTTCCGAACTCAGCCTTACTGCCTAAAATATCAACATATAAAAACCTAAAAAAAAATTGTGCACTACACGATCACAAACTTGGCAAACCGTACACTTCTGAATCTTGTCCATAAGTTAAGAGTAATTTTGCTTTTAAGAAAACCAATTGTTAGGGTGGCATGGAAACACAAATTAGACATGCTGTCAAAAAGTGATTTACCATAAAAAATAATCCCTCCATATTTTAATGTATGACGCCGTTGACTTTTTAACCAACGTTTGATCACTCGTCTTATTCAAAAATTTTATGCAAATATAAAAATACTTATGTCATGCTTCAAGAACATTTGATGATAAATCAAGTCACAGTAAAATAAATTATAATTACATAAATTTTTTGAATAAGACGAAAGGTCAAACGTTTGTCAAAAAGTCAACGGCGTCGTACATTAAAATACGGAGGGAGTAGCTAGGTTCCCATCAGAAAAATCCCACAGAAAATTTGGTGGCGGGAATCTCTAGTGGGTCAAAAAACCGATAAACCTCATGTTTCCATGCATGTCTAACTTTTTGTCGTTTCACCAACAAGAATTAACTTTCTGCGTACTGTGTCACCAACCGCCAAAAGAAATTACATTCCACAACACCCGCAGGGTGTAGGCAGTGGCGGACCCAGAAAAATTGTACTGGGTGTGCCCATTCTAGCGATCGCTCCACCATATATTTTTTTAAAAGAGAACACCTAACTCTAACGGAAAAATTTTGACAGATTTTGGTCAGATTTTTCAAAATTCTATTCAAATGCGGTCCATAATTCATAAAAAAATAATAATTGAGAACAATCAATCCCATGTGATAATCTATCTAGTTGTTCTTCTTTTCCCCCCACCGTTTCTCTTCATCTAGTCATTTTCTCTTCCTCTGATTTGATTTTATGATGATTACAAAATCTTCAGACAAACCGTGATCATTGTTCTGTTCTATTTTCTGAGAGGATTCTATTTTTATGTCCTTTGATTGCATAATACATCCTAGTGTTTTTTCCAAAAAATAATTAGGTATGCCATGCCAACCCGGCACGCCCCCAGGTCCACCCCTGCCCGCAGGGCCGGGGGCACAACTATAAAATTCTGCAATGACAACATGGTCGATACATCGCGCCTAGATGAGCTGGGTGGGAAAAAGATATGTTTTTATTTATTAAATTGTATAAATTTATTAAAAATGTTTAGAAAATAGATTAAAAATGTCACTTAACACTGGCATGAGGCAGAGAAAACTACTCTCAAATTTTAAAACTAGTAAATGATTTAAAAAATATCGTACAATATTCTCATTTGCTTTGTGGATTTTTTTTATGGCCTACTCTTTCCGTTCCAAAAATATAAACATTTTTAGGATTCAATATTTGTACAATAATCTTAATATTTCTCTGCATACTTTTCATCGCAACCCATAACAACTATCTCTCACCTAATCACAATCATTTGTGACCTCAACCTTTGATTTCTATTAAAACTCTAAAAAAATTATTAACCATTGGAAAATTTGGCAACGGAAAAATAAGATATAGAGTAAATTTCATAAAACCATATATAGTTTAATCAAACCATCACAAAACTATAGATATATGGTGTGGCATTACAAAACTATAAATTTAGCGCGAACTTTTTTATAAAACTATAAATTTAGGGCTATATATCACAACCTACAAATTTTATATTAAAGTTATCACAAAACTAAAACTATTATTTGATTGGAGCTATAAACTTTATAGATTAATGATTAAATTGCCACTAAATTTATAGTTTTATGATAAATTTGGTACCTAATCTATAGTTTTATGATACTTCCTCTTAAATATATAGCTTTGTGGTAAATTTGATGCTAATTAAATTCTAGTTTTATCATACTAGACCTTAAATTTGTACTTCCTCCGTTTTATATTATAAGGCTTTCTACCATTTCTCACATTCATATACATGTTAATGAATCTAGATATATATGCACGCCTAGATTCATTAACATCTATATGAATGTGGATAATGCTATAAAGTCTTATAACCTGAAACGGAGGTAGTAATTATTTGTAATTTTGTAATAGTTTGATCAAATTATCTGAGATATAATTGGTCTGTGACAAATATATAGAGTTGAATGCCAAAGAAGCCAATTTGACTATCCATTATTTATATGTCTAAAAAATCTATAGTGCAACTTCCATTTCTCCATAATGTGTTCTATATCTTAGGCTGTGTTTAGATCCAAAGTTTGGATCCAAACTTTGCTCCTTTTCCATCACATCAACCTGTCATACACACACAACTTTTCAGTCACATCATATCATCTCCAATTTCAACCAAAATTCAAACTTTGCGCTGAACTAAACACAGCCTTACTGAACTTTTCAAAGGGGACTGAAGCCAGGTTTAATTACTCAGGACTCAATCAAGATGTCGATCGGTGGAAGAGGTCGTCGCGACGCTCCCATAAGGCCTCAGGATATCTTTACTCTACTTTAATGATTTTTCATGTATGAATACCTCCGTTCTTCTAATTTGTTCTAGACATTTTTAAATTATTAGAGCATTCAAGACGTGAGGTTGACTTTGAATTTGCATGACTTTATATCAAGATATGCTAATGAAGTTGCAATATCATGAAAGTATTTCTAAAAACAAATCTATTGGTACAATTTTCGTAAATGATTTTTTAATTATAATTTCAAATGTATGAACGGCATAGATTAATTATCGGACGCCAGTTAAAAATGAACAGAGGTAGTATGTATATTGACGGAACCACCACATGAAGCAGTGTCGTGGTCAATAGCTTTGATTTCATTTTGTTGGAGGTTACCTTGATACATCATACATCAAATTACGATCGAGCTAATCTTTCCAAAGCCCACATTAATTACATTTTTGGCTGTTGGATTAGGCAGTTCTTATCAATATTTATATTTTTGTCCACATATTACAACCATATGTGCATGAATCAATGTACCACAACATGAAAATAACATCACAAAATAGGAATATCGACTCCGGGCGCTAAGCTATCCCCATGTGAAGACGAAGACTTAGAACAAGTCCAAGTCGAGGCAGGATTTGTAAAAAATAAATCATTTTAGCTGGAGTATACAAGATCGTTTCTCCTGCGTCTATGGAAGAAGTGGCCACTGCTATATATCTTATCTTAGAGTTACTTGCTCACAAGTAGCTAGAGGTGAAGCAACCAAGGCCTACAATAACACAGACCATTAATCTCAGATCGTCCATGTCTCCATTCCACATACTAGCTGTTCTACTCTGGCTCTCCACAGCAGTATCGGCAGGTGATCTGCCGCCCAACTGCGAGAGAAGTTGCGGCGGTGTAGAGGTCCCTTACCCGTTTGGCCTAGACCCTGCCTGTGCCTTGCCCGGCTTCAACCTCACCTGCAACACCACTGGAGATGGCAAGCTTGCGCCGTATTTCTACAACGTGGAGCTGCTCAACATCTCACTGATAGAAGGCCACGTCCGCGTGAGGATGTTCATAGGCAACTACTGCTACAACAGTAGTTCTGGCGGCATGAACGGTACGAGCTGGACGCTGAACTTAAGGAGCACACCATACAGATTATCTGACTCCAACAACAAGTTCACGGTCATCGGGTGTCGAACGCTCGCTTACCTCAGGGCAGATGGCGTGCTAACCACTGGGTGTGTGGCAACATGCCAGGAAGACTACCTCACGAGACTCACAGACGGTGTTTGCTCTGGGATTGGTTGTTGTCAGACAGCAATCCCCAAGGGGCTCCAGCACTACCAGGTCACGTTTGACAAGGGCTTCAACACGACGGAGATCCACAACATGAGCCGTTGCAGCTATGCGGCACTCGTGGAGGCATCCAGCTTCAACTTCTCCCAGAACTACTCTACTTCTTCAGCGTTCTATGATCATTACCGTGGGCAAGCGCCGCTGCTTCTGGATTGGGCCATCGGAAACGAGACCTGTGATGTAGCACGAATGAAGTCAAATTACACGTGCATCAGCAGAAACAGCGAGTGCTTGAACTCGCACAACGGACCAGGCTATATTTGCAACTGCTCGAAAGGATTCTATGGAAATCCTTACATGAAGCAAGAGGATCCCAATAGCTGCCAAGGTGAAGTTGCATACAATCCCATCCTTTCAGCCATTATTGAGCAAGTTAAATTGAAATAAAGAAACATCTAAGGATATGGCTAGTAAATGTTAATTCAATATATATCTTCTTAAAGTAAGCGTAGGATGGACCTGCTTGTAAGTTGTTGTAGTTAATTAAAAATATTTTGTAACCGGATTTTAGAATTAATTTAGGGGTTCTTTTTATTTTAGAAAAATACTCCATTTTACATCAACTTTATTTAGTGAGTATCTAAAAATCATCCAGCAACTTGCAAAAATTGTTTTCGCGTAGTAGTGATTCTACATCTCTCACTAAAACTCTAGGGAGGCCAAATGTTCGAAAAAAATTGTAGCGTATATGTGGGTATCGAACTAAATACATCCAACAAAACTCATCCTACCAAAATTTGACAATTTTAGCAACTTACCGAAATTTGGCAATGTTAAATTTTTGAAAGGCATACTTTGGTATCAATATGAACAAGCCCTCGATCTTGCTTTTCGATTGGTAAGAGTTGTACCTTATATTATTTCCATCGCATCTGTAATGTGTCTTCAACTTATAAGGTGCAGTATAAGAATGTCTTCCAAGTAATATTTTGAATGTTCAATCATAGATTTTAAAAATTTTAAAAAAAAATTGTGGGAACTTCATTTGTATGCTCATATTTAAAATTGCAAGGTTTTCTAACGAAGCAACTGAATTTGATTTCTTAATGTCATTGCTATTCTGTTGCAGATATTGATGAGTGCAAGGAACCAAATAAGTACCCTTGCTATGGAAAATGCAGAAATAAAGTGGGAGATTATGATTGTACTTGCCCGTTTGGTACCAGAGGCAATGCCTACAAAGGACCATGCGACAGAGGGCTAGCTATTGGTACACACAAGACTTTCAATATTCCAATATTTAGACTTTTGAATAAATTTTGAATTTCTTGTTCGCACCAACATAGATCAATACATCTTTTTTGTGTGTTACTTATTGATTCATTTGAACATGTCATGGGCTAATTCCTCATGATATATAGTTGGGTTGAACATTTTTGCCTTCTTCTTGTTAGGAATTTGTGCCAGTCTTTTGGTTGCGCTAACAAGTTTGCTTGGGATAGAATGGATCAAGTACAAACAACGAATCAAAAGGCAAGGCCTCATGAGAAAGAGGGGTGAGTATTTTAATCTACATGGAGGCCAATTGTTGACAGATATGATGAATATAGAGAGCAACATTTCATTTAAATTGTATGACCGAGATGAAATTGAGTTGGCCACAAAAGGCTTTGACAAGATGTCAATCATTGGTGAAGGAGGTCAGGGTACTGTTTTTAAAGGGTATAATCTTGATCAGGTAAACAACCCTGTTGCAATCAAGAGGTGCAAGGGATTTGATGAGAATAGTAGGACAGAATTTACGCAAGAGCTGCTCATACTTTCTCGAGTCAACCATGAAAACATCGTGAAGCTAATTGGTGGTTGTCTGCAGTTTGAAGTTCCAGTGCTTGTGTATGAATTTGTCCCGAATAAGACTTTGCACTATCTAATTCACAGCCAAAATGATCCATCCATCAGAACACTGGAGATCCGACTAAAAGTTGCTGCCGAATCTGCTGAAGCATTTTCATATCTACACTCACTTGACCACCCTATCTTACATGGGGATGTCAAGTCGATGAACATACTGCTTAGTAATAATTTTGTTGCAAAGATTTCTGATTTTGGGTGCTCCAAAATTAGGGCAGCTGATGGACATGATGACGTGGTGAAAGGTACGATTGGCTATCTAGATCCAGAGTACCTGTTGAAGTTCGAGCTCACTGACAAAAGTGACGTGTACAGCTTTGGTGTCATTCTTCTTGAGCTTTTAACTCGTCGAACACCATTATCTAAGCAGAAGATCAGCCTCGCATCAGTATTTCAAGAGGCCATGAAGGAAGGCCTGTTTCTTGAGCTCATAGACTCAGAAATATTACACGAGGATAACGTGGGATTGATAAGTGATCTAGCAAGGCTGGCATGTCAGTGCTTAGCAATGACTAGTGATAGCAGACCAACAATGAGCAGGATTGCAGAGGAATTGCGACGAATAGAAAAACAAGTACAACAACACTGTGGGGTACTTACAAGTATTAGTTCATTGTCACTGTCAGCAAGTTCAGTTGCAGACACATTGTCAGAGCATTTCACAAGTGAAACCAATGGCTACGACAGCCTTAGGAGGGTGGCCGCAATGAGCGTAGAATTTGCTAGATGATCACACAAGTACTAAATGGTTGTCGTTTGAATGTGAGCGCTTCTGTTATATGCCAATATTATATTTGTCATTTGTAACTCCATTCTAGATATATAAATGATAATGATGTTGTTGTTAGTATGTCCCTCTAAAGAAAACAATATGTATCTTGGATCTGGTGTTGTGGCTAGTTATCATTACTTCAGGCTAAAGATATCTTGTTGTGCTTAATTTTAAGATTGGGAGGTTAATTATCTCCTCATTTATCTGAATAAGCCCCAAAGACCTTCAATCATGTTTCCCTCTACTCTCTAGATGGAGCACCGCCACCGACCTCGCTTAGTCTACTGAGTTCATTGCTTAGTCTACCAATCTCCATCCCACTTGTGGTTGTTAACATGCCTGAGCCAAAACACTGCCCCCACACCTACTACCTTACTATTGGACTCAAATAGTTCAATTGGAATTTATACCTAATACCCCTGATGAGATCACCTGGACCAGAACAGAATCTGGAATTTATACCTCCAAAAGCGCCTATAATGCACAATTCCTGGGTTCCTTTCCAAGGCCTGAATTCGGTACCATTTGGAAATCCTTCGCACAACCCAAGCAGATCTTCCTTGGATGGCTAATTCTACACCAGAAAACACTGACAGCTGAAAACCTACTCATCAGACATTAGCCTTGCGACTGGATTTGTTCTTTGTGCAGAGAAGCGTTTGAAGATGTTGATCACCTATTTAGGGATTGCCCCTTCACGAGAATGGTCCGGATCAAGGTGATGGGGCTGAGAGCGCCAGACCTGCAACCTCCTTCACATAATCTAACAGCCTGGGTTCAAGATCTAACAACAATTGGAGACAAATCTAAGAAAAAAAGAAACCTGGGATTGCTAATCTCATCTTGGTGGCACATCTGGATACAGAGAAATGCAAGAATTTTCAACAAAAAATCTCTGACGACCTCCAAGTAGCCAACCTAATCGTTGAAGGCATGGATTTCAGAGACTTTGCTTTTAAACCGCCCTAATCTTATTATGTAATTTTATGTACTAAAACTCCCTTTGGAAGGCTCTCGCCTTTGTTTTTTAAGACTTTCGCTTTTACTCCTAATATAATCGGCAGAGCTCATGCCGCTTTCAGATTCAAAAAAAAATAAAAAAAAAATTGGACTCAAATCGTGACTGAAATCTGGAACCGATAATTGGTGCGCGGAAACGATGCGGACGCTCAATGTTGACAACAGCAAGATCATACTTCAAATCATAATGGTGCAACCACCCAATGGCAACTAGATCTCTGGAAGGCACACTTTAATCTACAAAGATCAATTTATCCTAGAAGATGGTTACTCTTACTACTGTAAAATAAGCAAGGAAAAAAGAAGTACAGAGAAATGATAGCAATACCAACCGTGAAGTTATCAATGATCTTGCTTCCATCATTAGAAGATCTAACCAAAGTTGCCGAAGTCAAAACACTTGCAGCATCAGCATCTGGATCAGCTGGGATGAATAGGTCTGTACATCCAAATAACATGGTGCCTTCTACAGATAATAATACTTTCAACCGTCAGCTACTGTCAAATTAAATAAGGATGTGGAAAATAATGGCCATATAATATATAAAATTACCAATGAATGAAGCAAGGGAGACAACACGTTGGCGCAGTATTGAAGCAAGTGTGCCACAGATCAGTTCACTTGAGGACCTATCATCAGATATAGTCATGTTACCGAATCCAGCTTCAGGTACAACATCGATCCAAACAGATGGATCCTAGTGAGTTTACAATAGTACAATGTTGATAGGTACGGTAAAAAAAATAGAGGAAGAACATACTGGCACGGAATACTTTGTATAAGTGGCTCACCTGGCATCAGGGCTCCTTCACAAGCATTTTGGTTTTCATTGGAGCATCCTGTGTCATCATCTGTTCACTTGCTGGTAGTTGTCGGATGCTCTGATGTCAACATCTTTCTAACCCTGAAATTGAGGAAGCAAAATATAATATGCATGTCATCACCAATGACTTTCTCCTAGTGTAAGACCAATTACAACATCCCAAAATCAACTTTTAATATCAGAAAATACAGCTAAATTTCAGAGAAAGAAGGAACCCTTATGAAGAGCAGGCCATTGAGGTTAACATGAACAGACGGTGCAAAACAAAGATGAGATGGCACACGACAAAAAGCAAATAACAGAAGAGCAAGCATTAATTAAGAAAATGAAAATAAGGAAGTACCTGACCTACTGGGAGAGACGAAATCAAGGAGGAGATGACTTTGGACACTAACCGGGAGAGAAGAAATGGCAGAAACCACGGCGGCGGTGGCTGCCGGAGAGCTCTGCTCTGCCTCCAACGGTGATCGCTGGCGTTGCGGAAACCTACCTGCGATCCTGTCGCTGTTATCTCCTCCCGTTCGTGCAAACGGAAGAAGCGTCAGTTTTTCTTCTCCCTCAACCTAATCTCCGTGTACTTCTTTTCACAGGAAATCTTCCTCGTATACTTTGGTAATTATGGTAAGTTTTCATTCTGTAAATTATCGGGGTCGATTGACTTCTTATTATATTAAAACAAAACAAAACAAAAAAGAAAGAAAGAACTAGGAGATAAATTTGTATGGGAGGAGAGGGATTATTACGGAAAAGAAACTTGAAGATGTATCTTCATCCCTAGTGATTGAAGGTACATAAATATGGTATCCAATATTTCAACCATTCAAGACTGATATGTCTACAATTATTGAACACCGCATCAGATTAATTCAGAAGGCGAAGAGGAATAACAAGTTTGACTCAAAAAGTGCAAAATGAAAATCCTCAGGATGAATTATGAACTTCAAGAACAATAATGCTGGAAGCCATTGAGGATTTTCATTCATGGGAAGGATGCCAGGATGCCTTCCAAAACATCAACAGACACTCTTATGCTAGAGCTAAGCACAACAATTTAAGTACTATCAAGTACAAAATTATGATGAAAAGTAAGCTGAGAAAAAGCTAGCAGGTTAAACATGACAATGCACTCTAAGCAATGACTTGACAGTTTGCCAGATTCGCAAATAATGGGCAAGGTTTTCACAATTGACTTCATAGCAGACTGATTTGGCAGCACCCTGCACACCTTTCTCAGAGATCATAGGACAGCCACCAACTACCAGAGACTGTAATTTCTGTGCATGAGCCAGCTTGGTCATTCCAACATCAGTCACACGCTGACAATACCGGAGCGTGAGATTAATCAAGCATGGAAAATGTACAATGCAGAGCATCCCATGATCAGTTACATCCTCGCAATCCATAAGGGTGAGAGTTTCCAGGAACGGTGCAGATGAGAGGTCCTCCATCCCCTCATTATCGA
Organism: Oryza longistaminata; assembly: GCA_009805545.1. NCBI lineage: Eukaryota > Viridiplantae > Streptophyta > Magnoliopsida > Poales > Poaceae > Oryza > Oryza longistaminata. The sequence continues at coordinate 2,586,035 of CM020187.1, read as the reverse complement.
AGAAGAGGGCACCATTCAGGACGAGAACATGAATCGGACAAGACTGAACGAGCATCACAAGTCCCTCCTGTGTGAAGCCTATTTCAGGTGGATGCCAATGCTCACAGCCTGTAAATGTCAGTTGAACATGCTGAAGGAAAGGACAATTGAGGGCTAGAGCCTTGAGACTTTCATCGGTAAAACCCGTCCTGAAAACTATATCATCACCAACATTGTAGTGTTCAGGTTTCAGCCAAAGTGAGATGCTTTTAAGATTCTTGCAGGTCTGGGATAGTGCAATCATGTCATTGTTAATCAAACCGCTAACATACTCCAGGCTACCTGCACTTCCCCAACAGAAAACGAAGTCCTATTTCTGGGCCTTCTGGCTCTGTTACAATACGCACCAACCTCAAGTCCATCAAACCCTCGCACAAAAGATCATACCCGTAAGTGTGAGCCTTGTATGATGGGTCGTGATCTCTTCTGAAAATACTCCAAAAACTTTGTTCGTTTTCAAACTCAAATTTCTGAAGCTTCATCCATCCTGGGCCAAACATTAAAAAATGATACTGCCCTATTCCTTTGCAATTCTTCACTACAAGTTCTTCCAATGCTCCGTTAGTGCCAAGATGCTCCAACCACTCAGTGCTGCCAGCAATTCCCTTGCAATCGTTAAGGTAGACAGAAGATAGAGCCTTGCAACCAACAGCTAACAAGAGAAGCCCACTTGAAGTTAATTCTAGTATGGAGTTCAGCTTTAGAGACATCAACTTCTTGCAGTAAGTTAAGCAAGCAATACCAGAATCACTGATGTTTGAGCAGAAGCTTAAGGTGAGATCATTGAGCAAGGCACAGCGAGATGGAAGAAAAAGGAGACATTCGTTGTCAATCTGACTCGAGAAACGCCCAGGGGTCTTCCGTCTAGCTCCATAAGATGGTGGGCTAGACGACCTGAGTTCGAAGCCTCACTCCTTCTAACTATTTGATATTAGGTCATTCCCTAATATTCGCGTCTTTTGTTGTCAATCTGACTCCCATTACCAGATGTCCAACCAGAGTAATCAATCTCTACTTTGAGCAAATTGGGAAACCGGGAACAAAGTGTTGGGAAACCGGGAACAAAATGCATCTACATTTATATACAAACTAAAACCTGGAACTGATATATTTGGGAAAATAAACTGTAATTGATGAGGTAATTGAGGAATCCAAGGTTTTAGAAACAAAGCAGACTAGGTTTAACAGAAGCCTATAAAAAAATTGCAACAAGAATTCCCGGACTAACATATTTGGAAGTGCCCAAGTAAAGCCACCATATGCAACTGAACCAAATATTAGTGGTGTTTTTTTTTTCTATTTCAGAATGCACTGGTTTCTTCCTCGGTTATCTCGATTCTCGAGTTCCCAAACAAGAACTAAAAGATCAGGTAGAGGAGCAGAGACGAGACGTATATGTGTATATACCTCCAAGGAACCACGAACCAGTGGCCGGTGTTGAGGGTGGCGGAAGAGCCAAGAAGAGGCGGGCACCGTCGCCGGGGAGAAGAGGAGGGCGCGGCGGAGGCGGTCGTGGACAAGATGGATGCGCTGCGGAGGTGAAGGAGAGCGCCGCTCGAGGGGACGCCGGCCACCTCGCCCGCGGTCGGCGACGGCGAGTTCTTTTCCTTCTCTCGCCGGACTCCGGCGGCGGAGAGTGAGAAAAACCCTCGCGTCCTGGGCCTCTTGTTGGGCCCTGGGCTCCTGGCCGGCCCTAAGGTCTCTTTATTCTTTTTCAATTTTTCCCCTCTCCTTTATATATACTACTAGCATATGTTTTTTTTTTCAAAGCAAATGAAAATTTGATAATATATTGCAAATGTACCTTTTGCAACATTCTTTTTTTAAAAAGGAACATCTATTTTTTTTATAGTTCTTACACTGTGTGAAAGCCTATTTTTCACGTGAACTAAAAATTGTCCCTTAAATCATTTTTTAACTTTTCAAATATATCACGCTAATAAAATTTAATTTCTTATGTCCCTTCATCTCTTAGCCTATTTTTTCAAAATAAAACGCCTCCCGTAGGTTCATGAATGTTACTAATCACTATTCACGTGAAGTGAGCGTAGTTATGTTTCTTTTGTGGAACCAATCCACCCGGGTTCAAATATAGGATTTGACAAGGGTGCTCATATTTACGACTAAATATTCTTTCAATGGTAGGCAATCCACCCTCAATAGGATTTGACACGGGTGCTTATATTTACGGCTAAATATTCTTTCAATGGTAGGCGACATACTTCTCGACGACAGCTCGTGCTGACTTCACCAATCTTACGATATGTCGACTCAGTCTTTCAAAGGTACTCATATACACACTTAGAGACGTTTTTTCTCCAAATTCACGTTAATAACTTTCCATAAAAAGTATAAAGCAGGAGTTTTTTTTAAAAAAAATGTACAATGTTCTAAATTTTGAGTTTGAAAGTTTTAAAGATTGACTTCAAAGTTTGAAAATTTTAGTTAATGCTTCAAATTATTAGTAGAAATTTTACTCGGATTCTTAAATTTTGAAATGAAACTTTCCGTTGAAAAAGTCTCCGTTACTCAACTCTCAAAGTGTTGCTCGGAGTCGGAAGAAATCAGGTAAATTTGTACAAACATATCATGCCCACAGTCTTTTAATCCCTAGTGATCTGATTGAACGTACATACATCCAACATTTTCAACGATTGATTATTGATATATCCTACTGAAAACCGCATTAAATTAGGTCAAAAGGCAATGAGGAATAGCGAGTTTTGACTCCAAAGGTTGCAGAAAACGAAAATCCTGAGGCTGAATTATATGAATTTCAAGGTAAAATAAACTGAATAATCTTCAGAACATAAGCTGGAAATCATTGAGGATTTTCATTCATTGAGAACCATCTTCCAAAGTACACAGCAAGACGTTCTTATGCTAGAGTGGACCACAGCAATAAAAAGAACTGATAGTACTAGCAAGTACAAAACGATGGTGAAAGATGAATTTCTGAACTTCAAGACAAAATAAGCTGAACCATCTTCAGAACACTAGTGCTGGAAGTCACTGAGGATTTTCGTTCATTCCAATATCTACACCATAACACGTTCTTATGCTAGAGCTTTCCACAGTAATTAAGTACCGGCAAGTACAAAATGATGGTGAAAAGTAAGATGAGAAAAAGATAACTGGTTAACGCTAATGATGCACTCTAAGCAATGACTTAACAGCTTCAACACATCCTCTTATAATGGCCAAGACTTTTGCAATTCACTTCATAGCAGACTGATTTGGCTGCTCCCAGCACACCTTTCTGGGAAATGTAATCACAGCCACCAACGTCCAGAGACTGTAATTTTTGTGCATGAGCCAGCTCGCTCAGACCAACATCAGTCACATTATGACAAAACCGGAGTGTGAGGTTAATCAAGCTTGGAAAATGCACAATAAATCGCATCCCACGATCAGTTACTTCGTTGCAATCAATAAGGCTGAGTGTCTCCAGGAATTGTGCAGAGGATAGGGCCTTCATCCCCTTGTTATTGAAGAAGAGGGCGCCATTTAGCACAAGAACACGAATCGGACAAGATTGGACGAAACTCACAAGTCCCTCCTGTGTGAAGCCTATTTCAGGGGGATCCCAGTGCGCACAACCTGTAAATGTGAGTTCAACATCCTGAAGCAAAGGACAGTTGAGGGCTAGAGCCTTGAGACTTTCATCAGTAAATCCTGTCCTGAACTCTATATGACCATCAACAACGTAGTGTTCTGGTTGTAGCCAAAGCGAGATGCTTTTAAGGTTTTTGCAGGCCTGGGATAGCACAATCATGTCATTGTCAATAACACCAGTAACATACTCCAGGCACAATTTCTCTAACGCCTTGCACTTCCCCAACAAAAAACGAAGTCCTATTTCTGGGCCTTTTGGATCTGTTACAAGACGCACCAACTTCAAATCCTTCAAATTCTCACAGCACAGTTCATATCTATGTGTGTTAGCCTTGACTGATGAGCCATAATGTGGGTGAATACTAAAAAAGTTCTCCTCGTTTTCATACTCAAATGTCTTAAGCTTCATCCATCCAGGACCAAACTTTAAAAAGTCATATTGGCTTACTCCCTTGCAATTGCTGACGATGAGTTCTTCCAATGATCCGTCACTGCCAAGGTACTCCAGCCACTCAGTGCTGCTAGCAATTCCCTTGCAATCATTAAGGTAGAGAGAAGATAGAGCCTTGCAACCAAAAGCTACCATGAGAAGCCCACTTGAAGTTACTTCTGGTATGGAGTTCAGCTTCAGAGACATCAACTTCTTGCAGTAAGTTAGGCAAGCAATACCAGCATCATTGATTTTTGAGCAGAAGCTTAAGGTAATATCATTAAGCAAAGTACAACAAGATGTAAGAACAAAGAGACCTTGGTTGTCAATATGGTTCCCATTGCCAGGTGTCGAACCAGAGTAATCAATCTCTACTTTGAGCAAATTAGGAAACCGGAAACAAAGTGCTGAGAGATCTTCTGTTGAAAGTCCACAACCAATGCAAATAGTAGCCCTTTGCTCCGCATCGATGGCGTAGAGCTGCTTCGACACAAGAGAGACAGAATTCAGATCGCTTGTCCTTGTAATCCGCTTGAGAATCTCTATGATTTGTTCCTCGGAGAGATGCTCCATTGAGAAATACAGCAGAGCAACTTAGGTATTTCAAGGTGTAGCAGGTGTCCAGAGCCCTGGATTAAAATTAATGAAATCATAATGAACCACATGAATATATGATGGAAAATTCAAGTAGCATATTCATACTGATGAAACATAAAACTTTTCGCTTTTTCCTGTACATGTTTGCGTTTCATGGTTCGTTTGCTGATCTTCACAAATAGATCAAGTAAGTAACCTATTTATTCATCAACAAAATGATTAATAAAGGCAGAATCCTATTAATTTATCTCGAAATCAGTTAACACAGAGTAGCTTTGCAAACCTAGAAGGGAATTAATGTATATATTGGTTTACAGGAACAATTGATAAATAAGGGATCGACGACTAAACGAATTAAAATCTTAGAATTGCTGGTTGAAAGGAACGAACGAATTATATTCCACAAAACAATTAATAAAAAAACATCAGCATTTATACAAACTAAAAACTGGAACTTACGAGGCAATTGATGAAACAAGCAGGGCTAGGTTTTTTAAAAAAATCATAAGAAATTGCAACACGAATCTGCTGGATCAACATATTTCGAAGCATCCAGGTAGAAGAACCATCATGCAACTGAGCCGAAGATTAAAATTTCTTTTTATATTCAATCTCAGAACGCACTTGTCTCCTCTTCGGTAATCTCGAGTTCTCACTTCTCAGCCAAGAACTGAAAGCGCAAGGTAGATACATACCTCGAAGGAATCGGCGATCGGTGGCCGGGATTGTTCCTTGAAGAGGAACCAAGAAGAGGGCGGGCGGGAGAGTACCAGCCGAACAGGGCCGGGCGGGGAGGAGGTGACCGTGGAGGAGGAGGAGGAGGAGTAGGGGTGGATGCGGCGGAGGTAGAGGAAAGCCTCGTTCGCGCGGCCACCTCGCTCCCGCTCCGCCGCAGTGTCGGGCCCCGGCGGCGAGCTCTTCTCCTTACTCCGGGCAGCGGCGGAGAGTGATAAAACCCTCGCGTCGCTCGTGTCGCGTTCCTGGGCCTCCTGGCCCATTGGGTCGGTTTGTTTTGTTTATTTTTCTCCCTTTTTTTCATTTTCTTTATATTTGAATAAAAATACCAGCATATGTTTTTTTCTTGAAAGGAAATTAAACTTTAATAATAGTATATGTAGAAAATTCACCTTATCGCAACTTTTTTTAAAAAAAATGGAGAACTCTTTTTTTCCTCTTATATTGTGTGAAACCCTATTTTTCATGTAAACTAAACATTGTTGAAAAACTGCCTATTTTACTCGCTTGAATTATTTTACCCAATCACTTGACACCTAAACTATTTGCTGTCTTATTTTACAGCCTCAGACTATTGAAAATGACTCGTGTTACTCCCTAACAAAATTTCTGTTTTTTTTTTATCTATATAAGCTGTATAAAGAGAAATGCTACTCGGCAGTAAAATAAACAATTTTTAATAGTTTAATGGTAAAATGAGAAAAAAATAGTTTAGGGGTTAACTCATCCAGCAAAATATTTTGGGAGAGTAACATAGACTTTCTTTTTTTTAAAAAAAAAGGGTCCCTTATTTCATTTTAATCTTTTTCAAACACAACCAAATACTGTCGTAATCAAATTTAGCATTTTATTTCCCCTCATCTCCGAACTCATCATTTTTAAGAGCAACGTCGCCCATATAGGTTCATAATATTACTAATCAAATCTTTGTTGTCACCGTTCATAGTAATACTTCAGTTCTAAATGTTTATTGACTTAAGAGTAAACTGAATCTGGACCAAATTTTCTAAATAATTCTAAAGTAGTACATCTTAAAATGTGGAGAGTCTTTCTCCGTCAAACTAATCTTTTGGGTTATATAAGCTTATGATCTGAAATTGTAGGTCGAGTTGAACCTATGGGATAGCAAACCCAACATGCATGACTTGAGTGGGCCATAGGTGGTGGACCAAGTTACACACTCTAACAACTGGTATTTATAGAGCTTAGGTCTAAAAACACATCAGAGTGGATATGCATACCACTACATTGTATTGTACATGGGCATGGCCAACCCCTTGGAACAAGATCCGGAGCCGGTGATGCTGCAGCAGAGGATCCGTATCACCCTCTGTGTCTATGGCAAAAGAAAGAAAAGAACGATATGGGGGAATTAAATCAAGTGAGCTTTCAATAGAAATTTAGTGAGATTAGGATGTACTACAGGTTTTCGTCTCTTTGAGCGTGTTTTAAGGAGCAAATTCGTGGATGTGCGTGTGTAGTGGTGTAAATCCGTATGCGTAATCGAAGGAAAAAAAGGAGCCTGTAGCACAAGTGCAGCAAGTTTGTACACATTACGCTGTAAAAAAATGTTTGCTCACTCAGGAGTGTGGGTCAACTCAAGACAAAATTACACATTTACACTTAGGCCGTGTTTAGTTTCCCCCTATTCCCAACTTTCCATCCCATCGTATCACATAAAAACTTTCTACACACATAAACTTCCAATTTTTTTTTCAAACTCTCAACTTTCTTCAAACTTTCAACTTTTTTCAGGAACTAAACACACCCTTAGGACCAGCCAAATGTTGTTTGTGTAAGAACTGATCAAGCATTCCCAAGTTTAATGAAATATATATTTGCAACTAAAATTATGACAAGCTGAAAACCACGATAAATGCAAAGGCTACCAACACCAAGTTTGACAATAAAATTCAGTACACTAGCTGGGGACACAATGATGAGATGCCTGCAGAGTACTACTAGTACATATACTTTGCTCAGTTGCTCTTATGTTTAGAGCGAATAACAGGAACAAAAGGGAAAAGTAAAATCAAGTTCAAAAATGGCGGTGAAAACTGAAAAGTCCGATCACAGAGACAATAGGGTTAACAGCAAAAGCAACCAATTAACAGCCTCAATCAACGAGTCTTTTAAGATGGGTAGCACCTGATCTGGCCGAGTTGGGAAAGTACTGGACTGATCTAGCTGCGCCCTGCACAGCATTTTCAGATATATTAGAGCAGCCTTCAACAACCAGAGACTGTAATTTCTGTGCATGTACAAGCTCAGCTATTCCAACATCTGTCAAACCAGGACAATACTGAAGCTTGAGATCAGCCAGGCATGGGTAGTGCACAAGGAAGCACATTCCGTAATCAGTTATCTTCTTGCAATCGACGAGGCGGAGTGTCTCCAGGAACGGTGCAGATGAGAGTCCCTTCATCCCGACCTTCGGTACACTTTACCCGTGATAAAACCCTCGCGTCGCCCGTGTCGCGTTCCTGGGCCAGGACTCCTGGCCCATTGTGTCGTTTTGTTTTGTTTATTTTTTTTCCTCTTTTCTTCATTTTCTTTATTTCTTAGAATAAAAATACCAGCATATGTTTTTTTCTTGAAAGGAAATTAAACTTTAATAATAGTATATGTAGAAAATTCACCTTGTCGTAACTTTTTCTAAAAAATAAATGGAGAACTCTTTTTTTCCTCTTATATTGTGTGAAGCCCTATTTTTCATGTAAACTAAACATTGTTGAAAAATTGTTTATCTTACTCCTTGAATTATTTAGCCGATCACATAACCCTACACCCTAAAACTATTTAAAATGACTCACGTTACTCGTAACAAAAATTTCTGTTTTTTTTCTATCTATATAAGTTGTATAAAGAGAAAAGCTACTCGTCAGAAAAATAAACTATTTTTAATAGTTTAACGGTAAAACGAGGAAAAAATAGTTTAGGGGTTAACTCATCCAATAAAATATTTTGGGAGAGTAGCATAGACTTTCTTTTTTTTAAAAAAAAACGTCCCTTATTTCATTTTAATCTTTTCAAATACATCCAAATACTGTCGTAGTCAAATTTAGCATTTTATTTCCCCTCATCTCCGAACTCATTATTTTTAAGAGTAACGTCGCCCATAGGTTCATAATGCTACTAATCAGATCTTTGCTGTCACCGCTCATCGTAATACTTCAGTTCTAAATGTTTCTTGATTTAAGAGTAAACTGAATTCGGACCAAATTTTCTAATTAATGATGAAGTAGCACATCTTAAAAGGTGTAGAGTCTTTCTTCGTCAAACTAATCTTTTGGGTTATGTAGGCTTATGATCTGAAATTGTAGATCGAGTTGAACCTATGGGATAGCAAAGCCAACATGCATGACTCTTTGTGGCCCATAGGTGGTGGACCAAGTTACGCACTCTAACAACCGGTATTTATAGAGCTTAGGTCTAAAAACACATCAGAGTGGATATGCATACCACTACATTGTATTGTACATGGGCATGGCCAACCCCTTGGAACAAGATCCGGAGCCACTGCTGTTGCAGCAGAGGATCCGTATCACCCTCTGTGTCTATGGCAAAAGAAAGAAGAGAATATGGGGGAACTAAATCACCAACCCATCATGTCAAAGTTCTGGTGCCCATAAATATTACACATGCAAGTGAGCTTTCAATAGAAATTTAGTAAGATTAGGATGTACTACAGGTTTTCATCTCTTTAAGCGTGTTTTAAGGAGCGAATTCGTGGATGTGCGTGTGTAGTGGTGTAAATCCATATGCATCAGCCGTGTAACCGAAGAAAAAAAAAGGAGCCTTAGCACAAGTGCAGCAAGTTTGTACACATTACGCTGTAAAAAAATGTTTGCTCACTCAGGAGTGTGGGTCAACTCAAGACAAAATTACACATTTACACTTAGGACCAGCCAAATGTTGTTTATGTGTAAGAACTGATCAAGCATTCCCAAGTTTAATGAAATATATATTTGCAACTAAAATTATGACAAGCTGAAAACCACGATAAATGCAAAGGCTACCAACACCAAGTTTGACACCAAAATTCAGTACACTAGCTGGGGACACAATGGTGAGATGCCTGCAGAGTACGCAGAGTACTACAAGTACATATACTTTGCTCAGTTGCTCTTATGTTTAAAGCGAATAACAGGAACAAAAGGGAAAAGTAAAATCAAGCTCAAAAATGGCGGTGAAAACTGAATAGTCGGATCACAGAGACAATAATAGGGTTAACAGCAAAAGCAACCAATTAACAGCCTCAATCAACGAGTCTTTTAAGATGGGTAGCACCTGATCTGGCCGAGTTGGGAAAGTACTGGACTGATCTAGCTGCGCCCTGCACAGCATGTTCAGATATATTAAAGCAGCCTTCAACAACCAGAGACTGTAATTTCTGTGCATGTACAAGCTCAGCTATTCCAACATCTGTCAAACCAGGACAATACTGAAGCTTGAGATCAGCACCTGCAAATGTGAGCTCGATATCCTGAAGTAATGGACAGTTTGTGGGCTAGCATCTCAAGGCTTTCATCAGTGAAACCCATCCTAAAAACCTCATGTTCATGGAAGCGTCGAGGCATCATCCAAAGTGAGATGCTTTTAAGGTTCTTGCAGCTCTGGGATAGCACAATCATGTCCTTGTCAATAAGACCGCCAACATACTCGAGGCATAGTTTCTCTAACGCCTTGCACTTCCTTAGCAGAAAACGTAGTCCTATTTCTGGACCTTCTGGCTCTGTTCGAAGTCGAGCCAGCCTTAAATCCTCCAAATTCTCACAGCACAGATCATATTTATACACACAGTTAGCACTGTATGAGGGGTCATGGCGAGTGATGAAGTGGTTCACCATGGTTTCCTTGTTTACAAACACAAATTTCTTAAGCTTCATCCATCCTCGACCAAACTTTAAAAAGTCATACTGGCTTATTCCCGGGCAATTATTGACGACGAGTTCTTCCAATGATCCATCACTGCCAAGGTACTCCAGCCACTCAGTGCTGGCTGCAATTCCCTTGCAATCATTAAGGTAGAGAGAAGATAGAGCCTTGCAACCGAAAGCTACCAAGAGAAGCCCACTTGAAGTTACATCTGGTATGGAGTTCAGCTTCAGAGACATCAACTTCTTGCAGTAAGTTAGGCTAGCAATACCAGCATCATTGATCCTTGAGCAGAAGCTTAAGGTGAGATCATTAAGCGAATTACAAGAAGATGAAAGAACAAAGAGACCTTGGTTGTCAATATGGTTCCCATTGCCAGATGTCGAACCAGAGTTACCGATCTCTACTTTTAGCAAATTGGGAAACCGAGAACAGAGTGCTGAGAAATCTTCTGTTGAAAGTCCACAACCAATGCAAATAGTAGCCCTTTGCTCCGCATCAATGGCGTAGAGCTGCTTCGACACAAGAGAAAGAGAATTCAGATCGCTTGTCCTTGTAATCCTCTTGAGAATCTCTATGATCAGTTCCTCGGAGAGACGCTCCATTGAGAAATACAGCAGAGCTAGTTAGGTATTTCAAGGTGTAGCAGTTGTCCAGAGCCCTGGATTAAAATTGATGAAATCATAATGAACCGCATGAATATATGATAGAAAATTCATGTTGCATATTTATACTGATGAAACAAAAAACTTTTCGCTTTTTCATGTGCATGTTTGCGCTTCACGGTTCGTTTGCTTATCTTCACAAATAGATCAAGTATGCAACCTATTTATTCATCTATAAAATGATTAATAAATGCAGAAACATATTAATTTATGTCGAAATCAGTTAAAACAGAGCAGCTTTGCAAACCTAGAAGGGAATTAATGTAACAAGCTACTATGTATCTTGGTTTACAGGAACAATTGATAAATAAGGGATCTACTACTAAACGAATTACAATCTTAGAATTGCTTGTTCAAAAGAACAAACGAATATTCCACAATTCAATTAATAAAAAAGCATCAGCATTCATACAAACTAAAACCTGGAATTTACGAGGCAATTGATGAAACAAGCAGGCTAGGTTGAACAAAAAGACAAGAGAAACTGCAGCACGAATCTGCTGGATTAACATGTTTCGAAGCGCCCAGGTAGACACATCATGCAACTGAGCCAGAGATCAAAATTTCTCCTTTTTTTTTACTTATTCATTTTTTTAATTTTTTTTTTTGTATCTCAGAACGCACTGGTTTCTTCCTCGGTAATCCCGAGTTCTCAGCCAAGAACTGAAAGAGCAAGGTAGAGGAGCAACGGCGAGACATAGATGAATTATGAAAATATATGTACCTCGAAGGGATTGTTTCTTGAAGAAGAACCAAGAAGAGGCGGGGGAGGAGGTGACCGTGGAGGAGTAGGGGTGGCCGCGGCGGATCGAGGTGGAGGAAAGCCCCCGCTCGAGCTCGATCGATTCCTGGATGAATCGCTCGCGCTCGCCGACGCCGCAGTGTCGGGCACCGGCGGCGAGCTCTTCCCCTTCCCCCGGCGGCGGAGAGGAATAAAACCCTCGCGTTGTTTGTGTCGCGTAATTGGGCCTCGGCCTCCTGGCCCTTTGGGTTTTTTTTTTTTTTTGGGAAAGAAAATTGAAATTTTATAAAATGTAGAAAATTTACTTATGCCAAATTTTTTTCGAAAGAACAAGAAAACTTTTTTTTTGTTAGAATCTGTGAAAGCCTGTTTTTCACATAAGTTAAATTTGTCAAAAAAAAAGTCCATTTAACATGCTCAAATTATTTTAACTGATCACTTAACCCACAGACTATTTGCTGCCTTATTTTACACCCTCGGACTATTGAAAATAGTTCATGATACTCCGTAAAGAAATTTCTCCTTTTTCTTCTATGTAAATCGTATTTTTGCACTGAAATTTGATAGGATTGATAGATGAATTATAATTTACATCTTAATATTTTTAAAATTTTGGAACTTTGGTAGTGTTGTCACCTATGGCTTAAAAATTCATCTTAAAATATGACTTCTATAAAGGGGCATGCCACTAAGCTGTAAAATAAATCATCTTTAGCAGTTTAAGAGGTAAAATGAGCCAAAATAGTTTAGGGTTAAGTGATCTAATAAAATATTTCTAGGTGTAACATGGACTTTTTTCCCATAAAAAATTGTCCCATAGGTCATAGATCCAAGTACTATAAATTAGAGTACAATATGGCATATTCCGTGTTAGATCAACTTATTCTGGAACGAAGAGAGTACATGGGCATGACTTATAACTACCCATAGGGTTGTTGGTCCCCCTATAACATATAAGATTGAAAGAAAAGAACAAAATACACGCAATACGGGAACCTGGTAAAGCACAGAGATGTGGTAAAGTCATAGCTTCATGACTCGACGCATTAGAGTTTAAAGTCCTTGTGTTCACGAATATTATACAGATGTAAGTGGACTTTTCACATGAATTTAGTCAAATCAGGGACGCGCTGCTGGTTTTTGTTTTTTTAGCATGTGTTAGGTGGCATATTAGCGATAATGTGTGCATAGGGGTGTACGCATCTACCATTTAGGCCTTGTTTGGTTGGGGAAAAATTTTAGATTTGGTTGTCATATCAAATATACGGACACACATTTGAAGTATTAAACATAGTCCAATAACAAAACAAATTACAGATTCTGCCAGGAAACTGAGAGATGAATTTGTTAAGCTTAATTAATCCATCATTAGCAAATGTTTACTGTAGCACCATATTATCAAATCATGGCGCAATTAGGCTTAAAAGATTTGTCTCGCAATTTACACGCAATTATGTAATTGATTTTTTTTTGCCTACATTTAATACTACATGTACGTGTCCAAATATTTGATGTGACAGCGTGAAAATTTTTGTTTTAGGAACTAAACAGGGCCTTAATAGAAAAAAGAAGGAACCTGAAGCACAACTGTTACAGCAGCACGTTTGCTCACATATTACGCTGTAAAAAAGTGTTTGCTCACTTAGGAGTGTGGGTCAACTCAGGATAAGATTACACATTACACGTAGTACCAGCCAAATGTTGTTTATGTGTAAGAACTGATCAGGCATTCCAAAATTTGATGAAAGATATATTTGCAACTAAAATTATAACAAGTTGAAAACCACGATAAATGCAAAGGCTACCAACAAGTTTGACGCCAAAGTGAAAAATTCCGATCGCTGGAGACTACTCTTCTGAACATTAGCTGTCGACACAGATTGATGAGATGCCTGCAGAGTACATCATCATATGGTTTGCTCAGTTGCTCTTATGCTTAGAGAGAATAACAGGAACAAAAGGGGCAAAGTAAAATCAAGTTCAAAAATGACAGTGAAAACTGAAAAGTCAGATCACGGATACAATAGGGTTAACAGCAAAAGCAACAGCTCCATCTGAGAAATCCACCGATGATGTGCGGTCAGCAACGAATTAACAGCCTCAATCAATGCAGTCTTTTAAAATGGGCAGCACATGATCCGGCAGAGTTGACAAAGTACTGGACTGATCTAGCTGCGCCCTGCACAGCATTTTCAGATATATTACAGCAGCCATCAACAACCAGAGACTGTAATTTCTGTGCATGTACAAGCTCAGCTATTCCAACATCTGTCAAACCAGGACAATGCTGAAGCTTGAGATCAGTCAAGCATGGGTACTGCACAAGCAAGCACATTCCAGAATCAGTAATCTCATTGCAATCGACGAGACTGAGTGTCTCCAGGAATGGTGCAGATGAGAGTCCCTTCATCCCCTCGTCATTGAAGAAGAGGGCACCGTTTAGTGTGAGAGCACGGATTGGGCAAGAATGCATGAGCTTCACAAGTCCCTCCTGTGTGAAGCCTATATATGGAGGCTTCGAGTGCTCAACACCTGTAAATGCAAGCTCAACATCCTGAAGCAAAGGACAGTTGTGGGCTAGAGCCTCAAGGCTTTCATTAGTAAAACCCGTCCTGAAAACTATGCCATCAGGTTCATGGTAGTGTCGAGGTATCATCTAAAATGAGATGCTTTTAAGGTTCTTGCAGCTCTGGGATAGCACAATCATATCCTTGTCAATAACACCATTAACGTACTCCAGGCATAGTTCGCATAGTTTCTCTAACGCCTTGCACTTCCTCAGCAGAAAACGTAGTCCTATTTCTGGGCCTTCTGGCTCTGTTATAAGTCGAGCCAGCCTTAAATCCTCCAAATTCTGACAGCACAAATCATATTTATACACGCAGTTAGCATTGTACGAGGAGTCATGGCTGGGGCCAAAGTGTTTCCACAAGCTTTCCTTATTTTCAAACTCAAATTTCTTAAGCTTCATCCATCCTCGACCAAACTTTAAAAAGTCATACTGGCTTATTCCCTGGCAATTGTTGACGACGAGTTCTTCCAATGATCCATCAGTGCCAAGGTACTCCAGCCACTCAGTGCTGCCAGCAATTCCCTTGCAATCATTAATGAAGAGAGAAGATAGGGCCTTGCAACCAAAAAATAGCATGAGAAGCCCACTTGAAGTTACTTCTGGTAGGGAGTTAAGCTTTAGAGATATCAACTTCTTGCAGTAAGATAGGCAAACAATAGCAGCATCATTGATTTTTGAGCAGAAGGTTAAGGTAATATCATTAAGCAAAGTACAACAAGATGAAAGAACAAAGAGACCTTGGTTGTCGATATGGTTCCCATTACCAGGTGTTGAACCAGAGTAATCGATCTCTACTTTGAGCAAATTAGGAAACCGGGAACAAAGTGCTAAGAAATCTTCTGTTGCAAGTCCACAACCAAGGCGTATAGCAGCCCTTTGCTCTGCATCGATAGTGTAGAGCTGCTTCGACACCAGGGAAAGAGAATTAAGGTCGCTTGTCCTTGTAATCTTCTTGAGAATCTCGATGATTAGTTCCTCCGAGAGATGCTCCATTGAGAAACGCAGCAGTGCTAGTTAGGTAATCTCAAGGTTCAGCAGGTATCCAGATCCCTGGTCAAAATTAAGGAAATTATAATGAACCACATCATGGCAAAATGTCTGCGAAGCATACAGACAGTAATGAAATGCTAAACCTTTTGCTGAATGTGTTTCCAGTTTGCCTACTTATCTTCGCAGATAATGAGATAAACAAATAAGAACAAGCAAGAAAATAACCTATTTATTTATTTATTCATCTACAAAACATTAATGAACATAGTAACTTATTTAATTACTTGCCTCCAAATCAGTTAGCATAGACAAACTTTTGAATCTGTACTCTGTAGGCAGAAAATTTGAAGTAATGTAACAATCTACATATCTCAATTCTAATGCTGGTTAAATAAATCAATGTTCCACAAAATGTCTGCAATTATATGAATTAAAATCTGAAATTGCCGGTGCAAACAAAGCGAACTAACTTTAACAGGATCTGTTGGAATGAAATATTTGGATGCACAGGCAACTTAGTAAACCCATCATATGGTTGAGCGATTTTTCTTGGATCTGTTGGCCCAAAACCGGGAGACGTTGGCCCAAAACCAGGAGAAAGCCTCGCTACACCCCAAAAGCTAGCTCAAGAGGTGAGAGGCTCCCCCACTTTTAAGTTGGTTCAACTCCCCCTAGATTAGCAATGTGGGACTATTCCCAACAATCTCCCCCTAGATTAGCAATGTGGGACTATTCCCAACAATCTCCCCCGTCACACATTGGTGCCCCTTAGCCCTGACCAAAATAAATCATAAGTTGTAAAATAAATCATGTTTAACAGTTTAAGGGGTAAAATGAGCCAAAATAGTTCAGGATTAAGTGATCTAATAAAATGTTTGTAGGAGTAACATGGACTTTTTTTCCCGTAAAAATTTGTCCCTTAATTCATTTTGATCTTTTCAAACACATCCAAAGACTCTGTCCTAATCAAATTTAGCATGTTATTTCCCCTCATGTCCAAACTCATTTTTCAATACCAATGTCGCTCATAGATCAAATATCTTAATACTATGAATTTGAATTAGAATATATCGTATCTCGTATTAGATTAACTTATTCTGAAACGGAGGGAATACATGGGGCATGAACTACAACTGCCCGTAGAGTTATAGGGTCCCCTATAATATATAGGCCCCTTGTCTCTGTCTATGGTTGAAGATTGAAAGAAAATAACAAAACACCTCTAATGCAGGAGCCTTGTAAGCGCAAAGATGTGGTAAATTTCACCCGTTAGAGTTTAAAGTCCTGCTGTTCACAAATATTACACAGATGTAAGTGGGCTTTCAACATGAATTTAGTGAAATCAGGAATGTGTTGTTGATTTTCTTTTTTTAGGATGTGTTAAGTGACACATTAGCGGTAGTGCGTGTGTAGGGTGTATGCATCTAACATTTAATAGAAAAAAGAAGAGGACTGCTATGCAACGGAATCCCGTTTTCGAATGGGATGATACCGGTTAGGTATCAGGTCCTTATACCTCTGAGGTAATCATGTCCTAAAACCTAACCGGTATCAAGTGATACCTATCAAGTATCAGACGATTCCTACCACGTATCAGGTGATACTCGTGAGGTATCATGTGATACCTATCAGATATTAGATGATTTCTATCACGTATCGGGTGATACTTGTGAGGTATCAAATGATACCTACCAAATATCATGTGATTCCTACTAGGTATCAGGAGCTGAGCACCGAGGCATCGTCGCCGGTGGCCCCACCCTCTACGCCCCATGTCAGAGGTCGTCGCCGGTGGCCATGTCCTCAGTCATCCACGCCTCATGTCGGAAGTCGTCGCTGGCGGCCGCGTCCTCCGTCATCCACACCCCATGTCAGAGGTCATCGCTGGCGGCCGCATCCTCCGTCATCCACACTCCACGTCGGGGCTTGT
>CM020187.1:2558348-2568696 GCA_009805545.1 Oryza longistaminata | reverse complement strand
CTCCCCCTAGATTAGCAATGTGGGACTATTCCCAACAATCTCCCCCGTCACACATTGGTGCCCCTTAGCCCTGACCGGCCCCACACACAGGCACATACGGGACTCACACCTGCGGTCCACTGACCAGCCCCACACACGGGCACATACGGGCCTCACACCTGCGGTCCACTGGGCTTTAGGCTTACACCACCCTGAGTGTGCACAAGCACTAAAGATTGTGGGTTTGGCTCTGATACCACTTGTTGGCCCAAAACCGGAGATGTTGGCCCAACCGGGAGAAAGCCTTGCTACACCCCAAAAGCTAGCTCAAGAGGTGAGGGGCTCCCCCCACTTTTAAGTTGGTTCAACTCCCCCTAGATTAGCAATGTGGGACTATTCCCAACAATCTCCCCCGTCACACATTGGTGCCCCTTAGCCCTGACCGGCCCCACACACAGGCACATACGGGACTCACACCTGCGGTCCACTGACCAGCCCCACACACGGGCACATACGGGCCTCACACCTGCGGTCCACTGGGCTTTAGGCTTACACCACCCTGAGTGTGCACAAGCACTAAAGATTGTGGGTTTGGCTCTGATACCACTTGTTGGCCCAAAACCGGAGATGTTGGCCCAACCGGGAGAAAGCCTTGCTACACCCCAAAAGCTAGCTCAAGAGGTGAGGGGCTCCCCCCACTTTTAAGTTGGTTCAACTCCCCCTAGATTAGCAATGTGGGACTATTCCCAACAATCTCCCCCGTCACACATTGGTGCCCCTTAGCCCTGACCGGCCCCACACACAGGCACATACGGGACTCACACCTGCGGTCCACTGACCAGCCCCACACACGGGCACATACGGGCCTCACACCTGCGGTCCACTGGGCTTTAGGCTTACACCACCCTGAGTGTGCACAAGCACTAAAGATTGTGGGTTTGGCTCTGATACCACTTGTTGGCCCAAAACCGGAGATGTTGGCCCAACCGGGAGAAAGCCTTGCTACACCCCAAAAGCTAGCTCAAGAGGTGAGGGGCTCCCCCCACTTTTAAGTTGGTTCAACTCCCCCTAGATTAGCAACCCTAGATTAGCAATCTGGGACTATTCCCAACAGGATCTCTCTAACTAATACGCGGCCTTCTTACTTGGTCATCTCAACCAAGAAGAAAAGCGAGAGGACGGGGAGGCGACGTATATACCTCAAAGGAAACGGCCGGCGATCTGCCGGCGGCTTAGGGTTGTTTCTTGAGGCGGAACCAAGAAGAGGTAGAGGCGGCGCGGAGGCAAGTGTGGAGTGGACGAGGTGGCTGCGGCGCAAGCGTGGGGAAGCGCCGGTGGGTTCCGATGTCGGGTGGATCACTCGACTGACCACCGCGCTCGCGCTCGCTGCCGACGAATTCCTTCGTATGGAGGGGATAAAATGCTCCGGTCTCGAGCTCCAGGGACCTTGTTTGATTGGGCCGAGTAAGAGGCGAGATTGGGGTCCAATCCACGGGTGGTCCTTTTTTTTTAATAAGTTCACTCTGACTCCGTCAAATATAAGTCCAATCGAATCCATATCCCTCAATATATAATAAATAATATCAAATATGTTGACCCTATGCTGACATGGCTCGTTGACCTAATCTAATAGGCTGACTCAGCATGTGGGCCCCACTTGTCATCCTCGCCTCTTCTTCCTCCTCTCTCTCCCCTTCCTCTTCCCCCTTCAGCCCTTCCTTCCCTTCTTCTCCACAGCAATGGCGCGTGCGGATGATAATGGGAAGCGGCGACAGGGCGCGCCGGACGAGCGACAAGCACTAGCGGCGTGAGCAAGATCCGTGTCCGAAAAGAGCGGCACCGCCCCACCGACAAGAGTATCGTCACTATTCACGGGGCCGGCAGGGCTGGTAGGGAGTGGAGTGGTCAAGAATCGCCACCGCCTCCTCCCACGCGCTCTCCTCGGCCACTCCCGCCTCCTCCCCACATGCTCTCCTCGACTGCCCCCGCCTTCTCTGCGCTCCCTCACCATCCGCGCCGAGCCAGACCTACCCGCGCCTATACCTTCACTAGAGCCATCCACCTCAATAGCTGAGTCCCCAGGCGACGACGACGGCGGCGGTGGCCTTGTGGAGCTCCGCAACTTGATGTGATGTGACCATGGCTACTACGGATACATCCATTGCTCACATCATGGATGAACAACAAGATATCAAGTTCAAGTCCAAGTGCTAGAATCCGATTCGGCCACCTACTACACTGCTGACTTCAAACGGCCGGCGAATCTCCATACGACCTCCGTTTTCGGCCCGTGAGTACTTGATGGAAAGCTCTCGGAGTCCTCTTTCCAACGGATCCAGCCTCATTATGATATTCCATCTCAGTGATCCGCAATTGAAGAAACAAGGGGCTGCATTGTCTGTAATGGGATTATTAGAATTTATTTTAAAAAGCCTAGAAGAGAAGATCTAATTTTAATAAATAAATTCCAATATAAAATGGGGCCAGATAAAATTTTATTAAATACTTTGCTTAATTCTATAATTCCTAGATTTTTCTGGGATTTATTTGAGCTAAGGAAGTATTTTTAATAAATGGAATTGCATTTAATGAATAATTTAAATTGAAAAAGGTTTTTAAAATCCTCCTTTAGGCTTTGGGCCGAAAGTCGGCCCAAACCCTTCTCTCTCTCCCTGGCCCAAGCCGGTCCAGTCCGCCCGCAGCCGCCGCGCGCGTGCGCCCCGGACGCTGACTAGCAGGAATCAAAATATAAACCAAACATAGTTTAGCACTCTGCAGCCTGAGGAATTTTACCAGTAATCACCAGGACAGATTTCTCCAGCTAGCTTCTCAGCCTTCCTGACTGCACGGTCAGAGATAGGAAAGCCATTAACAAAAACCCTTGCTCTTCCATTGCGTGTTCCATTGTTCATTTTGAAGCTCCTTTTAATGAGATTGGTTAGAAATGAATCGCCTGCCTTTGTAGACCTAGTATGGCCAACATTTTGTGGCAAATTTAGCATATCTTGTGCATATAAAGTATCATCAAACTCATCGACTGGCGACTGTGTCTCATTGGCTACACATACATCTTTAATTGAGTTCCGTTTGCAACTTTCAGTAAATAGGATAGCCTTTTCATGTTCAGAATGGGTACTTCTACTTCCCTTTCCAGAATCTTCCGATGGTGAGAATCCACAACGATCATGATGCGGTAAACTTGGTACATGGGAAATTACATTGGCTTCAGAAGGAAGATCCCTGGACTGGGGAGTATTTTCAGAATCAGTCCCTAGAGGAGTGTGTTTGCTATCTGATTCACTTGAATTTGATTCTAGATCTTTTTCTTGAGATTCATGACTTCCATTAGAAAAACAATATTGTGGAAGCAACCTCTCATCAGCATTAGCATGCCCATTGTTTCTCATGCTATCACCAATACCATTTTGCAGTGCAGCAGATAAATTTATACCGGGCGCAGGTTCTGAAACATTGAGCCTGCTTCCATCAAGGTTGACTAGAATTGCATGTGAGCATGATCCACACATCAGCTTATACTCCTTTCCCAACAAAGAATGTTTCATTGGTATTCGCAGCACTTCATAGCAATTGTAGCATATGGTGAAAGGGGCACCACCTGCAATCGGCTCACAAGTTTGTGCCGGTTTCTTCCTTACATTGGTCCTCAGGTGATTCCTCTGTAAAGAAGTATTAGTACCTCTTGAAGTGTATCTCTGCTGACCATATAGGGGACCCTCTACAGGATATGCTCCATAACTGTTCATAAGGTATGGTGCCCTTTGATCAGTAAAACCAAGGGGAGTTCCCTGTACAGGCAAAAACTCTCGGTGGTAACAATTGAAGCAAGAACAGACGGGCTGATGGTACAAGCCTTCATGGTGACATGAGAGCAAAGGGTCAGGATCATGATGTCCAAAGAAGAAATTATCAACATTTCTGCAGGGGTAACCAGCACCAGCATGATAGCTAGAGGCTCTCGCATGCGGGTTGGGCTCTGCATATCCATGAAGATTCTGTCGAGTAGGCAATGGAGCATGGACTTGTGGGATATTAGGACTTTGCACATTCAAGGATGGCGAGTGATGAGAACCATTCCAATGCAATACAGATGGATCATGCCTCAGCTGATTTGGCTGATCATGCGCACCATGTGAACTTGAGGCATCTGCAGGTCTATTAGTTGTAGCACTTCTACTTGGTGCATCAGTAACCTCACATGATTGCTGCACCTGGTCTCTCAACTCATCAAGCATCCTCAAGAGCTCAGCACGATCTTTCTCAAGGCCCCTAACTCTGCTTGGACCATCCAAGTCCCTATCATTGGCATGCTCCCTGTTGGAGAATCTGTATTTTGACTGTAATTGGTAGTTGACAAGGCTTTCCGCTTGGTAAGAGGTGGGTGGAATTCCATCGATTGGAGACCTCGGAGATATGTCAGATATACCTCTTCCTCTTACTGATTTCATCATGTCAGCATTTTCCACATTACGGATGCGCATGTACTTTGCCTCCCTGCCATCGTTTCTAATAGTAGCTTCACCTGTTGAAGTACTTGGACCTCTTGCCATTCGATTGTCTTCATGGTTGTAAACTGATCTACTGTGCAAAGCTGAAATTCTATTGGGTATAGATCTACCATCAGCGGTAGCACCATCCATTGCTTCAGGCGCCTCCGCAACACTCTCTAGTACCTCAAGGTACTTCACATGTCCATTATCAGAGTTATCAGAACCTTGGGCTGAGTACTTCTTCTTTGCTGAAAAATGTTCAGAAGATGAATGATGTCATCTCAATATTCAATTGACCACTTCATTCCTAACAAAGGAGGGTTAAAGGATGCAACTCATGCAAGTCAAATTATGTTATTATTAACTAGGATATGACAAGGATGTGCTGCACAAGAAGACCACTTCTCCAAGCCCCAGCACCAATGGCATTGCGATTGACCCCCCCAAAGCAACGTTGGCAAGCACAATTGGGGACTAAAATGCAACTAGGATCCCATAATAATCGCAATCCACAGGATTTATATAAAAACTACTCAACCATCACCCAAAATCTTAAGATATTTAGGTCAAATCCAACCCATGTTTTGTTTGTCAAGCCCCATGTAATCTATTCAGGAAGGCATAGAAGTAACTGCAAAAGAAGAGAGAACGAGTCTGCAATGGTGTAGTTGGCAGACTGGCAGCCATCTTTCAAGTTTCAGTGAGCAAGATTTTTTTCGCAAATATTAAGATTATATCAGTGTAGAAATTTACATTTTTCCAAAAGAATTGAGTAAACACTATCTGCCCATTGTAATAAGGCACTAGGTTGAAATTGATAAAAAAAAAATGTTCGTTTCAAAGAGGGCAAGTTGAGAATTCAGATTAAACCCTCAAAGTACAGAACTTTCTTGAAAGCATAAAACAGCTGACAATATTTGTCGGCATTAAACAAAGTCTTCCTAAAATTTGCTGCAAACATGACGACTAGTTGAGCAAATCAAAAATTTTCCGCAGCCGCAAGTGTCAGTGTCACCAAAGACAAAGTCCATGTGCGAACTTTGATGCACCAATAATCCCGACGATTCCCAAATCCATCACAGTTCAGCAAGCACACGAAATCAATCAATCAACCAATCAATTAATTAACTAACTAATTAACCCGGATTCTTTGCAGAATGGGTCGCAAGAGAATGAACAGAAAAAACGAGAAGAAGAAAAAATCATGCAAACTATACTACGAATGCAATCGACGATCAAACAGAAAAAAAAAAAGGCCCCAAAATTCAACCGATTGGCTGCGAAAGGGAACCACACGGCGAGGCAATGAAGAGAAGGGCGGCGCACCTTGGAGAGCGGCGCCGCAGCCGCCGCAGACGTAGACGGAGTAGGCGGGGAGCTCCGGCAAGAACTTGTCGCACTTGGGGCACCGCACCAGCCTTATCCTCGCCGCCGCCGCCGCCGCGCCCTCGTCCCCTTCCATTCCCGATGAGCCAAAATAGTTTAGGGTTAAGTGATCTAATAAAATATTTCTAGGTGTAACATGGACTTTTTTCCCATAAAAAATTGTCCCATAGGTCATAGATCCAAGTACTATAAATTAGAGTACAATATGGCATATTCCGTGTTAGATCAACTTATTCTGGAACGAAGAGAGTACATGGGCATGACTTATAACTACCCATAGGGTTGTTGGTCCCCCTATAACATATAAGATTGAAAGAAAAGAACAAAATACACGCAATACGGGAACCTGGTAAAGCACAGAGATGTGGTAAAGTCATAGCTTCATGACTCGACGCATTAGAGTTTAAAGTCCTTGTGTTCACGAATATTATACAGATGTAAGTGGACTTTTCACATGAATTTAGTCAAATCAGGGACGCGCTGCTGGTTTTTGTTTTTTTAGCATGTGTTAGGTGGCATATTAGCGATAATGTGTGCATAGGGGTGTACGCATCTACCATTTAGGCCTTGTTTGGTTGGGGAAAAATTTTAGATTTGGTTGTCATATCAAATATACGGACACACATTTGAAGTATTAAACATAGTCCAATAACAAAACAAATTACAGATTCTGCCAGGAAACTGAGAGATGAATTTGTTAAGCTTAATTAATCCATCATTAGCAAATGTTTACTGTAGCACCATATTATCAAATCATGGCGCAATTAGGCTTAAAAGATTTGTCTCGCAATTTACACGCAATTATGTAATTGATTTTTTTTTGCCTACATTTAATACTACATGTACGTGTCCAAATATTTGATGTGACAGCGTGAAAATTTTTGTTTTAGGAACTAAACAGGGCCTTAATAGAAAAAAGAAGGAACCTGAAGCACAACTGTTACAGCAGCACGTTTGCTCACATATTACGCTGTAAAAAAGTGTTTGCTCACTTAGGAGTGTGGGTCAACTCAGGACAAGATTACAAATTACACGTAGGACCAACCAAATGTTGTTTATGTGTAAGAACTGATCAGGCATTCCCAAGTTTGATGGAAGATATATTTGCAACTAAAATTATAACAAGTTGAAAACCACGATAAATGCAAAGGCTACCAACAAGTAATTCTGATCGCTGGATACTACTCTTCTGAACATTAGTTGTGGACACAGAGCGATGAGATGCCTGCAGAGTACATCATCATATGGTTTGCTCAGTTGCTCTTATGCTTAGAGAGAATAACAGGAACAAAAGGGGCAAAGTAAAATCAAGTTCAAAAATGACAGTGAAAACTGAAAAATCAGATCACAGAGACGATATGGTTTAACAGCAAAAGCAACAGCTCCATCTGAGACATCCACCGATGATGTGCAGTCAGCAACGAATTAACAGCCTCAATCAATGCAGTCTTTTAAAATGGGGCAGCACATGATCCGGCAGAGAGTTGAGAAAGTATTGGACTGACCTAGCTGCGCCCTGCACAGCATTTTCAGATATATTACAGCAGCCATCAACAACCAGAGACTGTAATTTCTGTGCATGTACAAGCTCAGCTATTCCAACATCTGTCAAACCAGGACAATACTGAAGCTTGAGATCAGTCAGGCGTGGGTACTGCACAAGGAAGGACATTCCATAATCAGTAATCTCCTTGCAATCGATGAGACTGAGTGTCTCCAGGAATGGTGCAGATGAGAGTCCCTTCATCCCCTTGTCATTGAAGAAGAGGGCACCGTTTAGTGTGAGAGCACGGATTGGACAATAATGCATGAGCTTCACAAGTCCCTCCTGTGTGAAGCCTATTTCTGGAGGCTCCCAGTGATCAACACCTGTAAACGCGAGCTCAACATCCTGAAGCAAAGGGCAGTTGTTGGTTAGAGCCTCAAGGCTTTCATTTGTAAGACCCGTTCTGAAAACTATGCCATCAGGTTCATGGTAGAAGTCCAGGTATCATCCAAAGTGAGATGCTTTTAAGGTTCTTGCAGCTCTGGGATAGCACAATCATGTCCTTGTCAATAACATCGTTAACATACTCCAGACATAGTCTCTCTAACGCCTTGCACTTCCTCAGCAGAAAACGTAGTCCTATTTCTGGGCCTTCTGGCTCTGTTATAAGTCGAGCCAGCCTTAAGTCCTCCAAATTCTGACAGCACAAATCATATTTATACACACAGTTAGAATTGTACGAGGAGTCATGGCTGGGGCCAAAGTGTTTCCACAAGCTTTCCTTATTTTCAAACTCAAATTTCTTAAGCTTCATCCATCCTCGACCAAACTTTAAAAAGTCATACTGGCTTATTCCCTGGCAATTGTTGACGACGAGTTCTTCCAATGATCCATCAGTGCCAAGGTACTCCAGCCACTCAGTGCTGCCAACAATTCCCTTGCAATTATTAATGAAGAGAGAAGATAGGGCCTTGCAACCAAAAAATACCATGAGAAGCCCACTTGAAGTTACTTCTGGTAGGGAGTTAAGCTTAAGAGATATCAACTTCTTGCAGTAAGATAGGCAAACAATACCAGCATCATTGATTTTTGAGCAGAAGGTTAAGGTAATATCATTAAGCAAAGTACAACAAGATGAAAGAACAAAGAGACCTTGGTTGTCGATATGGTTCCCATTACCAGGTGTTGAACCAGAGTAATCGATCTCTACTTTGAGCAAATTAGGAAACCGGGAACAAAGTGCTAAGAAATCTTCTGTTGCAAGTCCACAACCAAAGCGTATAGCAGCCCTTTGCTCTGCATCGATAGTGTAGAGCTGCTTCGACACCAGGGAAAGAGAATTAAGGTCGCTTGTCCTTGTAATCTTCTTGAGAATCTCGATGATTAGTTCCTCCGAGAGATGCTCCATTGAGAAACGCAGCAGTGCTAGTTAGGTAATCTCAAGGTTCGGCAGGTATCCAGATCCCTGGTTAAAATTAAGGAAATTATAATGAACCACATCATGGCAAAATTTCTGCGAAGCATACAGACAGTAATGAAATGCTAAACCTTTTGCTGAATGTGTTTCCAGTTTGTCTACTTATCTTCGCAGATAATGAGATAAACAAATAAGAACAATCAAGAAAAATAACCTATTTATTTATTTATTCATCTACAAAACATTAATGAACATAGTAACTTATTTACTTGCCTCCAAATCAGTTAGCATAGACAAACTTTTGAATCTGTACTCTGTAGGCAGAAAATGCGAAGTAATGTAACAATCTACATATCTCAGTTTACAGGATCAACAAATTCCAATTCTGGTTAAATAAAATCAATGTTCCACAAAATGTCTGCAATTAGATTAACAAAAATCTGGAAGTGCCGGTCCAAACAAGTGTACAAACAAAGCGAACTAACTTTAACAGGATCCTACAAGAAATTGCAACCCGCATCTGTTGGAATGACATATATGGAGGCACAGGCACCTTAGTAAGCCCATCATACGGTCGAGCAATTTTTCTTGAATCTCTCTATCTAATACGCGGCCTTCTTAATCGGTCATCTCATCAACCAAGAAGAAAAGCGAGAGGACGGGGAGGCGACGTATATACCTCGAAGGAAACGGCCGGCGAACTGCCGGCGGCTTAGGGTGGTTTCTTGAGGCGGACCCAAGAAGAGGCAGAGGCGGCACGGAGAAGAACAGGGCGGGGCGGAGGCGACGGTGGACGAGGTGGCTGCGGCGCAGCGAGGGGAAGCGCCGGTGGATTCGATTCCCGGGTGGATCGCTCGACCGACCACCGCGCTCGCACTCGCGCTGGCCGGCGGCGAGTTCCTTCCTACCTCGGCGCCGCGGTGGCGGAGGGGATAAAACCCTCCGGTCTCGGTCGGGCTCCTGTTGGACCTTGTTTGGTTGGGCCGGGTAAGAGGCGAGATTGGGGCCCATGATATGCGTTTGGATGAGGCCCGAGTGAGAAAATGTCTGGGACCAAGTCCTTGGACCGCATAAAAACTGAGCCGCATGCAAAAGCTCGGAAAAAGTATACTTTGACTCCCTCAACTATCACCCGAGTATGATTCATGTCCTCCAACCACAAAACCAGATATATCGACTCCTCTAACCATCAAAACCGGTGCAAACAATATCCCTAGGTGGTTTTAGAGGTGGTTTTGGCTGACGTGGAGCCTATGTGGCGGTCTTGACCGAGTCTTTGTCCTACGTGGCGCTTACGTGACATTAGAATAAAAACAAAATTAAAAAAATATGTGGGACCTATATGTCATTCACAAAAAAAAAAAGTATTGTGGGACCCACTGATACATGGGACCCACATGTCATCCTCTCTCTCCTTCTCTTCTTCCTCCCCCCCTCTCTCCCTCCGGCCTCTTTCTTCTCGAGACAACGACGGTAAGGAGCAACGGCGGCGGCGGTGTTAGTGGGGACGACGGCAGTGGCAGTGGCGGTGGGGAGTGGCGGCAGCGGCGGTTGGGAGCGGCAACGGTAGCG
>CM020187.1:2530219-2558070 GCA_009805545.1 Oryza longistaminata | reverse complement strand
ATTAACTTGTTTAGCTCCTGGTTTGGAATGGTTAATTCCTGGTTTGGAGATAGACTTGTGCAGCCGGGATTGGTTGTGCATGATGGTTGGGCCTATACAACAGGGTATGTTGTATAGCGTTGGATTAATACTGTTTATTTAATACTCCACTGTTTTATTAAATTCTGAAATATTTATTAAATGCTGTTTATGCAAATGAGACTATACTATGCCATCCTTTGTTACCCTGTGCACTTGCATCTTTGCTGCGTGGCTTGCTGAGTATGTCATATACTCACCTTGCAATTATTCATCAGAGGAGGAGTTCTACAGTGATGCCGATGGAGTTGATGATTAGGCGTAGCCCTGGTCAAGCTGCCTGTGGAGAGGAGTCGCCTGCGCTGTTTCTTTTATTCCGCTGCTTCGGACTTTATTGATTGAGAGGAACTATCTACCTCTGTAATAACATTTTGTTCACTTATTAATTAGAGTAATAATTTGTACTCTATTATCAATTTGTTATTGTGTGCCTCGGCTGATTCCTGGACGAGGGTTTATACACATGTAAGCGTTTGGAATTTTGGATAGAAATTCCGGGCGTGACACTTAAATAGTTAGGTACCCCTTTAGAGTTGCTTGGGTTTTGATTAATTGTAAGTTTAGCCATTGCTACTTCGCTTGCAGCGCGCGTGTCGGCTAGACCGTCCGTCTGCTTGTTCGGAACCCAATTTATCGTGTATCAATTTATCTTTGTGCGTCTTGTCTATCTAGCAATTCAGTTGCTTTATATCTTGTTCTTGCTTGTTCTCGATTGCTTGCAGGAATAAGGTTGATCTGCACCGGCAAGATCAACAACCCACGGAGAGGTGTATCGATCGCTAAGGCGCAACACAACGGCTCGCTGCCACGGTTCTATTTTTGTAGTTTTCAGAAGTTTCTGTCGGTCGGATTTGGAGTTGATGTGTTGCATCTAGGTTTCTGTCGTGTGATTCTGCCCTGTCCCGAGGTCGTGTTGTTGCCGTGTGTTCCTTTTGCTGTGCATGTGTGCGAGGAAGAAGGAAGGAGGAGAGATCTGTCTAGATTAGATTGGATAGGTTTCTGTTTGGTGGCCAACGTAGAAAAGAGAAAAAGGAAGGGAGGGATTTGTCTCTGTTTTCCATGGGGCCTTTCCATATACCTGGAATCAATCTCCACCCGTGACCGAGAGATCTCCCAGCCACGGTTTCCTCTCGGCATTGGTGAGTCCGAGTCCCTCCCCTCTCCTCATGGTATAGACAGCTTGGTGAAAAATTTTCGTGTATCGGATTGGAGATCCGTTTGCAAAAACGGAACCTACCGGACGAGAGCATTCCATTTTTGTATAATTTTAATTTTGGTTTTGACTTTTACAGTGGATTCCCTGTAAATTTTTGTATTTACATTTGAGTCTCTATGACCTTACATTGAGGTCCTTGAGTTAGTTTTTGTTATATAAAAAGGAAAAAAAAAGGCAGAAATGTGCTTAAAAAAAGAGAAAACAAAAGCCGCACCAAAAAAAAGAGAAAGGAAAAAAAAGAAAAGAAAGAAAAATAAAGAAGAAAAAGAAAAGAAAGAAAGGAAAGAGAAAATCAGTTGTATCATTGAGATTTCTTTTATATGTCAAAGCATGCTTGAGTTGATTCTAGTGCTATCTTATGATATCGTTTGTGTCTAGGCTCGCGTCTCTAGTACGTTCTAGCCTAGGACCAGCATGGTACTTGACTTTGAACAATTATTCAACTTTGCATTGTCTGATTTGAGCATTTGCTATTCCTTTGCTACATATTTAAGCCTATCCAGAGCTCCACAGATTTGATTGCAGTCGTACAACAAGTGTTTGCCAAGGCATCGATATATCCAACCTCCATTGGGGTGCTTGGTTGAGTCGGTGTACATCACCATTCCGCTTGCTTTGGTAAGAACTTGTAAGAGCTTGGTTAAAAGCTTGAATGCGTGTGATATTTGAGCTGCCACTACCTAGTAGTTGATAGGAGCGTGCATATTCTAATTGTAAGTTTAGCCATTGCTACTTCGCTTGCAGCGCGCGTGTCGGCTAGACCGTCCGTCTGCTTGTTTGGAACCCCACTTTATCGTGTATCAATTTATCTTTGTGCGTCTTGTCTATCTAGCAATTCAGTTGCTTTATATCTTGTTGTTGCTTGTTCTCGATTGCTTGCAGGAATAGGGTTGATCTG
Organism: Oryza longistaminata; assembly: GCA_009805545.1. Taxonomy (NCBI): domain Eukaryota; kingdom Viridiplantae; phylum Streptophyta; class Magnoliopsida; order Poales; family Poaceae; genus Oryza; species Oryza longistaminata. Next base: position 2,555,878 of record CM020187.1, on the reverse strand, counting down.
CACCGGCAAGATCAACAACCCACGGAGAGGTGTATCGATCGCTAAGGCGCAACGCAACGTCTTGTACGGTTGTAGTCGGGTCGTCAACGTCTTTTCCACAAATCGTAGTTATCATCAACTCACCGAAAGATCGGGCCAAACAACTGCCTTGAGTGTCGAGAGGAACTCAGGGTTCATCAGGTGGTATCAGAGCTTTCGTTGCTCGGTGAGTTTTTATCTACCCATAACCAGAAAATAGCCATACAAATTTTTTTTATCATTTACCTAGCCATATTGTGCCATTGCATTGTTCATTTCTGTTTTTGCTTTGTTGAATTTTGTGTTGCATCGTCACATCGTCTTGCTGGTCTTAGCATCTAGTTCGTTTAGAGTTTCGAGTTCTAGTCACGTTTTATACCACAGTCGTCGTCGCCTCCGTGTCTCTGTTGTCGTCGGGACCTACGAAAACGGAATCGGCTCGCTGCCACGGTTCTATTTTTGTAGTTTTCAGAAGTTTTTATCGGTCAGTTTTGGAGTTGAATCTAGCTTTTGCTTGAGTTTTGGTTTGCCCGTGAATAGGTCGCTCGTGCTTGTTGCCGGTGCTGAGAGGAGGAAGAAGAATTTCCAAATTTGTTTTTGGAAGTTTGAGAGTTTAATTTGGAAAGAAATAGTAGATCAGATTGATTGAAGATCAGTTTCCTTTTTTTTCTCTCACCAAATCCGGACTCCTAGAGATGCCGTATCCATCCACCCGTCGCCCACTACCACCGTGAGGAGTCCGATTCCCTCCCTCTTCTGTCGGTTTAGATCCATACCGTGTCTTCCCGCATAGCTTGGTAAAAATTTTCAGAGTGTCCGATTGGAGATCCGTTTGGAAAAACGGAACCAGTATAAATTCAGCATTCCATTTTTGTATAATTTTTAATTTTGGTATAGACTTTTACATTTGAGTCCCTGTAAATTTTATATTTACGTTTGAGTCCCTGTAACCTTACATTAAGGTCCTTGAGTCAGTTTTTGTTAAAAAAAATCAAGAAAAAAGTGAGAAAAAAAAAAGGCAGAAAGGTGCATAAAAAAAAGAAAAGAAAAAAAAAGCCGCACCAAAAAAAAACAGAAAAGAAAAGGAAAGAAAAAAAAAGAAGAAAGAAGAAAGAAAGAAAAGAGAAAATACTGTTATGTTTGAGCTGACCTTCATATATCAGAATTGTGCATGAGTTGTTCCTAGTGCTATTTTGTGGTATCGTTTGTATCTAGGCTCGCGTCTCTAGTATGTTCTAGCCTAGGACCAGCACGGTACTTGACTTTGAACCATTATTCAATTTTGCATTCTCTGATTTGAGCATTTGCTATCCCTTTGCTACGTATTTAAGCCTACCCAGAGCTCCACAGATCTGATTGCAGCCGTACAGCAAGTGTTTGCCAAGGCATCGATACATCCAATCTCCATTGGGGTGCTTGGTTGAGTCGGTGTACATCACCATTCCGCTTGCTTTGGTAAGAACTTGTAAGAGCTTGGTTAAAAGCTTGAATGCGTGTGATATTTGAGCTGCCACTACCTAGTAGTTGATAGGAGCGTGCATATTTTTGTGTGTTTCTTGTTTGCTACTAACCATGGCAGGATTGCGTAAGGGAATACGAGAACATCGACTTCTACACCTTCGACGAGATATGACGACTTCTCCACGTGATGCATATGAGGTACATGACTATAATTTTGCACAAGTTACATCTAAGTTACCATTCTATGATGGGAAGTATGATTCTGTTGCATACATTGATTGGGAGCTAGCAGTAGACAATGAATTTGATATATATGATTTTTCTGATGCTCAAATGATTAAGGCTGCTAGTAATAAGTTTACCTCTTGTGCTCTCTTTTGGTGGAGTTATGTTAGTAATAAACCTGAAACTTGGGATGAATTCAAAACTATGATGAGAAAACGCTTTGTGACTTCATATTACAAATGTACTCTTCAGGAGAAATTAGAACATCTGAAACAAGGTGATAGAACTGTTAGGGAGTACATTCATGAATTTAAGGTCTGTATCATCAACAGTGGTCTCAATGAGTGTAATGAAAATACAATGCGTAGATTTTTTAAAGGGCTTAATTCTAAAATTCAGGTTTTGCTTGATAATGTGACATATAATCATATTGGGCACCTATTCATGCTTGCTCGTAGCATTGAGACTCAGATCATATCAAATGCGAGGAAGCATGAACAATGTGATTTATCTCCTATTTTTGAATCTCCTATATCCTTATGCAATGATGATGTGCAAACATTGGAGGAGCAATCTTTTGTCTCTCCTGTTACAAACGTTTTGCAGGGAGTTCAGTTCATTCAACGAAAGGAGGAGAATGGTGTACTTGAGAAGGAGGAGGATGAAGCACCTGCGATGTCTGAAGAAAGTTTGCAAGGTAAATTAAATGGTGCTGAGATAAATGAATGTGAGTATTCTCAAGCTGAGCTACACATGTCCACTTTTCATGCTATAGTAGAGCAACCATTAGTGGAACCAATTGCTGAGATGCCTTTGTCACAAGTTGATTTACTTGCTGTTCCTTGTGATAAAGAAGAGTTGTGTGATAATGCTTCACTTATATCCATGCCACAACTAGTGAATAAACATGCTATTTCTAGTGTTTATTTGTGTGCTGATTTTAAGCATGTTGTTCACATTGCAAATGAAGTAGAGGAATATGAATTTCTATCTTCTTTAAATACTTTGGGCTATGTTTGGTTTGATGATTTTGTGAGCTCGAAAATTTGAAGGAGAAATTATTTGCTAAATCTGATTTGCCATGTCCAACTAATACTATTTCTCATATCTTTGGTGAATATAATGATAGAGGAATATATTTGGTGCATAGAGTTTACATATGTTCGGATTTAGAACATTCTGTACATGTGGATAAAACACGCAAACTAGAGAGAAATGTTACTGCTAACAAAATTATCTCGAGTTTGGCTTGTTATGATTGGAAGAAACATGTTGTTTTAAATGGACTACGTGAAGAGCACCATATGGAAAAACCGGGAAAACGGTTTTCCGTGAAGAAGGGGAGGATGATGTGACCATGGCTACTACGGATACAACCATTGCTCACATCATGGATGAACAAGAAGATATCGAGATCACGTCCTCCAAGTGCTGGAATCCAATTCGGCCACCTGCTATACTGCTGACTTCAAACGGCCGCCGAATCTGCATACGACCTCCGTATTCGGCTCGTGAGTACTTGATGGAAAGCTCTCGGAGCCCTCTTTCCAATGGATCCAGCCTCATCACGAAATTCCATGTCGTTTGGCCGCAATCACATAAACAAGATGCTGCGACACCTGTCGGTTCCACAATTTTTTTTTAACTTTAATGCCACGTAAGCGACACGTGGGACAAAAACCGAGTCAACAGCGCCACGACGTCTGCTAAAACTGCTTCCAAAACCACCCAGGGATATAGTTTGTTTCGGTTTTGATAGTTGGAGGAGTCGATATACCTGGTTTTATGGTTGGAGGTTATGAATCATACTCAAGCAATAGTTGAGGGAGTCAAAGTATACTTTTTCCCAAAAGCTCTTCTCATGCACTTCTCGAAAAGTCCACTTTAAGTACCTTAACTATGAGCTGAGTTTCATCCGTGCTCCTGAACCACAAAACCGAATGTAGAATGTCCCATAACTGTTAAAACTAGTGCAAGTTAAGTTTCGTTGTACATGATATCACATGGCACGCAGCCATAGTTTTCATCTGACGTGGTGTTTGCGTAAGCGGCTAAAACACGGACTGACTGACTGGGGCAGGCACACCGCACACTAGCCCCCGCAAAGTGTGTATTAATCGGGGGCCAGTCCCGGCCACCTGATCCAGGGACATCATCTTAACATACTGAAACAACTGCCATTATTCGTATCAAACCAATAGCGATTCATACAAGTTAAATCTTCTAATCAATGGTGGGCCAATAATGAATTTTTTTTCATATGTATTAAGACGCTTGGTCTGATTTTGAAATTGTCCATAGTTTTTTTTATGTAGTTTTCATTGCAAATTGATGGATCTCCTTCCGTAACTTTCCAATGCAATCAGCAGGAGGACGATCTATAATATCGATCGCCAACAGTCCTACGTCGTGGCAGAATCACCATCATTTACGGCATCAGTTAGGCTGTCTGTTCGCCTGACTTGCGACGACTACAAATTAATACAGGGGGCGTCGAGATTCATGATGTGGATACCAGAAGACTGAAAAGCAGAGGAAATTAAGGCCGCACGTTATCACGACTGACTGGGAGCTAAGGAAAGGGACGCTGATCGTAAATAAGTAGCGGGATTTCCATGGATTGATTGATGATTCCTGTACGATATGTTGAACGTTGCTACGAAGAAGGGGCATGTGCATGCAACCAAGACTTGACCATCAAATTAACGATTTGGATCGTTGACGCCATTTTGGGCTGTGCTCAACGTACCATCTTGTTGAAAATGGCGAGCGTGAGACAAGCAGCACTGTCACTGTGCATCTATTCTCGACGCCTTCACGGACCTTATACACCATTTATGGCCAAATATCTTATTGGACATGCATGGTCAGTGTGATATAGACGCAGAAAAACGTGCATTTATTCACCAAATCTTTTTTATTTTGGGACGTACGAAGAAAAAACGATCTAGACTGATGATTGATGAACAGGGTGACCATGTGCGTCGAGAGCTCAGCAGCTTGGGTCCTATTTTATTCTCATTTTCCCTTTATCAAATTGATTTCTCATCGGAAACCATATATACTGATCCTTGTCGGCCGCAGTCCGCACTAATCCCGCTCAGTTCATAAGAGCAAGTTTAATAGTATAGCTATCTACTAGCTTCAAATCATCTATAACCAATGTAATAGTTAATTTATACAATAGTTGCTTACTATACTATTAATACCTGGCCCTACCTGTCATACACACATTACGTCTTGAAGTGTGTGCTGCAGCCGGCTACAGATCTATAGCTCGCTGCTCTTCTCTCTCTTCCTTTATCTTTTGAAAATATGTTATAAGCTGGCTTATAACCTGCTATTGTACTGCTCTAACAATGCTCACACGCAGCCATATCTTAACTACTTAAAAAATTGATAATATTTTGTTCGTTACACCAATTTTTTCGTCTGTCGACGGGACGTGTTCGTACTAAACTATCTTTATCCGTTGCAAAGCACAGACACTCTGCTAGCATGGATTATGTCCAGAATTCGTGTTAAATAAACATGCCTCGGGGACTACTGAGATTAAGTTAATAAAAATGAAATGTAAACATCTTGGATGGTCAGTTTAGCACTTTATTAATTTAATTTACAGTTAATAACTAGCAAAATTTATATGGACTGTTCTTCCGGTCTACTTTATCCGTATCAAAACAAAACAAACCTATAATGATTATATCGTGAACTATTTAGTATTTTCCTAATTTAATAATTACAAATCCAATAATATATGAAATTGTATCCATCTTGAACTCTTAGTTTACTGCTCTATTAATTTAATTTCGAGAATAATTAATTACCAAGCTGTAATAGACGTGAATTTTTTTTAATCCAACTTACTGTAATTCAATATCCACCAACATGTTTTTGATAAGGTCAAACTTTTATTACAACATCAATACACAAGCCCTTACTCCCTCCGTCCTATAAAAAACCAACCTAGGACCGGATGTTACACTGGTGGAGAAACCATCTTTCGTCGGTCGGCCGATTTCCACAATAGTCCCGGATGCAATAAAAACCGGGGCTAAAGATGATCTTTAGTTCCGGTTCAAAAGGGTAACGGGCATATTTGATCTTTAGTCCCGGTTTGTGTTACCAACCGGGACTAAAGATCATCTTTAGTCCCGGTTCGAATGCTGTCAGGTCATGTCAGGCCCCCCCGGGATCATATATAGCTAGGTACCCCTTCAGGGTTTCTTGGGTTTTGTTTAGATAAAAGTTTAGCTTCGCTACTTTGCCGGGTAATCCCGTGATCGGTTAGATTGCCGGTTTACTCGTTACGGAACCCCAACCTATTATTTGTATTCAATTCGTATCTGCAATTCAGATTGCTTTTGTCTTGTTCTTGCTTGTTTCTTCGATTTGCTTGCAGGAATAAGGTTGATCTGCACCGGCAAGATCAACAACCCACGGAGAGGTGTATCGATCGCTAAGGCGCAACACAACAACGTCTCGTACGGTTGTAGTCGGGTCGTCAACGTTTCTCCCAAATCGTAGTTATTATCAACTCACCGAAAGATCGGGCCAACAACAGCCTTGAGTGTCTCGAGTGGAGCTCAGGGTTCATCAGTGTCGTTCCCCTCCTTAGAGGCGTCGTTTTGGGCGTTGACCCTTCTACCACTAAGAACCTTTCGTGTGCGACAGCAGCCATTGGTGGATTCCTGCAATTCTTCCGAAACTCTATAGGCCTAGGGTGTTTGACGAGGCCTTCGCCGCCTTGGTCTCGTTTCTTGCTCTGCTGCGGGTGTTCATCATCCTTATTTGGTTACTGTTGGGTAGAGTCGGAGCTGCTTCGCTGTAGGGGTGCGACGAAGCTCGGCAATGATGACCCACAACAATCTCCTTATAGGGTTGTTGATGCTAGCTGTGGTAGGAAGTGGCTCCTTGGTAGTTTGGGCTGATGTCCTTCGTGGGTATCGATTTGGTTTGTTTATTTTGGCTTTGAGGTAGCATCGCAGTGAAGCCGAAGCTGATGTGTCGCTTGGGTGGCAAGCTCGGCAATGATAACATGTGCGGGTTGCTATGTTGCCTCGATGGCAAGCTTGGTCGATGCCTTATGTTGGGCTCCGTAGAGGTAGCCTAGGTTAGGTTAGCTATTGGTGTGGTATTATAGTTATGGTTTTCGCTCAGTTTTCCCTAATTAACTTGTCAGTGTAAGGTTTGGTCTTGTTTTCTCCTTAAAATGGGACACCTTCTTCTTAATATAAAACTTTGGCAACGGCCTGACCATTGGAAAAAAAAACTTACGTCTCCGGGCCTCTTTGCATGTCATCTAAATTACATATTTAATTATAACTGTTATTCAAAATAATATGTTTTTATGATAGTAATGCCACTTTTACCTATCAAGACTTAATATTTATATTAGTATAAATCAGTTAGGATTTTTAGACCTGGTTATGCATATATTCCTCTAAAATATACTTCATCCGTTTCATATTATAAGACATTCTATCATTACTCACATTCATATATATATGTTAATGAATCTAGATATATGAATGTGGGCAATGCTAGAAAGTCTTATAACTTAAAACGGAGGTAGTATATGCCTATTTGAAAACAGTACGTGTACTCCGGAACAGTGTTCAGTTCTGAAAGAGAACAGTGTAAAACGACGTTGGAACCGACAGTCCTTAGCGAAGACTTGCTATGTCAAAGTCGTCGGGTGCGTACATTTATATATTACTCTTTATCTGCTTTAGTAGTTTTCGTGGTTTTAATTAGCACCCAAGTTTTTTTTTTTTGAGAGAACAAGCACCCAAGTAGGTGTCGGACATGATAGTGCTACACCCTGCTCGTCTTTATATACGATTCCTCCATTCCTTGTGGAACTGAGGTTGCAAAAGTAGTGTGCTCCTGCTCCATCAGAAACACAGTTCATTATTAGCTCATCCATGTCTCACCACCGAGGAGCAGCTGTGGCTGCGATTTGCGCTGCATTTTATCAAAATATTTGGATATGGATGCTACTGCTCGGCGCGGCGCTGGCTGCCGACCCCCTCGCCGGTGCGGCAACGTCGTCGCAATGCCAGAACGCCACCAAGTGCGGTGGTGTAGACATCGTCTACCCGTTCGGCGTCAGTTCAAGCGGCTGCGCTTTGTCGCCTGATTTCGAAGTAGACTGCAACCACACCGGGAATGGCGTCCACAAGCCATTCATTTTTAAAAATGTTGAGCTCCTCAGCATCGATGTCCAGCTTGGTCAGGCCCGTGTGAGGAATCACATATCTTATGCCTGCTACAACATCTCGTCCGACGAAATGAACTTCTACAGGTGGTGGCTGAACTTTTCGGGCACGCCGTACAGGTTCTCCGACTCTGCTAACAAGTTCACAGTCATCGGGTGCCGGACACTAGCATACATCGCCGACGAGGATTACGTGGGAAGGTACATGAGCGGCTGCGTGTCCGTCTGCCGGCGAGGTGAGCTGATCGGAGTGACCGACGGTGTCTGCTCTGGAAAAGGCTGCTGCCAGACAGCCATCCCAAAGGGACTTGATTACTACCAGGTGCTGTTCGAGGAAAGTATGAACACGTCCGGGATCTATAATCGAACCCCTTGCAGCTATGCTGTGCTCATGGAAGCGTCCAACTTTTCCTTCTCAACCACCTACTTGACTTCACCGTTAGAGTTCAACAACACCTATGGCGGCCAGGCGCCGGTGGTGCTTGATTGGACTATCCAGACAGCCAACACTTGCAAGGAAGCTGAGGTAAATCTCGAGTCGTACGCTTGCAAAAGTGACAAAGTTAAGTGTATCGACTCCTTCGATAGAACAGGCTACATCTGTAGCTGCCAAGATGGGTACCAAGGCAATCCTTACCTTCAAGGTCCCAACGGCTGTCAAGGTAAATTTTCCTCTATTCTCCAATTATATAGCCAAAATTTTGAAATTGCGATTATTCTCGTGTATTCTAATTAACTAGTATGAAATAGCTGTAGCATGCAGTGAGGTGCGTACAAACAGCTTTCTTAATTAAGTATGCTTCATTAAACTTTTTGTTTATATACACAAATACTAATATATAAGGTCGTTCGACCTTTTAATTTGGTTATGCATGAGGAGTAAATTGCTCGTCAGTCCCATGAACTTGTTATGTGGGTACAATATAGTACATGAGTTTGTAAAACACTCGTTTTGGTGCAGCGAATTTTTGTTTGGTGCGTGCGACAGGTCAAAATCGGCACTACAAGGTGGCTGATTCTGTTGTTGATTAAACTCTATATAAACATTAATCTAAGAGGAATAAACATATAATAAAGCATCATGATGCATAAAAAATAAAAATCTGAGTAATGAAGCAAGGGACAGAAACAAAGAAATATAAATGGAATCTAGTTTACAAATAAATATTATGTACACATAAGTCATCTACTAATTTGTAATTTATATGTTCAACGTAGAAAAGACGGTCTTGTCGTGCCACCTTAGTCCTTAGTTTTGCACATACCCAGATAAGTTCATGTACCAAACGATCATGTTACAAGTTCATACACTAAATTGCACGCACCTGACAAGTTTATGTACCGCTAATAACAATTTACTCATTAAGCAGTTTCCCTCTAGTCTACCGTCCATGAACTACGTCTCCGCCCCATGACAATCTTGATGGCACCAGCGTACCCAGGGTTTTCAATTTTGTAAAAGACTGGAATTTAGAGAGTCACCGCAATTTTTGCTATTTCTGAACCTTTTGAGCACGAAATTATTTAAATTTTAACTGAATTTAAATAAATTATAACCAAATTCATTAAACTTTAAAAAATCAAAAACATCAGGCGAGATAGTTGGGTAACTGGGTTCCAAAATTCCCGAAATTTCAAAGCAAAATTTCAATCCCTGATCCTAGCCCTAACAGATACCCCAAAATCTAATCCGTCGCCGTCGCTTTTAAGGTCCATAGCAGTGGAAGACGTATATACATTTGTTGTCACCATTGCTGGTTTGGAACTACCATTTGGCTGTGTATTTTGCATGAGAGAGAAGCGTGGTGATGATTTTGGAATTCAAGTTTTGGCTGTATTTTGTTATTAGTCGACTGATGGGTTTTGGAATTTTCAGCTAACGGATGAATAGCAAGGCTGTTTTTTTTTTCTAAAAATATTTCTAGTCTTTGTTTCATATTCTCATTTTTTCCATTTTAGATTTTATTTTTTTTCCCACTGTTTCCTGCCTCAAGATTGCCGGATTCATTTTTTATTTTACAAAATTATTAATCCCTTTTTTAAAAAATACCTATACAAATTCAACTTTGTTAGATAATTGCTTTTTTTTTTTTTTGCATGGGTACTTGGGCAAGGGGATCATGGTGAGTGACCGTGAGAAAAATGAGTACAAGGGCTAAAAGCTAATCAGCTTATTATTGATTAGCTTTTGTACTGTAAAAGGACCCTGTTTTTATAGATGCATGTAACGCTATATTTTTCTAAAAAACTTTTCATTTGATTGTAGATATTAATGAATGTCAACATGGAGAGAGTTACCCTTGCTATGGAGATTGCTACAATAAACCTGGCAGTTTCGATTGTCTGTGTCATGCTGGTAGTAGTGGAAATGCGACAATTCAAGGAGGATGCCGGAAAGACCTCTTATCACCGAAAACAAGGCTGGCAATTGGTACACATTTATTCCAACTCTATGTTACCTCATCTTGATCTGCTTGATCTCTGTTTAAGCATATCAGTTTCAAAACACTTTGCTAATCATGTATCTCTGTTTCCATAGGTGTTGTTGCCAGTGTATTGGCTGTCCTCTTTGGATTCCTAGGATGGGAAGTGATTCGACACAAACAAAAAATTAAACGACAGGCTCTATTAAGACAGACTGATGAGTTTTTTCAACAACATGGAGGCCAGATATTGCTAGAAATGATGAAAGCAGATGGAAATGATGGGTTCACCCTCTACAAGAGAGGGGAGATAGAGACTGCCACAAATAACTTCAGCAAGGCACATGTCATTGGGGAAGGAGGGCAGGGAACAGTTTATAAGGCTGTTATAGATGGAGTTGCCGTTTGCAATAAAGAAGTGCAAGGAGATTGACGAGAGTAGGAAGATGGAGTTTGTGCAAGAGCTGGTCATACTTTGTCGTGTTAGCCATCCCAACATTGTCAAGTTGCTAGGCTGTTGCCTCCAATTTGAGGCACCGATGCTTGTGTACGAGTTTGTACAGAACAAAACACTACAAGAGCTGCTAGATCTTCAGAGGAGTAGGCGGTTCCATGTCACACTGGGAACCCGCCTAAGGATTGCTGCTGAATCTGCAGACGCACTTTCACATCTCCACTCTTTGCCACACCCAATACTCCATGGTGATGTGAAGACAGCCAACATCCTTCTCGCAAATGGCTTGGTTGCAAAGGTGTCTGATTTTGGATGTTCGACGATTGATGAGAGAACTCAGGCTGTACCCAAAGGCACACCAGGGTATATTGACCCGGACTATCTAGTTGAGTACCAACTCACAATCAGAAATGATGTGTATAGCTTCGGAGTCATTCTTCTTGAGCTTCTAACCGGTAGGAGGCCACTGTCAAAAGAAAGAAAAAGCTTAACACTGATGTTTCAGGAGGCTAGGTCCAATGGCACACTCATTGAGCTCCTTGACAGTGACATTGTTGATGAAACGAGCATGAGAGTGATCAAGCGGGCTGCAGATCTAGTGAGTCAATGCTTGGTTGTTCCGGGTACGACAAGGCCATCAATGACACTAGTGGCAGCGGAGCTCCGCCGATTAGCGGAAGCAGATGAAGTGAAGCGAAGCCCACAACCACCATTGGTGCTCGAGGATCTGAGATTTATGGATATGGGCAGTACAACGAACACTTTGTATGGAGAGAGCAGGACGAGTGGGGCTTATAGCTTGGAGAAGAAAGCTGTGTTGAGTATAGAGTTTGCGAGATGATCGATGTATTACTTGTTATATTGATTCCCTTGTGTCGTTTTCTAGTGCGTGTTGGATTTAGTGTTCTTCCTCACTTTGGGGGTGGAGGATCTGGTTTAGTTCTTTTTTTTTTTTTTTTGACTTGAGGATCTGGTTTAGTTGTGTGTGATAGTGAAACATTTGTTGTGTGGATGTGGAGTAACAGTACAAGAACCTGTAAAACATTATAGCATTAAGTGTATTCTATAACTAATGATTAGTAGAATTGTAATCTAACAAAACTATACAGTACTTCTTTTATTGTTGTTGCACATAAAAAGAAAACTGCAATACATCTCCGTTAGAAGAATTAGGGATTTATATCTTTTCATTTGTTAGTCTTAATACAATTGGGAAAACTTAAAATTAGCATCATTAAAGAAGTCTTTTTTGTATGTGCATATTTTCAGAAATGATGCTTGGTAACTACCCAATTCTAGCAGGAAAATAACACAATATACGAGCTTAATTAGAACTTATATTAGTATAGAAGAATATTGCCATCTAGAAAAATAAAGTTCATAAAAAAGGTTGCATCTAGACAAAGACAAATAGAACAATGTAGTGGCAGAGAATTAAATTTTGATTTCGAAGGAAGATTGCTGCTGCCCTGAAGGAAAATAAAAGTGCATCATGCATATTTTTGTTAAATAAGTCTGTTGTACTCATAAGGTTAAGCTGTTTAGTCCCGTAATTTTAGTCATAGTTTTTGATTGACAATTCCTGCATGAATATCAGATATCTCATTCACAATCACAAGCAAAACTGAACGCATATATTTCATACAGCCTCAGAAATAAATTGAGGGTTCATATCCTTGCGCCGATCAATCCATCATTCGATGCAAAGCTGACGTATTTACCAATGAAATAGCTTGCTCTGTTCTTTTCAGCACGGAGGTTCATCCAGAAAGTAATTACCGGATTGTAATGCTCCATTAGTTATGCAGTGCATGGCGGATCGGCTGAGGAAGACACATCGGTATGGCTATATTACATAGGCTATGTTTAGATCCAAAGTTTGGATCCAAACTTCAGTCCTTTTTATCACATCAACCTGTCATACACACACAACTTTTCAATCACATCATCTCCAATTTCAACCAAAATCCAAACTTTGCGCTGAACTAAACATAGCCATAGATAAATGATAGCTAACAAATAGTCAATTGTGTACTCTATTATGTTTGAATTGCTCTTTTACTGAAGTTCTGCCATTGCAAAGATATATAATTTCCTGAGAAACATGAACGAGCGATGAATTAATTGTATCCTGGGGAACATTGATTCCTTCAACATATCCATCCAACTATTGGACAAGGGGAAGGTAGCAGTTATTTGAAGGAACGGTTCACATCAGTTACCACCGTCTGTCCAATTGTCCATTTGACTGTACTTACTGGGTCGTCGTTTTACATTATTCGTCCGGATTTTTCTTTGATGTTGCCACAGCCGACGAAAACCATACCATTTGATTGAGTATTACGTCAAATTGTCAATGCAATTTTACGTTTCTGTACTTTTTTTATTGTTGTTTTACATACCAAATTATGGAAGGCGCTTTTAACAAGAAATTTTAAGAACATAAGATGCAATAAAAATGTCGTACAATGGAATATATCAACAGTTGCTCCAAGTCGTGATTTATTCTGACGAAGTCGAGATACAACGGCGACTTGGTCAGGTCACTGGAGCATCTTGATGGGAATGGCCAGTGTGCCAAACAGAGCACTGTCCATGCACGCAATGGATGATCGATACATCAACGTTTCGTACCAAATTTTTTTATCTTCAAGCTTATTTAAAAACAAATAAATATATTTTAAGTTTATAATAGTTAATATTTAATTAATCATATATTAATGGCTCACCTCGTTTCTCATGCTACTGAAAAATCTCACACTTCGCTGATTCGAACGCAGCCTAAATTCAACGAAGAGCATGTGCTGGAGGGATTTTTAGGTAATGGCATAATATATTTATTCGTTTTGCCTGAAGATTCACAGAGCCATAATCTTTTACTCCCTCTATTCCAAAATATAAGGTAGAACCACCGTTAACCCAAAGACCAAGAAACAATTATTATCATTTCCTAGTTTGGATCACCGTAATAAATATAATGCATGCATCCAATAAAATTAGAGATCTTGAGGGTGGAGGATTTTAAAAAGTAATAATTTAGTGGAGAAGATGTCCTAATTAATTGTATGCATACATGCATGCCTTATATTATGGAACATAAAAAAAAAAGTAGTTGTGCCTTATATTATGGAACGGAGGAAGTATTAGGTTTTCCATGCTAGGAAAAATCTTAGATAATATAATGCAGCAGTTGATGAAATACAAAATTTCAGCTCACATATATTTGTAATATACATGTAGTTAAATTCCATACATGTTTTTTGAATTATCAATTACTAATTTTAGAATTGAATTAATAGTGCTAAACTAAGGGCCCAAATAAAACACCATATATTAACTAATTTGAACTTGTAAAAAACTAAGTTCTTGTGAGTCGTTGGTTGCTCGTATGGCATATTTTATTTAACACAAACTCTTAATACGATCTACGTACGTATTCACGTTGATATGATTCATCTAGTAAATGGTCGTATTTTTCTAGTTAATTTAAGGCTGTATAAATAAATTATATTTTTTTAATAATGGATTTTCATTAATCCGGCCTTTATACCCACGAGGGATATACAAAGCCAAAAGGAAACAAGAGCAGTTAGACTCACACCTTAACAAGGAGAACACACAACCCACCTCAACAAGAACACAACCAAAAAAGAAAAGAAAACCAAAATGACCTCGGCATACCCTTGCTTCTCTACTTCCTGACAAACTCTCCTGAAACAGCCAGATTTGACGAGTGGAATTCGTCTAGTTGCCGCCGCACCTAGTGCGGCATCGCTGCGAACCTCCGTTGGTGTCATCTTCATCTGTTTCAGGTGAGCTGACACAATGCGCTGCCAGGTAGCCCACTTTCATCCATCGTTGCTCGTCGATTAGTCGGAACTAGCTGACGGGATCAGCTTCCACTTTGCCGGATCCTAGGCCTCCATGCCCATAGTGTTGCAGTCGTCGTCGGGGGATGCTCTTCTGCCTTCCGGACTCTTAGCCTGCCGCTGCCCCTAGGGTTACCGCCGCCGATGGGGTCGACCTCCACCTGCTCCTCGCCGAGGGCCTTTCGCCGGTGCTCAGGTCACCGTTGTTCCGGGCCGCCGTCGCCCCTAGGGCTGCTGCCGCCGCCGGTGTCGACCTCCGCCTACTCCTCGCCGAGAGGCTTGCGCCGTTGCTCAGACCGTCGCCGTCCTAGGCTGCCGGTGCCCCTAGGGCCGCCGGCGCTGATGGGAGTCACCGCCGTCCCAGGCCGATGCAGCCCCTAGGGCCATCGCCGCCACCGGTGTCGACTTCCGCGGCTGCACCTGCTCCTTGAGAGCCTTGCGCCGGAGCTCAGACCACCGCCGTCCTGAGCTGCCGCTGCCCCTAGGGCCGCCGATGCCAACAGGAGTCGCTGCCATCCCGGGTCGACACAGCCCCTAGGGCCGCCTCCGCCATTCTTCCTGCCACGGAGTGGCCGTCGACTCTTAGGCTGCCGCCGTCCTCCGCCGCCCCCACTGCTTACCGAAGGATCTTCGTCGCTGAGGCCTCGCCTATACTCGCCGCACTCCTGACCACCTTCTGCCGTCACCACCTCGCACGGCCAGGCGCGTGTCCGGCAGCCTCTGGCCACCACCGCCGCGCCTCCGCCTCCAACCTCCCCGTCGTCGCCGTCCTAGCCGTCGCATGGACTGCAGGCCAGCTCTGGCGGCGGCAGGGTCAGATTTGGTGAGAGGGAGAGGAAGAGTCGGGAGAGAGAGGAAGAGGAAGAGTCGAAGAATCCTCAAAAATACTACCGTATAAATAAATTATATAGATGGATTTATATAGATAGATCATAGCTACATTATTTACATATGGAAACTTCTTGTACTAATAAATACTCCGTCCTTCAAAAATATATATAATTATATGTGTCTAGATAACTACTACATCCATTTCATATTAGAAGTCGATTTGATTTTTTTTCTAAGTCAAATTTATTTAGCTTTCATCAAATATATAGAAAAATATAGTAATAATTTCAACATAAAACAAAGAAACTATTAAAATATATTCAATGTTAGATTTAATAAAACTATTTTGGTGCTATAAATGTTACTATATTTTTCTATAAACTTGGTAAATTTTTAAAAAAGTCTGACATAAAAAAGGTCAAAGCGGCTTATAATATGGAGGAAGAAAATACATTTTAGTACGGAGAGAGTAACGTGCATGTAGTAGGGAAGATAGTAATGCGAAGACTTCGTTGAGTTGGTCAAGTCGTCGTTAACGCTGGGTCTTTTTCGTTTCTTTTAAAGTTCTGTGGCTAGTGGCCAAGTAATGATCCATTCATCCATCAATGCTGGTTCCCCCTCTTCTTCATATATACGAGCGTTCGTCGAACTAAGGCCAGTGCCCAACTACACGCACCGGAAGAGAAACCATCTTTCGTCGGTCCGACGAATTCCACAATAGTCCTGGTTGCAATAAAAACCAGGATATTTGATCTTTAACACCAACTGGGACTAAAAATCATCTTTAGTCCCGGTTCAAATGCTGTCAGGGCTTGTCAGCCCCCCCCCCCCCCAATAACATTCTTCCGGAGGGAAACAAATTGCCCGAGACAACGTACGAGGCTAAGAAGATAGTCCGCCCTCTAGGACTGGAAGTTCAGAAGATTCACGCATATCCGAATGATTGTATCCTATATCACGGTGAGAAGTACGAGAACCTAGAAGCATGCCCTGTTTGTAAAGCACTACGATACAAGATTGGACGAGATGATACAGGAGAAGTTGACGGGCAGCTAACGAAGAAGAGAATTCCTGCTAAGGTGATGTGGTATTTCCCTATAATACCACGGCTAAGGCGTTTGTTCAGGAACAAGGAGACTGCTAGAATGATGCGTTGGCACGCTGAAGAACGTCAACAGGAAGGGATGCTGAGACACCCCGCCGATGGTTCGCAGTGACGAAACATTGACAGAAAATTTAAAGATTTTGGAAAGGACGCACGAAACATACGATTTGGTTTAAGTACGGATGGCATGAATCCTTTTGGAGAGATGAGCAGTGGCCATAGCACTTGGTCCGTTACGATATGTATCTACAACCTCCCCCCTCGGCTATGCATGAAGAGGAAGTACATAATGATGCCGATTATTATTCAAGGCCCCAAGCAACCTGGTGACGACATCGATGTGTTCCTAAGACCACTGGTCGAAAATCTTAAACTGTTGTAGAAGAAAGAAGGTGTCCCCGTGTGGGACGAGGACAAACAGGAGGTGTTTAACCTATGAGCGCTGCTGTTCGTAACCATCAACGATTGGCCTGCACTTAGCAACCTATCCGAGCAGTCCAACAAGGGGTACAAGGCTTGCCCTCACTGTATGGATAAAACAAAAAGTACGTATCTTAAGCACAATAGGAAGGTTGTGTACATGGGTCATCGTCGATTCCTTGCTGCAAACTACCCAGTACGGAAGAAAGGCAATCACTTTGAACATAAGGCGGACCACCGTACGAAGCCTAAACATCACAGTGGGAAAATGGTGTTTGCTATGGTGAAAGATCTTAAAGTAGTGTTTGGAAAGGGGCCTGGCAGCCAGCCTATAAAGAGCGAAGATGGTCACACGGTGATGTGGAAAAAAAACTCCATATTTTGGGAGTAACAATTCTTGGACGTCCGCCATGCAATCGACGTGATGCACCTCACTAAGAACCTTTGCGTAAACCTTCTTGGCTTCCTAGGTGTATATGGAAATTCGAAATATACACTGGAAGCACATAATGATCTCAAGCATATGGAACAACGCAGCGACCTTCACCCGGAACCAAAGGAGAAAGGAAGCCATTACTTGAGTCCAGCCAGCTACACTCTTAGCAAGGCAGAGAAGGAAAGTATGTTTGAATGCTTGGAGAGCATCAAGTTACCGTCTGGATACTCCACGAATATAAAGCGAATAATAAGCACGAAGAAGAAGAAGTTCACAAACCTAAAGTCTCATGACTGTCACGTGTTGATGACACAACTGCTACCAGTTATAATAAGGGGTATCCTCCCAGACAATGTCCGGGCAACAATAACAAAGCTATGTGCTTTCATGAATGCAATTTTGCAGAAGGTCATCGATCCGGATATATTAGAAGCCCTTCAGAATAATGTGGTGCAATGTCTTGTCAGCTTTGAGTTGATATTTCCATCTTTATTTTTCAATATAATGACGCATCTGCTTTGTCACCTTCTCAAAGAGATCGGTATTCTCGGGCCTGTGTACCTACACAACATGTTTCCTTTCAAGAGGTACGTGGGCGTTCTGAAGAAGTATGTTCGTAACCGTGCTCGTCCAGAGGCAAGCATCGCCAAGGGGTATGGAACAGAGGAGGTCATTGAATTCTGCGTAGAATTTATTGAAGACCTTCGCCCAATCGGGGTACCTGAATCACGCCATGAAGGGAGACTACGGGGAAAGGGGACTCTCGAAGGAAAGCAATAATGACGGTAAACAACAATTTATTCCGTAAAGCCCATTTCACGGTTCTTTTGTGCTCAAATGAGCCTCTCTTCATACTTGAGCTATGTCCAAAGGTCATCCTAAAAAACTTCTAGCTTTTTCCTAGCCCACTACAATCAAATTTGTGATGAAATTTTTTCATAACATATGGCCTGACATGATTAAGTAGGGATATAACGTCGATCTGCCAGAATAGGGGCTCTCGGTGCATGCCACCACAGGGAAAGACAAGAACAGCCAGATCATGTGATAGGTAATTCTGGTGCATAAATCACATACCCTCGGGGGCTCCTAATACAGAGCCTTCTTAGAATAAAATAACATTATTATATGAACAAAAAGGTTCGACCAATGAATATAGCTTAACCGTACGGCAAAGTTGAGCATTTGTTTATTCTAATAAACAAACACAAGATTGAGAACTCTCAACTGGGTGCACGCAAAAAATTTTTAAAACATTAGATAAGGGTTATCTTTACTCGCTGCACCTGATCATGCCCGATTTTAAATTAAATGGTTCAAGGAGTCAGCCTGAGGGTAAAACAAACTATTACACATTTACTGAGTATACGACATCTATGTCACAATCTATTCAGTCATTCTCACGACGCATTGTATATGTATTTTCAATTGGATCATAAACACATAACTTCCTAGTTCAGCTGGAATCAAAAAAAGTCACTGACCACATCATCCATGAATGGTCCCATTTGAGGAATTCCCGCCTTCCGTTATGAATGGAGTGCATACGATTGATTGATGGTGTGTCGAACGTTGGAGGGAACATATACTTACCCCAATTCTAATTTGAATAATGCGAAACCTCTATTCGTATAGGGGTTATCTTATCTATCCAATACTAAGTTTTGCGGGGTACGAATGAATTAAGTTCGCTGTGATATTACACTGATCCTGCGTCTACCATCGTTTTTGTTCATCATATGGTCTGCCATAGTTAGATCTCTTATGTGGGGTAGCTACGAAGGGGGCATAAAGCCTATGGTCAACACTAAGACCCCATGGCTGGACTGCGCAACCATGCATCGCTGGCATATCTTCTGGGAGTCCATATTGACTAAGGATTGAGTGTTTTTCCTTTAAAAAAAATGGGCTCCATGCCCTGTGTTCCGAAGAAAGGAAGTTACATGCACCATACGCCCCAAGGAATACAATTGTTGCTGGCCACCGCGTAACATGTTGGAGGATGATGGGAATCTCTCGAGAAACAAGTCCAATAAACACAACCGGCACATAACACCTGCAGCTTAGCCACAGCCTTGAGATTAGAGTTTCTAAACACTTATAGTTCCAGTGTCAAGCTAAGCCAATGTTCTTGGATTTTGCAGCTGCTACAAGATTCTAGAACAACAAATATAAAACAATTAAAACATGCCAGGCAAATAGCTACAAAATTTGTGCAGCGACACAAAAACAAATCATCGCGTGCAAAAAAGTGATAAGGATTGAATAATGTATCCGGCTATCTCATCCGCCACACGAAAGGAGACATCAGAAATTCACGCTATATTGAGACATGTTGCAAAGAGTTTCTGAGATAATCTCATGGTTCATTATATTTTCCTTTTGCGGAGATAACGACGAGTTAAAATTGTCGGACATACGATCACCCATCACTATGATTTACTATACGGTAGTTATTTTTTGATATTTTGACCTAGTGAAACAAATTTGTTAAACACTTACAGATAATGGGATGTATTTGGACACTGAATTTATTCCAAGAACGATACTACAATAACAAATTATCCCCAAAGGTGGTGATCTAACCTAGTCACGTCAATTTTTACTAGAACTCTGGGAGAGGATACTCTTCTGCTATATTGTAGGGAAGATTTCCTTCAAACTGCACACGTCCAGACTGGGAGGCTAGCAGCAACCAACAGTGACAGCTCTGGGATAAAATGCCGCGAGAAATGCACCTTCTAGTTACATCAGAAAGAGCGTTTTTGCCCTGAGTACTAAGTTATTGTGATAGGGCTTTGTACGAGTGCATTCCTTGTGAGCGAGTTATTTTGCGGCTGAGGTTTTCATATTTATCACTACTAGCGGTAAATCCAGTACCGGGTGTAGGTTCTACGGGGGACCTCCTTGTGGCCATATAAGTAAGGTGTGGTCTATAGAAACCATTGTACTGGGGCCTATCCACCTAAATAAAAGTAATAGGTATATAGCATTGACCGTACTAATCGTACAGGTTTTTTTCAGATAGGAAAGAAGGACTGTCCTGGGCAGGACACCTCTATCTAGGGACTCTCCTACTCACAATCTTTTCAAGCTGGAAGGTCCCAACAAATTAACTCTGGAAGCATTGAAGTTGGTCGCAGCTCTAACATCTATGACTTAATACTAGACACACAAGAAAATTCCGTCAAGACAACGACAGAAGTGGCAACACAATCTATAACAAATAATGTTCAGGGATACCACCCTAAATTAAAAAGATTCAATAAACTTGCCCCAGATTTTACGCATATCATCCATTGATCCACAAAAATGTTCGTTCAAGTTACTGATCGTATAGCAGACTAATTAGGTGTCGGCATTATTTAATTGAGCAACACTTTACAGGGTGCGTAAGTTAAACTATTTCATTCGCTGGCTGAAGGTAAAGGACCAAGCCAACACTATCATGGACAGACAACTTTGTCACCTCATCTCCCGAGTCCTCCAAACTCAATATGCAATTTTGACTATGAATCTCGAAACACTACCGTCACGGAGACTAAAGCCAGAAGTGTGCCCTAGGACTGGAACCGGTCACGAACATCACGCATTAGTCCGAAGATTGCTTCACAATATACGGGCGGCTGCAAGCAAGGTTACGAGATCTAGCTCCCAGAATTACACTAACCCTACAAAATTGGCTTAATATGTCTCTGGATGGAGGCGGAGTAGTAGGGCAACAGCGGACTGAGGCTTATCTCCGATGTTTGCCATCTAATTTGAGTCGTAAAAATTAACCGACGCAGGCACTTACCTTGCTATACACACAGGTTTCAGATACTTTGATAGGAGAAGAGCTGATGCCTTCAAATGGGTAATCAACTACGACGAAAAAAGTGGATATGCTATTATAATCAATGCCCATCCTGTCTGCTATACTGAGTAGGAAATATCAATTTCGTTAGTACCTTTATCCTATATAGCATATCTTAAACCTCGGGCTAAGGGGATTTGTGTTTCGCGGAGTTGGTATACGGAAGTGGGTAATACGACAGTAGCTTTTCAGATTTATTGTTTAATCTGGCTTCTAGTCTTGTAACGAAAGCTGTAGCAAGTTGCAAGCGCTGTAAGAGGGTCTTCATGACTTAAGTTGATACTTCCGAATTCCCGTCTTAAAGCTTGGAGATACATGCGAACTACTAAAAATTTTGATTTGCGTCTATAAAAAATATATTATATGTTGCATCCCGCGTCGCATTTATTTCAGATTCTCCATTCAACTGATGTACCGGGGGATTTTTCTTCGGCCTTGTTCAAATAACCGACGGTACTGCGGCAAATGCGGCAACATCCGACAAGGGGACAAATACTCCTAAAATAGAGTGCACAAGGTGGGTCATTGAGGAGAGATTCATAGTGTGACTGTATCAAAGAACACATATCATAAGGTACTTTCCTCCTTTCTTACGCAGGAGTGATATAGACATGGCTGTTAGACGGATTGCGACAAGAAGTGAATTTTCGTCTCCTTGTGGTTGGAGAGGAGAAAAGGATCCTCTACTCGCAAATTGGAGTACGGGCAAAGACCACATGGGGATCCCTGGATAGGTCTGCACATATAATTGACAACCACTTTTACTATCTGTTCGTGAAAACATTAACACAAACTCCAGGACTGCCATCATCGCCTCTTCCCGGTCATCGTGGGTCCTTTCTATTCCACCAAGCCTTGACATTAAGGAGATGATTCACACCTTTCTAAAGGTGTTCAAATTGTGTGCGTGCCTAGAGAAATGGCTATACCTGATTTCTTTAAAAATTATTTCGCACTGAGCGGGCCGCCACACCACCCAGCAACCTGGAACACGAAAACCAGATTAGAATCGTAATGGTGAGTACTATCTGTGGAGCTGGCCGTTGCTACCCTAAATGTGAGTCGAGACCCAATTTATCGAGGATGCAGCGAACTAGGAGTTCACAGCATTTATCAAAACTCACTGTGTGGGGTTTGCTCCACCAGGAGAAATCCAGTGTGGACAATCTGCACAATGGATGTCCACACACTGTTGCTGGGTTGATCTAACAGACTAGTGATCCGCTGAGAGAGAACAGGAGGTTATCTAATTCCAACTACTTAAAAAACACTGCACAACGCGTAAAATCTCGTACTAGGGCCCAGTCTGGTGCTCGGACTAATTATAGGCTGGAAGCTGATATTTATTCAGCTTCTTAACAGAAGAACCTCTGTACCACCTCAATCTCACTTATATTCTGAAATGGCCTCCTGAAAGGTTGGGCGATCACCTGTGAGCAAACCTAAATCCTTGCCTGAAAGATGCTGCTGTTACTATCTTCACACAAAACGTAAAGGATATTAACAATGGCGTAGGATACCAACGATCATAAATCCGGGACGCTGGACATTCGAAACAGAGCAATTATATCGGCTAAATAGGACATACTGAACAGACTTCAAAATGGTGATATGTGCGGATCCAGTGTAGAAACAGGATCTTGGTCATGTATTTGACCAAATACACTGCGAGCGAAAATTTTCTCCCTCTTTGACAGGTCATATAGCCTGAATAACTGCCATCGAAATCATACAGAAAGTAGACATGCAGCATGGGGTGAAAATTAAAGTGGCCAAACAACCAGCATTTTGAGATCCACAAATAAAAGTACGGTTTGCGAGGGAAAGAGACTGTTTTCATCGTAGTGGCTCTGTACTCTGAAAGCAATCCGGTTGCGACTATTTTTTAACCGACAACAAACGCAAGGCTGCGACTCTGTAATATAGCAACATTCCATCGGAAGCTTCTGTGAAATAGGGGCGGGTTGCCTGTAATATAGAGCAGCTAGATCGAGACTATCAACAATTGACCGGTGAGAGGGAGAGATGGATCATAATACACCTAAGCTAGCAATTTTCGATGGTCTCCTTGGCAACACATACAACGGCAATAGTAGCTTTTAGTCATTCCAGATGTGAGCTTACCAAATCTGGGCTACGACGGGCGTACAGATTGGATAATCACAGAAAGCACTGATGATCTCTATTAGTGTCACTTTTGGTATGTAGAGAACCTGCACCTATAAATGGTGAATCTTATGTGTGAAATTCCTTCGCACATTATTGCACACAAGTGTTAACAAAAATGCGCAAAGTGGTCACTTGGCTGGTTGCATTCTGAGAAAATCCTTTTGGGGGCGTAAACCCAGCCTTATTTTTTCTATGAAGCAAAATAATTCCGTGGACTTCGATAACAATGGCGGATAGAAAATTCACAGTAATGGCTAGTCAATCAAGATATACAGCACCAGTAAATGAGGGCAGAGTTCTCAGTAAGCGTGTAATTAGGCTCAACCGTGAAAATAACAGTTTGCAAATTCAAGGTATGTATATCATGAACCAGACAACGCAGTATGGGCCACATATCATTAACAACAGCCCAGAAATAAAGAACAAAGGTTCTCTGTGCGGAGAAATGCGCGCAAAGGACAAGATTGTGGGAAACAATCCCATTTTGTGTTAAATAGCGGAATAATGTTTCAGCATCAAACACAAAGTTAAAAAATGCCAGTACGCAGCGCCCATCCCTACTTGGTTAAATGCAAAGGAGGCAGAGCTTAGGAGAGGGACACAGTAGTAATTTGATTGGACCCAGTGGCCTTATTCTCTTCAGTCAATGTAGATGGCAGGTTTATAACTTCAAACGGTACCACGACAAAGAAAGATAGGGAAGTAACTCGGTAATATTAGTGTCTAGAACAAATTGAGGCTCACTGATAATCATAACCAAAAGTTGCAGGTGGCGGGGATAATAATATTTAACTTATCCTTAATCGAAGAAGGAGTCAAAGACCTTAGCAATTGAGGGTGGCTGACAAATGCACACAACATGTAAAGTCATTTCTTTCAAATACATTACTTATCCTATTGTTGTTATAAGACACACCTAAACAGTTGACGTAGTTGCCAGCCTTGTTTACATCAAAGCCTGCTAACCCGGAGGGTTTAGCATTAACTTAATGGGTGATCTGACACGAGATCTCAATGGACTAGAGTGAGTTATGCCAGCTACGAGAGCAACACCTTAAGAAGGATGGGGACTAAGTAGTCGCAACGGACGAGCCCAGGCGCTCATCTGCTAGGTAGCATACTAACTGGCCCAATAACTAAATTCATGCCTAACTAATAATGTCAATTCTCATAAGTTTCATCAGAGAAGGCAATTCCTTTCCCTGACATCAGTTCCGCCAAAGGGTACACCTGCCTTTCTAGCGGATTCCGCCTTGATAGATGTTAGAGAGACTTCTGGCACGATAAAGTGAGGACGTGTGTGCTTGCATAATTTTGAATCCCTTGGGTTTGGATACTACATGACACGTGTATTTCCACCTCATTTCTTCAATTTACCATAAGGTACCTTGCAGCAAATATGGTCATTCACTTAACTTAATTTCCAACTAACCTTATCCGCTGCACCTTCTTGGAGTCACAAAAACAGATTCGTTAAATAATTCATATGCTTTGAGGAGTTACACCTATAATTATGGTTGAGCATTCACATACCTGACTAATGACTTATCAACCTACAATATACTCTCGAGTTAAGGTACTGTGTTCCCAACTTTCTTTCTATGAGGAAAGGAAGCAATCAATGGTCCAGCGCTACTGTAAATTAGCAAGAATTACTCTTGCCGCGTTTCGTCTTTCTTGCTAATTATGATCGGTAAATCTGTTTTCACCTGAGTGTGGCACACTCTGCATTCACCAATGGACAGTCTTCAATCAACATTACTGCGAGAAGGTGCCCAATGGCGGCCCAGCATCTCGCTACACTGGTAATTCACTAGTTGTGATGTGACTTGGTTCATTCTGTGTGAGATAACTCAGTAAATAGTTACATCTTGCTGGCATAAATGTATTTTCACGGCACTTATGTGCAATTCTTTGGCCTCTCGTCGCAGCTTAATCCCACCTTGAAACAGAATGCAAAGCACTTACATGTGTCAACGGGTTACCTTGTAAAATCACGGCCAAGATATTTCGACCTTGACACTCGCTATGTACATAGCATAACCAGTGGTAGCTTCTTCAATCCACTGAGGTAATGCAAGTGTATCCGAGGAGCATTTAGAGCAACATAGTCTTTGTTCATAACAGGTTTAAACATAATTGGTCCATTGCACAGCGTCTGGCAACAATCTT
>CM020187.1:2513219-2528580 GCA_009805545.1 Oryza longistaminata | reverse complement strand
TCGATCGTCGGTCGTGGAGGAGAGGGAGAAAGACGAGATCTGAGATCGATAGAAGATCGACGTAGCGGAATTTAAGGAGATCCGAGGATGACCTACGAGATCGATAGAACGGATCGAGAGAGAAGAAAGGAGGCAGGCGGCGCTCTTCACAAGACCACCGTCCTGCAGCGCGCGGAGACCACCGACGACGGCGAGAGACGACGGCCGGAGTGTCGGCCGGATTGCCCTAGCGTTGGTGGCGCTGGCGGCGAAGGAGAAGCCGAGTATTCGAAAGAAGGAGCTAAGTGTTGGTGTTGTCTGTTGGAGAAGACAGGGCGCGGGCGGGAATATATATACCCCGCGGATCTGTGTCCCGTGGTAAACAACCTCGAAGTGGCGTTAAAGATATCTTTTACCACACTCCCCACTGCTTTATAGTGGGACTTCGAGGTTAACAACAACCCGGGGGGACTAAAGAGGGAAAAAAAAAAGATCTTAGTTTCATCACCGGGGTTGTGTTACGTGAATGAACGTGATGGAAACGTGAACGAACGCGAACGAAACGTGAACGAAACGCGAACGAACGTGAACGAAACGCGAATGAACGTGAACGAAACGTGAATGAACATGAACGAACGTGAATGAAACGCGAACGAACGTGAACGAACGTGAACGAAACGCGAACGAACGTGAATGCACTTGAACTAATAGTGTGAGAACGAGCGCGAGCGAAACGTGTACGA
Organism: Oryza longistaminata; assembly: GCA_009805545.1. Lineage (NCBI taxonomy): Eukaryota > Viridiplantae > Streptophyta > Magnoliopsida > Poales > Poaceae > Oryza > Oryza longistaminata. Next base: position 2,527,858 of record CM020187.1, on the reverse strand, counting down.
ACGAGATAATTAAACGATTATTAAACTTAGCATATATATATATGATTATATATACTTGAAAACGTGAAATACAATATATGTTCCTTTGCGTGTAGACTAATACATTTTTTTGCATGTTGCAGAGAAGACGTCGTCGTCCCTCAAGCCGAAGTGGTAGCTAGCCATCGAAGGAATTCGCGCAGGCAAGTGATGTAAAGATGTGATTGTTAGAGATTTAATATAAGATTATTAGATTTCTAGTATAAGATTATCAGATTATTAGAGTTAGCATATGTAAGTGTTAGAGATTATTAGATTATTAGACTTAGCATATGATTATTACAATTTTAATATAGGATTATTAGAGTTTTAATATAGGATTATTAGAGGTTTAATATACAAAACTTAATTAGACTTAGCAAATGTGAGTGTTAGAGATTGTTAGAGATTTAATATAAGATTATTAGAGGTTTAATATAGGATTATTAGACTTAGCATATTTGAGTGTTAGACTTAGCACATATGATTATTACAATTTTAATATAGGATTATTAGAGTTTTAATATAAGATTATTAAAGGTTTAATATACAAAACTTAATTAGACTTAGCATATGTGAGTCTAGAGATTGTCGTATATAGGTTCTAATATACGACACTTAGACTTAGCATATATGATTATTTGAGTTCGAATATACGACACTTAGACTTAGCATATATGATTGTTAGAGTTTTAAAACAAGATTAGTTTTAAAACTTCTTCAAGGGAATGTCCACAACAAACAAGGAGGCCTTAAAGCTATCGGACTATGACCGAACACTTCAGAAAGCCTATTACAAGAAGTCCAAACCAGTTCGTCAGCTTGGAGAACAACCAAACCAAGAGGTCGAGCCGTTGGTGACCGACGAAGAATTTGGCATAACGGATTTCATTTCAGACACCGGTCTAACTGTGGATCAGCTGATTGGAGGTCCCGAAGGCGGAAGTGGCATACAAGTTTGAACCTGGTAAACCGCTTGTCACGCCTAAGCAGCTGCAGTCCCTACTGACACAAATGTACAAATTCCATGAACGGTACATGGAAATGAGCGCCAAGGGTAGAGAGATGTCCGGAGCGAGGATCAGAAACCCCGACTTCTGGCAAGGAGAAGATGTTCTCTGGATCCATTTTAACGATGTCTTCGATCTGTACCATCTGGACGCCCTCGACGTCTCTCCTATGAGCGCATGGATTTTGTAAGTATCTTTGAGTTCGATTTGTTTCGTTCAATAATTAGCTCTTGGCATATATGTAAGCAATAATAATTTCCTTTCATCGTTGTAGAATAGAGATTCAAAGGGCCCGACGGCGGGGGGTTTACGATACTGGGTTCATCGACCCTCGAAAAATCAACACCGACATGATCGACAAGTACGAGAAAGACACAGAGGACAAGCATTTCAAAACGTTCATACTACTGCCGTACAACACAGAGTGAGTTTTTATTGTCGTTTGAACAAATTTTATTCCCGTCCATATAACATGTACATTTTCATATTTATCTCATCTCATGCATATTCCAGATTCCACTGGGTCTTGTTATTTTTTGACTTGGACGCATGCAGAGTCACTGTGTACGACTCAATGAATAAAGAGGAGAAGATTTTTGACAAGGTCTTCCAACTGATAGACAGGTAATATAATGCCATCTATTCCAAAGTCACGGGGATTCTATTGCTATTATGTTGATCTCGGGTAAGAATTAATTAATCATAGCTTGCAACTGCATATGTAGGGCTTGGGATTGGTTCCGTCAATTGGTCCGCGGGACTTGGAAAGAAAAACTTGGACGGAGGTTTCATTTTCCAGTGAGTACATGCATGATCCAAAATTATATTTAATTAAATCTCTAATTATAGTTAAATATAAAGATTACATTAAATCTCTCATCGTTTCTCATGTAGTGTGCAAAGCAGGACCAGGGAACTAACTTATGCGGCTTCTACGTATGCGAGTATGCCCACTGCCTATCAAACCAAATCTACACCACACGAGAGCTCGATGTACGTATACATAAACCATTCAAAATTTCATTGCGTATCGATTTGTTAAGTTGTTTATTAATTTCATATATTGATATGTCATTATTTTTCGAATGATAGCGTATTCACATGAGGGCAGTGGCGGAGCTAGAGAAGAGTGGAGGGGGGGGGGTGCACCACTATAGTAGCATATAATTTTTTTCAAGTAATATTATAGACAATTATAATGTTTTTCGTGCATTATTGCAATCAACATAAGGGCAAGTACAAAGGTAGAGACCGGTATGGTCTCTACGTTAATTAGAGGCTATCACGTTACAATAGTTAAGACAATAATGTCTCTAACCATTAATGAACCAAAATACTTTTTTACTAGTCATCTTTCCTTTATTAGACTCAATGCAACAAAAAATTTCCTAATAAATGCTAAGAGTCGACTCTATGACGTTGTCATGCGTAGCAACCATCTTTCTCTTTCCTTCTTCATCTTTCTTCCACGTCACTAAATACGCTTGCATGACAATAAAGAGAGACCGCTAATAAAGATCATTGTACATGCCCTAAGTAGCAGTAGAGTGCACTAAGGAGCACAGACAGAAATCAAATAAGTAAATCCACTACTACTAGTAAAATGCACCTTTTGATCTCAAGCTAGTGAATAAAATTGCCTTTTAACTTTCAATTGAAAAACTATATAATTTGATGTAACATAGATAAAATAAAATAACTATACTATCCTACTGTGGTTAAATTGCATATCACAGTATATTTACATAATTTCACTGTAAACCATAATCATTATTTTAGGAAAAACAACTATTATCGCGTAATTCAAAACCTATGTTCCATAGGAGTTCTTCTAAGTTTTAGCGAATCAAATTAACTCGTACAGAATTAAAAAAATGAGGAAAAGATAGAGAAGGCAAGGCATTGCCTGATGTTGTACAAGGATGAAGTGAGAGAAGCCAGGAAGTGGCCAGTGACTGAGGGTACCGGCCTCAGCGGCATCACGGTGCATCCCGCCGAGGCGCCGTCCTCCTAGATTCTGGAACTGACAACAGGAGATCGAGTAGATCGGTGGATGGCATCAGCGTGGGTAGGAGAAAAGAGGAGCAGCGAGCCGCTAGAAAAAAGAAAATAAGCAAAAAGACATGCGTGCGTGCGTGTACTCACAGCAACTAAAACATATTGGGCTCCTGTTAGCCTTTCAATACACCTGCTAAGGTCAGACTTGGACTTGTGGTGTGTGGGCAGTTTGTGCCTCCGTCGGCTCTTTTCTTAGCTGAGGGGTACACCAAGGTAGGATGAGGGGGTTCCCATATGGTCAGAAAGTGGTATTAAGAGTTAAATTTTCTTTTCTAGCCGGGTGCCTAGGAACCCCCATTGCCCTACATAGCTCCGCCCCTGCATGAGGGATAATCTCCCACATAAGGATTTTATCACGGCTGTTCAAGAACAACTGATGGGATTCATCAATGCAGAAGTTCTTAATCCTGATGGTGAATTCTACTACGACGGATCGACAATTCATAACGTCGGTCCTTCCTCTTCTGACAAACGCCGGTATCAAAGTCGTAGCTATAGCGAGCAAATGAATAGTACTATATATGCATGTATATATATATTTATATATGTGTACACATTTACTTTAGTATTAATATATATTTTGGTAACATATATACACATAAAATGTTAAGTGCTTTAAATTATACATATGTGTGTAATATATGTATTATACATATACACATATGCACACACACACACACATATATATAATTAAACATATGTGTGTGTGTATAATATATGATTTATACATACACACACACAGAGATATATATAAAATCAACCATGCAGCAAACAGGGCCATGCAAATAAAAAAAAATTGGTACAGGTTCAGTCGGCCACGTGGCTGACCGATCTTTAGTCCCGGTTATTTCACCCAGGACTAAAGATAGCTATCTTTAGTCTCGGATTCGTAGTCCCGGTTGGACAACCGGGACTAAAGGGGGGGTTACGAACCGGGACTCCAAACGGTTTCTCCACTAGTGACGATCAAAAAATACACAGACAAAGTTCGCGCATCCATGGCTTCCTATAGTGAGCTAACAATATTACGCCTGACCATAGCGTCTGCTGCGGCGATGCTGCTCGCCGGCGACGCAGAGGCGCAGTGCCAGCACAGCTGCGGCGGCATAGACATCCCTTACCCTTTTGGCATCGGATCAGGCGACGACTGTGCTTTGTCACCTGACTACAAGATCGACTGCAACAACAGCAAACCGTTCTTAGCAGATATGGAGGTCCTTAGCATCTTTTTTTTTTTTTTTTTTGAGAACTAGGTCCTTAGCATCTCCCTCCAGCTTGGTCAGATAAGGGTTATGACTCCCATATCTTCATCATGTTACAACACCACCTCTAGGGAGATGGACTCCTCTACGTGGGGGTTCAACGTACCTGTCTGATACGCCGCACGTGCTGTCCGACTCCAACAAGTTCATCGTCGTCGGGTGCCGAACGCTGGCCTACATGCATCTCCGACCCGATAAGCAACTACACGAGCGGATGCGCGTCCTCCTGCCCTGGTGCCACAGTGGTGAGCGCCACCAACGGCACCTGCTCCGGGATAGGCTGTTGCCAGACGACCATCCCCAGTGGGCTAGAATACTATGAGGTGTCGTTCGGGGAGAGCTTGAACACGTCGGAGATCTACAACCACACCCCGTGCAGCTACGCGGTGCTCATGGACTACTCCAACTTCACTTTCTCGACAAGCTACCTGGAGTTCAACACCAGCTATAATGGCGAGGCTCCGGTGATGCTTGACTGGGCTATCTGGGATGCCCAAGACTGCGTGGAAGCGCAGAAAAATCGCACGTCGTACGCGTGCAAAAGCGACCACAGCGTGTGCCTCAATTACTCCAGCGGACTAGTGTATTCAGCATATATGTGCAACTGCTCCAAAGGATACCAAGGCAATCCTTACCTTCAAGGCTCCAATGGCTGTCAAGGTAAAATATGCCTATACATATATTCTCATCAAAGCTACAAGCTAGTTTTAAACAATTATGTACTATATTTCAATTTATATTTTTTTTTACAATAAGTATAGCATATGTATTGCAGTAGAGTATATAAACAGCTCTCTTCAGTTTTTTTTCTCTATTCCAACTTAAAAAAAGGACGCATGTGCACAATTAATGAACTCGCTTCCAACATACACCCTTCATTCTAAAATAAACTACTCCAGCCGTTTCATAATGCATGTAAAACTTTCTAACATTGCCCACATTAATATATATGTTAATGAATCTAGATAAACATATATGTTTAGATTCATTAATATCTATATGAATTTGGGTAATGCTAGAAAGACTTAAATTATGAAACGGAAGAAGTAATGCTTTGTGCTACGTATCTAGATTCTAGACATTACACAGACGGAGGCCTTACAAAATAGAACCTTACACTGCTTATTTACCCTTCTGCGTTTCTTCTCGGATCCCATGAGTTTCTTATATACTTTAGTCTTAACCCTCTCAACTCTGTGTGCGCACCCTGCTGCTTCTCCTTCTAGTTCTTTTCTAAGTACTGAGCGCTGTTAATACCACATATACAAAATTAAAATGAACACACTGATAGTCAAGTCGTCGCGGGATGCATAGTTGCCAAGTATAATTTCCTATGCTTTGTCGTTTAATTTGTAGATACAACATCATGTTATTTGTTTTCTATAAAAGATTTATATTTGATTATATTGCAGATATTAATGAATGTGAACATCCTGAGAGTTACTCGTGCTATGGAGAATGCCGCAATGAAGAAGGAGGATTTGATTGTTTATGTCATTCTGGGACCCGAGGAAATGCCTCTATTCCAAGAGGGTGTCAAAAAAACTTCTTAACGCCAAAGGCACGACTTGCAATTGGTACGTACTTATTCCAGCACATACATGTCCTAGATCAGGTCCTAGACACATACATGTTAAAATAGTCCTTTGATAAACCTTTTCACTAATGAAAAAAACATTCTCTCTCAAGGTGCTGTTGCCTGCATATTATCCATCCTCTTCGGTTTTCTTGGATGTGAAGTGATCCGGCACAAAAGAAGCATAAAAAGACAAGCTTTACTAAGACAAAATGATCAGTTTTTTCAACAGCACGGAGGACAGCTACTGCTAGAAATGATGAAAGTAGAGGGCAATACTGGGTTCACCCTCTACGATAGACAAGAGATTGAGACAGCCACAAACAACTTCAACAAAGTGCACATCGTTGGGGAAGGAGGGCAGGGAACTGTTTACAGAGCAGTGTTAGGTGGAATTGCCGTCGCAATTAAAATGTGCAAGGAGATTGACGAGAGCAGGAAGATGGAATTTGTGCAGGAACTTGTCATACTTTGCCGTGTCAACCATCCCAACATCGTCAAGTTGCTCGGTTGTTGCCTCCAATTTGAGGCACCCATGCTTGTTTACGAGTTTGTGCAGAACAAAACATTGCAAGAGTTGTTGGATCTCCAAAGGAGCAAGAGGTTCCATGCCACACTAGGAACCCACCTAAGGATTTCTACGGAATCTGCTGGGGCACTTGCGCATCTGCATTCACTATCACACCCTATACTTCATGGTGATGTGAAGCCGGCCAACATCCTACTCGCTGAGGGATTGGCGCAAAGGTGTCTGACTTTGGCTGCTCAACAATTGATGAAAGTACCCAGGCTGTGCCCAAAGGCACACCAGGGTATATTGACCCGGACTACCTACTCGAGTATCAACTCACAGCCAAGAATGACGTATATAGCTTCGGCGTTATTCTTCTTGAGCTTTTAACTGCTAAGAAGCCACTGCCAAAAGAAAGGAAGAGCTTGACCTCAATGTTTCATGAGGCTATGGTAAATGGCACACTCCGTGAGCTCCTTGACAGTGACATAGTCGATGAAGCTAGCATGAGAGTAATCAGCTTGACCTCAATGTTTCATGAGGCTATGGTAAATGGCACACTCCGTGAGCTCCTTGACAGTGACATAGTCGATGAAGCTAGCATGAGAGTAATCCATCGAGTTGCAGTGCTAGCAAGTCAATGCTTGGTTGTTCCAGGTACAACGAGACCGGCAATGGCTCTAGTGGCAGAGGAGCTCCGGCGGCTTGCGCTAGCAGATGAAGTGCAGCGATACCCGCAGCAGCCACTGGTGCTTGAGGCGTTGAGCTTTGTGGATATGGGAAGCATGTTGTCCATTTGGTATGATGAGAGCAAGACCAGTGGGGTTTACAGCCTTGAGAATAAGGCCGTGTTAAGCACAGAATTCGCTAGATGATCAGTACATTGTATGTTATCTTGATAGTCTTCCTTGTGTCGTTTGTAGGTTTTTGTATATTAAGTGTTGTTCTCCACTTTAGAGGCATTTGTTGTGAGGAATAAGAATATAAGAACCTGTAAACACAATATAGCATTTAGTGTACTATAGAACTAATGATCGATTGGTAGAAATGTAATGAAACAACTAGTAGTGGTAATTGTCGCATCAACTCTTTGTCTCCTCAGCTCCTCCTTTACCTCGTTTTCACCCGGGCATACCATGAGCTTCTCACGGGCACAACGACGGCTGTGACAGGGTTCTTCTTTCTCCCACCGTCGCGGCTCGGGATAGTGGTAGTGGAGGTGACCACTGTGGGTTGAATCTAGAGTTTCGGTGAGGTGCCTCGGTGTGGTGGTGAGGACCCACAAGTCATACACACTCACACCAGCATTCACACATATTCTCAAACCAATTTTATCGAATAAATCATTTTTAAAGCTAATTATTCATCACAAGATATTAATCGTGACAACGATTAAAACAAAGTTCCACACCGCAAGTTCTGACGCGTGAAGGTGACACACTGACAATGTGCACCGGGCCAAAGCGGTGTTGAGACGGATAGCGCCAAACCAGGAATAGTAACTGCAGATCAAGACTCCAAGCTGCACTGCATGATCTCCTGGTAGGTTGGTGAAACTGAATCAACCACGACACCTGGTCATCAGTAGCTTGGAAAGTCCAAGCAGTGGACATAAAGCGGCTGTTTGGCAGGACTCCTCTCCAAGAAAATAGCTCCATCTCCAAGTTTTTTTTGCCAAACACGAGTAGTGGAGTAGCTCCGGCTCTTGAATTGCAGCTCCATCTCCAGGAATATTCTGGAGCTCCTCAAGGGGTACTCCACCAAAACCTGGAGTCATATGTCCTCATGGAGATGGTAAAAAATTACCCACCATTGCCATTGGTTACAAAAAAAAAACGATTCGCTTCTATTCCACAGTACCGCCCCATTCCCGTTCCTCATTCGTGAAAAAAACGATTCCACCAGAGCGCCGCCCGAGTCCACAGGCACATCGCCGCCGCCGCTGCCGGCTTCACCACGCGCCGCCGCCGACGAGATGGCCGGATCCGCCTCTGTCCAAGATGGATCCGGCCTAGAGGAGGAAGTCCCGGCCGCCGAGATGACCATGGGCGCCGGACTAGAGCATGGCCATGGGCGCGGCTTCCCTCCTCCCGCAGCCGACCAGGGGCGCGGCTGCCCGCCTCCTTGGTAGAAACATAACGATGCACACAGCGCAGCGAGCTCATGACCGGTGGATCGAACCGGGCTCCCCCGGGTGCGACAATCACGGCGGACACCGCGTCGACCTTCGCCTCCGGCGCCGCCGCCGTCGACGACGGTGCGCCATACCGCAATAATAACAAGTTAGCATTTTTTTTCAAGCAAAGTAAGCCGTTAGTATGGATATATCAAATATGTAATGTTAAAATTCAACCTTAATAGGAACGCGGGGCGAGCAACACGGCGCTGTTACCAAATGGTGCGTGAGCTTTCACTACGGTCTGGATCGTTGCGATGTATTTCTATGCGGAGTGATATTGTTTTTCATATTAACTACGACGCCTGCTGTGTGCTTTTCTTATAGCCGTTTCCTTTTCAATTTTTTAGAAAAAAATATATCTATTTAGATGACACAAAAAAAGAGCAATATCCCATTAGGAGATAAAAACAATTTGCTTGATATCGTTTTTCCCTAAAAGGAACAGAAGAAAAATACCTATGCAGCTAGCTATAGCTACTCCTAACTTTGTTGGGCACAAGCAGAATGGCGAGCTGACGGCGAGCACGGCGCGATCCGATCCAGCAGCACGCATTTGGTACAGCGCCGTGTGCTCGCCGCCGTTCTGGAGGAGCAAGGTGGCGCACTCGTCGACGGCGGCGGCGCCGGAGGCGAGGTCGACGCGGATGTCCGCCGTGATGTCGCACCCGGGGAGCCGGTCGATCCACCCGGTCATGAGCTCCTGCGCCGTGTCGTACTTCCCCTCGCAGTAGCCGCTCACCGTCGCCAGGCCCGCCGGCGACGACGGGTCCACCCTCACCTTCTCGGCGCGTCGTAGCTGACCCGTACGCCTCCCGGTTGGCGCGCATGGCGGCGGCCACGAACCCGGTCACCTCCTCCGGCTCCGGCGAGGCGCCCAGCTCCTCACCGCACAGCTGCCACATCACGCCCGCCGTGCTCGCCTGCTTGCACGCGTCCACGGCGGACATCCGCGGCACGCCGTCGCAGCCGTCCGCGCCGCCGGCGAGGAGCGACGCCGCCGTCAGTAGTAGTGACAGTGTAAGAGCTACGGGAATGACTCGGCTCTCTCCATGAAAATTTGATTGTGTGGTGTTGATCTCTTCGATCGATCTGCGATTGAACTCGCGAAAATGTTTGGTATTTATAAATGGAATTTACGCACGAGGATCTCTGGCAATTATTAGTGGATTTGAACGTGATTTGTGCAATCAATGAAATGACTAGCTACTACACACATTCAAAACCATCCTTAATCCTATTTCTAGCTATGAATCTGGACATATATTTATACATGTACATAGTCAGAGCTAGGATAGGAATTATTTTTTATGGAAAGTTTAAGTATTTAAGGATGCAATTAAGTTGTAAAATCATATCATTTAATTTCAGACATACTATATTGGGAGATCTCTTAGAATTTGGTAAGATATCAATATGTCTACTTATGTTATCGGTAAATCTAATTAGAGAGGCCTCTCAATTAGTCTTAACTAGAGACACCCACATGCTAGTACTTTAGGAGTTTTGGTTGCTATTAGTATATCCAATAGTGCATATCTTGTTTCTTCTTATAGATTTTTCTCTTAAACTAGTTATCCAATCTACAATCTGATTACACCATTACGTTTTGTTGCAATTAAATCTTTACAACAAGATCTTACACGATTATATTACGATAAAAAATATTTATATTTATAAATTACTTTTATTATATACGTAAGTTACTTTTATCATATATATATATAAGTTACTTTTAGATTTGACTAAATTACTTCTATACGTTCATAATGCTCTAAGTTGATTATTTTTATTATTGTTTTTAGTTAATTCTATATTTTTGTGGACTTTATAAATCTTCTCTATACTTTACTTGCAAATTTACTCTACATAGTTTCTTATTTCAGCTCACTCACAAATATGATTATTTTCTACTAAAGAGAGTTACTCCCTCCGTTTCATAATGTAAGTCATTTTAGTATTACCCATGTTTATATAGATGTTAATGAATCTAGACATAATTCTAAATTAAAATTACTTTCTTTTTGTTATAAGTTACTTCTATAATAATGTAAATTACTTTTAAGCTTTACTGAATTTACTTTTATATGTCTAAAAAGTAACTTAGTGAAATCTAAAAGTAATTTAAACATATTATAAAAGTAATTTGTGATTTTCATCAAAAATAAATCATGTGAGATCTTGTTGTAAAGATATAATTGTTACGACACAACGGTGTAATCGGATTATAAAATCGGATGAGTAATTTAAGATAAACTTCTCTAAGAAGAAAAAAATAAATAGATATTGAGTGTACTAGTAGCTTTTTTTTTGAAAGAATGGTGTCTCTCTTTAACACCTATCCAGCTAGCACTCTCGGTGTAGTTGTGTCCTTATGTTATAAAACCATCTGCTACACAGTGCGTGCACGTGTGCTTACACCCCACACGGCCTTGTCTTCTATGGTCTATCGCTTATCTTTAGTTAGAGATAAAGGCAGGCTCATACTATCAAATATACATATATCACTCATACTGTCCGTCTGACCATTTTTCTATAGCACCGTTAACAATTTATTTTTGAAAAAAAATACAATAACTTTTCGTAATGACCGAAATACCCCTCAACCTTATCCACATCTCTGTTGTATCCCATCCCATATCGGTCTCTCTCTCGTATCTCTCTCGTATCCCTTCTCTCTTTCCTCCCGGCGAGTGGTGGCGGTGACGCACGGTAGTAAGCAGCGATGCCGGCTGGTGGAGGGTGGAAGCACCGGCGGCGGCGGCGGACCGTGGAGGGAGGCGATACATGCCGATGCTGGCTCGCGGAGGGATCGGGGCGCGCCGTGGGTGCGGATCTACTACAACGCTGGTTGGTGGAGGGAGGGAGCACCAGCGGCGGGTGTGGGCCGTGGAGGGAGGGAGGAACGCGGATCTGCTGCGGCGCCGGCTGTGGAGGGAGGGAACACCGGCGGCGGCGGCAGGCCGTGGGGGAGGTAGGGATCCGCGCCGACGGTGTTTGCATGCGCCGGCGGGGGGAGTCAGCTGCGGCTGTTGCGTGTGGCGGCGGTGGAGTATCGGCGCGGCTGCTGCTGAGCGTGGCGCGGTGGGACTTGGCTGCCGCTGTGGCGCATGGCGGCGGAGGGAGGCGGACAAGGTTCTGCGGAGCACGGAGGCGGCAGGACTCTGCGGCCGCTGCTGCGCGTGGCAGCGGTGGGAGGCGGCTGCGGCAGTTGCTGAGTGCGCGCGGCGGTGGGCGGTGGCTGTGGCGGCGGTTAGACTCAGCTGCTGCTGCAGAGCATGGCGGTGGTGGGAGGCGGCTGCTGCTGTGGTGCGTGGCGGCGGTGGGATGTTGGCGGTTGCTGGTGCACGCAGCGGTGGTGGGAGGGCGGATTTGGCTATAACTGTGTATATGGTTCCTTAAATTTGTTGGACTTGAATTTTTTTTTGTTGGATTTGACTATAACTGTGTATATGCTTCTTTAATGCAATAATGGATCCACAAAATATGAATAACATGTTGTTGAAATTTTTAAAAAATATTCCATAATTGTGTCAACAATCGTTCAAAATTGATATCAAATTTGTCAAAATGAATTGTTCACTTCAATTCTTCAAAATTGATAACAGGGTCAAATAAGGAAGGGTAAAATGGATAATTTATTCATAACTTAACACTGTTAACTCACCTTAATGGACTAGGGCCAGAGAGTAGGTTTGTTTTTGAAAAACATGTCAAATAAGCAAACTAAAAAAATAGGAATAATTTGGTAGTTAGACATCGAAACAGGGTCAAATAAGCAATTGGCCCATAAAAAATGAATATATCTTGTGGTTTGTTAGGTAAATCATATGTTTTAGGCAAATTGTAACCTATATAGTGTATTAAATGCCACGCTTATCGTGTACAAGATCACCTTTTTTAAGAAAGGAGACGTTGAATTGTAACTTTAGAGTTAACTGATAATTTTTTTTTCTGTATATAATTCATATACAGTCTCCTCGGTCCACCTCACAAATCTTAATTTATGTACTCCTCCTGTTTTTTTTATATGACGCTGGTTGGTTTAAACTTTAACTAGCCAGCGTCATACATAAAAAATGGAGGTAGTAATATATATCTTCAATTCAGTACACTTAGCTTGTCATCAAGTGATTATAATCAGGTGGAGTGATTACTGTAACTGCACAATAAAGATTGTAAGCAATCTAGACCATTTTGTATTTTGATCAATTGTTCTAGATTCGTTGTAAAAAAACACGTAAACCAAATTTTTTTCTATAATATGCATGTGCTATAGTGATTTGTACTAGCAATTGCATTGGATCCTAATCCGTCATGATGTGTTTAGCAATCATTCTTAAAAGGGATCCCGCTGATGTGCAGGCTTGCATCTAGTTATTACTCCCTTCATTTCATATTATAAGTCGTTTGATATTTTCTAGTTAAATATGTTACTAAATTTTTCTATAAATTTGGTCAAACATAATAAAATTTGACAAAAAAATCAAATGACTTATAATATGAAATAGAGCGAGTACAATTTATTCTTATTTCTCCTCTTTAGCTTAAAACAAAACCCATGATACATTCATTCTGAAACAAAATTGTGCAGTTTCAGTAAACAAACTAATTAATATTCGCTGGATGCTTCAGCATAATACCAGTGGGCCGGAGAGCGAGCATGCTCCGGTCCCGGTCACCTATCACCGTCTTGTACCACGCCGAGTTCACACCGAACACCTGCAGCAGCGCGGTGGCGCAGTCGTCACGGCGACGACGGCCGCCGGAACGTCCCTGGCGAGCTCCCCCAGCTCGCAGCCGTTCAGGTGGCCCGCGGTGGCGCCCATCTGCCGCTGCGCCTCGCCGTACTTGTGCACGCATGCCTGCGCCGCCGCCCTCGCCGCGCCGGCGCCGACGGGTCCGTCGCCAGCGGCCAGAGGTGGCCCACGGTGGCCTCGTCGACCTCGCCGCGGCGTTCACAGCGGCGAGCACGAACACGGTACCTCCTTCTCCGGCGCCGTCGCGGAATGGTGTGGAGGGCGCGACAAATTCGACGATGGCATAGAAGGAGGCTCGAACTTTTTAGTGGCTAAGAGACAGGGGTCATTTTTTTTAATGGCACACAGCTAAAAACCTCCCGCAAAGACGGTGGCTATCTCCATGGCTTAAAATTTCTTCTTCGATCGAAGTGGAAATCGCGTCGATGTTTGTAGTTAAGTAATACTCACTCGATCTACTTTTGATGTAATTTTTTTCAAATCTGAAAAATTTATTTTTGATAGGCATATTTCAATTCAACAACCTATTATCTTAATAACTTTTTCGGATTTAATGCGTAACTCTTCATTCTTTCACACAAGATTGGCTACATGGGCATCGAGAAATGTAAATATTAATAAATCCCTTGTTTACGATGAATGATTAGTAGCATGTTTAAATAGATGATAAGTAGAATTACTTATCCTTTGTCTGTATGCCAAGATGAAATATAACTATGAAAAGTAGATGGCGGGTAGTACTATTTTATAGGATACTAGTTATCGTGCACTGCAAGGCACGTTTTGGTATTATGTACAATAAAAAATAAATATAAATGTACCTTTTTTATTAGAGCACTCCATACAAATTCTAAAGGTAAAAAAAGAGTATCATAGACCCTAGTAAAAAGCATGTGTTATGTGTACTCCTGGAGTGCCAAGCTGTGCACTGTAAATTACTACGGGAGAAGCAAAGAGCAAACATTGTTCCAAGATTGTGGATCTAATTCTAGATAATTCATTCAACATAGGAATAAATGTTTTTTAAGAAGGTCTCAGACCTAGCTGTATATTGAAAGCCACAAGACTGGTTCGCTGGGATTACAAGGTTTACATGAGTTCAGCAAAAGGGAAGTCTCACATGGTCACCCACCGACAGCAGGTCACTAAGATAGACAAACTAAACAAAAAGGGGTAAAGAACTCCCATAGCAGAAATTGACAACTCTTACTTTAACATGACTTCAAACTTTTTTTGTAGGAAAAACATCATCCAACTCTTGATCTTGG
>CM020187.1:2480895-2492109 GCA_009805545.1 Oryza longistaminata | reverse complement strand
GCCAACTCTGCACTCCCCCTCCCACCCACCCTGGCAGTACCGTTCCCTCTCCACCGCAACCCCTCCCCCTACAGGTGGCTCTCCCTCCCCACTTGTCAAACCCTTTTCCTCCTCGTCATGGTGCCACCACCGCCCTGCTCCTCGCTAGATCCCCTGAAGGCTCGCCGGATCTGGGCTTGGAGGCGGTGGTGGCCGGCAACGGCACAGCATCACTGAGCAACTTGCTGAGCGGCCACTCCGAGGCCTCTCACTCGCCGAATCGGCATTGGAGGCGTGGGGTGACAGCTTGAAGCTCGATGGGCAGCAAACTCATGCCGCTCGATGTCTTCGGTGAGGTACGACGACATCGCTAAGCCGATTGCGGAGTGCACGCGATAAATCATGCCATGTGCGGCCAAGTTCGAAAACCGGTAGAGACCATTACTCCGGTGGTTGTATTTTTTGTTTGATTTTGGTTTTTTTTTCTTTGTTTTCGTTCTTTAATTTGTTGTAATTCGGATCTAATTTTGGGGAAATTTTGAAAACAATTTTTTGTTTGTTTATATGGATGTTTCTCCTGGGAACATGAACTAGTTTTAATTTTTTATTTGTTTTTGATGCAAACTCGGGATGTTTTTTTTTGTGTTGGACTCAGATGTTGCGGACAAATAAAATTTTAGTGACGACAGGCAAATAACTTTCCCGGAAATTCTGTATATTTTTTTTAGTGAGTATAGATTTTGTCAGGGCTTTTCTTCGCCGCTGGGCCAAGCAAAAAAATATGTTACATCCGGAGTATGTATACATTGTAGACATCTTTAACCTTTCTTTTCATCCGAACATGTGTGCCGAGCCAACAACAGGACACACTTGCAAAAGGCAAAGAGATTACCCTCAACACTGAAGACAAAGGAACAGATCGGAACTGATTGAGATTCACCAAATTACTCTTTCATTTGTATTTCGATATTAGCGTATTGTTTCATGCGCTATAACAGAATTGTAATTTTAAAAAATATAAAACTAATCTTGTTATTATTTTTATGTATTTTGTTACTTAACCGTTAGACCATTTAATACCACACTATTCATTTTTCTTATTAAAAGAAACGGTAGGAAGTTGGTGGTGGGGAGACTTATATGGGTCTCTTCTAGTATCCCAACTTTTCTTTTTTTTTTTCTTTTCCATAAATTTTTAAAGTTGGTTGGTGAGGGTGTATAGCATATTTTACCTCAACATCACACTAGTCTTTTTAAAAAGTATTAGATATATTTCTAAGAACCTAAAAAATTAAGAATCGTAATTGTCTTCCATTCTAAATAAAGCCGGGGACAAGACAACTATAGAACACCTAATGCTTACCCTAGACTTGTTTTCTTAAATTTATATTTAGATTCTCTCAGCATTTAATTAAAAAAAAATTGAACGATTTTAGCTCTTTGGTCACTGTTTGCATAATATATAACTTTGCTCAGCTTTATGGGTACACAATTTGTACTTACAATACTTTTTTGTGCTTCTTCATCCCATAAAGAATTGATTTTTTAGAAAATCGATCCCGGACATATATTTGGCATCACGATGCAGGAGGCCGGACAAACGCCCTCGTCTGCTCCTTCCCACGGGCAGCGCATGGCGGCAGAGCGGGCACAACGTTACTGCGCCCTAGCCACTCCGCTGATTGCAATGTGTGGAAGCTATGGCTCCCGGTGCACGGTATCGCGCACACCTCGTCGCCGGCGACAACGCTCCATGCAGATGACGCAGGCCTGCAGCCCTATCCTTCGCCTCGTCGTCGTCGTCGTCGTCGCCGTGGTGATCAAACTGATGAAACACCTGTTTTCTCCAGGCCGAGCCCGGCGGGTGGGCGGACGCTGGGACACCCGGAAGCTCGCCTCGTCGTCGAGGTCGAAGGCGGCATGTTTTGCGCCCTGCCATCGTCGAGGTTCAGGTCGAGCGGCATGTTTGCGTTTTGGAGTATCTGCAAGGCTCTCTCGCCGCTGATGATGCCGTTCAGGAGAAGGTAGCACAGAACATTGATCCAATAATGCGATCCGTCGTCGTCGTCCTCATCATCGATCGACAGGCAGCGGCCGCCGCCATCATCGCGTCCTTCGTCGTTCGTTCTCGCCGTGGCCTCCCCACGCCGCCGCCGCCGAGCGTCGAAAGTGTAGCGCCACGGTTATGAAATTGTAGGAGCAAGGCCGTCTTCGGCCGCTGATGACGCCGTTCACGAGAAGGAAACGACAGAATCTGGCGCGACATTCGTCCACTGAAAAATCGGTTTCGTCCTTCATCGTCGGTCGACGTCGGCGGCGGCGGGCATTCGTTCGCGTCCTCGATCGTCGTTCTGGGATTGAAGCAGTGAACGTTGAACCGGTGGTCGCTGCCGCCGCCGCCGTCGGTTGAGCGCCGCACGTTGCTGACATCATCATCGGCCTCCATCGCGATGGATGGATCGTTTTTATCTTGCAACAACAGCTAACAATCAAAACAAGCAGCTTGCTAGCTAGCAGCAAGGTTTATGATCGATCGATGTTGATGTCCGACTGTGGGTGCATGTTACTGTATATATAAGGAGGGGACTTTTTATTTCGAAAATCGGAAATACCAATCCGATTCGGATTTGTTTTGTTGCCGCTACATGATATAAATCGGAAATACGAATCCGATTCGGATTTATTTTGCGGGCGCGCGACTTAGTGGTTTACGCGCGCGTTTGGAGGAATCTGCCGCAGAGACGAAAACATTTTTTTTACGTGCTTTTCCTTTCTTTTTTACAACATCTGTTTTTTCCGTTAGGCCGCTTTTTTTCTTGTTTTCGCGTTTTGTTTAGTGTTTTTTTTGTGTTATTACTTTGAACTCATATATGGAAAAACTTTTTAAACTCAAATTTTAAGACTTTTCAACAACAGATTTAAAAATTTTCACTCAATTTTGAAAACTTTTCAATTCAAAATGTTTGAGAATTTTCAGTCCATAATTGAAACTTTCTACCCAGATTTAAAAACTTTTAACTTTCAAATTTTTTGATTATTTTTTTAGTTAAATTTTAAAAACTTCAAAACTTTTCATTCTTAAATTTGAAAAATTTCAACTCAGATCTTGAAAACTTTTAACCTCCAAATTTGAAACTTTCAACATAGATTTGAAAAAGTTTCAAATCAAAATAACCGAAATGGAAGGCGGGAATGTTACCGTGGCGCTATGCGTCGCCGCCGTGTGAAATCATCGTCGGGTTTCTTTGAATGGATTCCCGGCCCCGATAGATTTTCAGACGGACTGTAAGTGGCGCCGTCTGAAAGAGTCATCGTCCGCAGAGAAAATGCATTATCCTCGTGTGGGCGTCTTAATTGACCGCACTGGGATGTCGCTCCTTAGAGGGTCGCCGGAAAATCGATTTTCGCGTCTAGGACATATTAGTGGACCACACGGAAAAATCGATTTCAAACCTTCCTTTTTTATTTTTCACTCCTCCCTATGCTTCACTTTCCTCCTCTATCTCTTTTTCCATCTCTTTCTTTCTCCATCTTCTCTCCTCTCCTTCGGGAGGCAGCCGGCTCGCGGCGGGCCGGGAATGGGGCGGGAAGCGACGTGGTGGTTGGCGACGAGGCGTGGAGACCGGGCAGGCGCTGTGGCTAGCGGTTGGCGGACGTCCGGCGTGAGCAGCCCGGCGATCTGCGACGGGGATGTTCCCCACACGGATCCGTCGAATCTGGTGACAGGTGGCGGCTGGCGGCCAACAGTAGCGGCGGCGGGCAGGTTTCGACGGTGGCAGCCGAGAGCGGCTGCTCGAGAGCGGTGCGTGGCGGCCAGGTGCGCGGGCAGCGCGACGACGACGGACGAGCTCCAATGATGAGTTGTGGTGGCTAGAGCAGCAGGCTCGGGAGCAGTGGTGGAGCACGACGATAGGCGATTCTAGGGTTAGGTTAGGGGCTTTTTTTTATTTTTTCAATTTTATTTTTTGTGGGTTTTTTTATACACGCAGACGGTATTAATTGCCGCACGGGTAATAGTTATCCCGTTGCGGTGGATCCCCGCCACCAAAAATATTTTGATTTTTGCAGAATCCCGTGCAGATGGGCGCTGCCTCCACATGGGAAAATGGATTGTTGGACCGTACCAAAAAAATGAATTCTGGTCTGATCCAATGCGATATCCGATTTCAGGTTCGTTAATTTGAGAGAGAGAGCGCAGGACTTGATTTTAGGCAGCCCAATATGGGCCTGGTTTCATGTTGGGCCAGAAAAAGCACGAAAAATATACGGGCCGGTTTTTTGTGTTGGGCCTAGTAAAGCCGAAACCCCTCCTGGGCTGCCACATCATCGGACAGACGCTCGGTCGTTGCAGTTAGGAATGGAAACGGTGATTTGAAAATGGAGTATCCATTTCTTCAATTCTAGCTATAAAAAAATTTGTATTTTTTTTAATTGCATTCAATTATCACTGAACAATTATTACTGTTGGGGTTTAATTCCGACTAAGAATCGTTTCCAGAGATTTGATCGGACCATTTCCGCAGTTTGCTGTGTTCGTTGCAGACATACAGAGGAGTGCTACATTCTGTTCCAAAATAAGTTTATTTCCATTCATCCCACACATAGCAATACAAATTCAAAAATATTAGAATATCCTTATTTGTTTTTTCAAATCTGAATGTAACTATTTCTCACTTTACTTACTCCCGATACAATTATTAGTACTGTGTGTGTCCTCTATTTCAATGATTCTTAAAAATTAATAGTTTTAGGATAAATGAGAGAAAGGTAAAAAATGAAACCTAATTATGTTGGGACGGAGGAGTAGTCAGTGTCGCCAAAGTATGCAAAGATTTTTCAACAAATCGATTAGTTTATCCCAAACTTGCACTACTACATAAAAGCATTATTCTGTGTGGTCAAAATAGATTTTCGTCGTGCAGAGTTTTTTTACTGTGTGTATCGCTCAGGGCAGGGAAAATCAATATTTTTTCGCGTATGGGCATTCCCAACGCACGGGTAATCATTCTTCCTTGCGGTCGGGTTAAAATGGACTGCACAAGGTAATCGGTAAATCTAACCGCCGGCCACGCAATAGAAAAAAACAAAAAAAACAAAAAAACCCTAACCTAACCCTAGATCGTGGGCCGCCGCGCTGCGGTACTAGTTGCGGCATCGCTCCCGGCAGCCGCAACTCTTTCGTTGGCCATTGGTCGCGCCGCCGTGTACCGTCCGCCTATCGTCGTTGTCGAGCCTGCCACCGTCGTTCTGCTCTCCCGGTGTCCCGTGTGAGGCCCGCCCGCCTCCCATGAGGCTCTCTTGCGACGGATCCGGATGCGCCGCGGGAGCTCACCGGCAACGGATCCGCCTCCCCTGAGCCACCGGACGACGGATCCGTTCTCCCCGAGGCTGCCATCGTTTGTCACGAAGTGCTCACCACCATCGTGCCGTCGTCGTCGTCGAGTCAACCGTCGTTCTTTGTCGTGAGGGGGCGCGGTCGCGGCTCTCCTCGCTCGCTGAGCCGCTTCCTGCGTCGTCGCCAAGCTTGCCGCCGCGCCGTGCTTTTGCCAGGCAGCCGCCGCGTCCGTCTTCCCGGCACGCAAAAATAGCGGTTTTCACAAACGATTTGTTGCAGACTGGCCTAAGGTCCACACGTGAAAATCATTTTAACCGTACGCTAAAACTTTTTCTGTACTAGTGGCCGGTCGGCCGGAAATTACCATTACTGTGACAGAAGAGCTGAAGCGCATGCAAGACTAAGCACAGTGTGTGGACCCCAGTCAAAATAAATGATTTTGCACCAAAAATATTTCGAAGGGAGAATCTAGCTAGTATAATACTCTCTCCATTTCTAAATTCTTGACACCGTTGATTTTTTAGCATTTGTTTGTCCGCTCGTCTTATTTAACATTGAATCAAATGATAGGAAAAGAATTAATAATTACTTAATTTTTTTAATAAAACGAATGGTTAAATATGTTTAAAATAGTCAACAGCGATAAATATTTAGAAACGGAGGGAATATAATATATGATTGTGAAGTACGGAGTAGTATTTCGTTAGAAGTTGGCATTACAAAAGTCACTATTTGTGTGGTAGCCGAGCAATCGACGAGGAGATGGAATCTGATCTGACGGGCTGTTCAGCTCAGCGGATTATACGCCATGTGCAGTGACATCAAAAGAATATTTACTTTCCAGCCTCGTGGAGAAATCACGGCGTAGTCACAAAGACGATCGAGATGCAACGGCGACTTTGATCGGCAAAGTCTTCGGACCATCTTTGTTATTAAAAATGGTCAGTGTGCCGAACTATATGTGCCAGATATTAAAGCTAGCTATAGAGCAAGGACTACACTAAAATTTACTCTAAGAATAATACTTTTTTGTTATGATCATGCAGGGATACTGTACTAGCGAAAACGGTACAACATGTGAAGACGTGTTATTCAATGTTAGATTTAATAAAACTAATTTGGTGTTATAAATGTTTATATATTTTTTCTATAAATTTGGTTAACTTTTCAAAAAGTTTGACATAAAAAAGTCAAAGTGATTTATAATATGAAACAAGAGAATATATTTTACGACGGAGGAAGTAACGTTTTCTTCTTTCATCTAGCAGAAATCCCTGTAGTAGGAAACATACTAATGCGAACTTTGTTGAGTTGGTCAAGTCGTCGTTAACGTTGGATCTTTATCGTTTCTTTTAAAGTTTTGTGGTTAGTGGCCAAGCAATGATCCATTCATCCATCAATGCTACTGGTTCCCCTCTTCTTTATATATACGAGCGTTCGTCGAACTAAGGCCAGTACACAAACTACACGATCAGAAGAAACAGATCGACAAATAAGTCGATACATCCATGGCTTCGAATGGTGAGCTAACAATATTACGGCTCACCATAGCGTTTGCTGCGGCGGCGCTGCTCGCCGGCGGCGCAGAGGCGCAGTGCCAGCACAGCTGCGGCGGCGTAGACATCCCTTACCCTTTTGGCATCGGATCAGGTGACGACTGTGCCTTGTTGCCTGCCTACGAGATCGACTGCAACAACAGCAGACCGTTCTACCTAGATGTGGAGGTCCTCAGCATCTCCCTCGAGCTTGGTCAGATCAGGGTGATGACTCCCATATCTTCTTCATGTTACAACACCACCTCTGGGAAGATGGACTCCAACAGGTGGGGGTTCAACCTGTCTGCCGCACCGTTTATGCTGTCCGACTCCAACAAGTTCACTGTCGTCGGGTGCCGGTCGCTGGCCTATATCTCCGACCCGATGAGCAATTACACGAGCGGATGCGCGTCCTCCTGCCCTGGTGCCACAGTGGTGAGCGCCACCAACGGCACCTGCTCCGGGATAGGCTGTTGCCAGACGACCATCCCCACGGGGCTGGAATACTACGAGGTGTCATTTGAGGAGAGCTTGAACACGTCGAAGATCTACAACCACACCCCGTGCAGCTACGCCGTGCTCATGGACTACTCCAACTTCACTTTCTCGACCAGCTACCTGGCTTCTCCGCTGGAGTTCAACACCACCTATGGCGGCCAAGCACCGGTAATGCTTGACTGGGCTATCTGGTCCGCCCAAGACTGCGTGGAAGCGCAGAAAAATCACACGTCGTACGCGTGCAAAAGCGACCACAGTGTATGTCTCAATTACTCCAGTGGAGCGGAATTATCAGCATACATGTGCAACTGCTCTAAAGGATACCAAGGCAATCCTTACCTTCAAGGCTCCAATGGCTGTCGAGGTAAAATATGCCTATAGTTATATTCCCATCAAAGCTAGAAGTTTTAAACAATTATACTATATTTCACTTGGTATTTATTGACAATAAGTATAATATTGCATTAGCATGTATTGCAGTAGAGTATATAAACGGCTCTCTTACATTCTTTTTCTCTATTCCAGCTTCAAAAAATTACGCATGTGTACAATTAATGAACCCGCTTCCGATATACACTCTCCGTTCTAAAACGAATAGCAGTTGGTACACACCTATACCAACTCTATCTCATCACGTACATATACTTTCAATATAGTTGAGGCTTCCAATATCTTGAATTCCATTGCAATATAACTAGTTTTTGTTTGACTTCTGATGTGTTTCGTGTGGAAATGTAAACAAAACTCTTGATCTACTTGATTTGGTTATGGCTTACATAAACATAAAACAATACTGATGTTAACATACTTGCTTAGACCATAAATTGATTACAACTTCCAATTTGTCCGTTCAGGAGTTGTTGCGGGTGCATTGGTTGCCCTCTTTGGTTTCCTTGGATGGGGGGTGATCAGGTACAAACAGAGAATAAAAAAACAAGCTCTATTAAGACAGGCTGATGAGTTTTTTCAACAACACGGAGGTCAGCTTCTTCTAGAAATGATGAAGGTAGAGGGCAATGCGGGGTTCACCCTCTATGAGAGAGAGCGGATTAAGGCTGCAACAAATAACTTCAACAAGGCACACATTATTGGGGAAGGAGGACAGGGAACTGTTTACAGAGCAGTGATAGATGGCACTACCGTGGCAATAAAGAGGTGCAAGGAGATTAATGAGAGCAAAAAAATGGACTTTGTGCAGGAGTTGGTCATCCTTTGTCGCGTCAACCATACCAACATCGTTAGGCTGTTGGGTTGTTGCCTTCAGTTTGAGGCACCTATGCTTGTCTACGAGTTTGTGCAAAACAAAACACTACAAGAGCTGTTGGATCTCCAGAGGAGCAAGAGGTTTCATGTCACACTAGGAACACGTCTAAGGATCGCTGCAGAATCCGCAGATGCATTTGCACATCTCCACTCGCTGCCACGTCCAATACTCCACGGCGATGTGAAGCCAGCCAACATTCTTCTCGCAGAGGGATTGGTTGCGAAGGTGTCCGACTTTGGTTGTTCAACAATCGATGAGAAAACCCAGGTTGTGCCAAAAGGTACACCAGGCTATATTGATCCGGACTATCTACTCGAGTACCAGCTCACAGCCAGCAACGATGTATATAGCTTTGGAGTCATTCTTCTCGAGCTTCTCACTAGTAGGAGGCCATTTTCAAAAGAAAGGAAGAGCTTAACATCAATGTTTCAGGAAGCTATGGCAAATGGCACACTTGTCGAGCTCCTTGATAGCGACATAGTTGATGAAGCTAGCATGCGAGTGATCCAACAAGCCGCGGTTCTAGCTAATCAATGCTTGGTTGTTCCAGGTACAACCAGGCCCACAATGATGCTAGTGGCCACAGAGCTCCGACGGCTAGCATTAGCAGATGAAGTGCAGCAGTACCCACAACCGCCATTGGTGCTTGAGGACCTAAGCTTTACGGGGATAGGGAGAACATCGATGTCTACATGGTATGGTGGGAGCAAAACAAGTGGGGTTTATGGCCTCTCGAAGAAAGCTGTGCCGAGCATAGAGTTTGCGAGATGATTGATAGACATCATTTCTTATGTTGTCGTTTGTAGGTTTGTGAGAGATTGAGTTTTCATCCAGAGTGGAGGAGCTGGTCAGTTGTGTGTGACCATGCCTATGCATTGTGAGGAATAAGAGTACAAGAACGTACATGTAAACCCGTGAAGCATAATTGTATTGTGAGAATGATTAGCGAATCCTAAGAAAATAACTAGTTGTGGGAGTTGTATAGGTGAAACAATTATATATCAGTTGGAACCATACTACTTCAATAATCTACTTAATTATTTTTAAAGAAAATTCTCAATTTGCCCTCCAAAGTGATTGATTCCCTCATTTGCTCAAACCTCTTTAAATTTGACCAAATTTATATAAAAATATACTAACATTTTCAATACACAAGAGCAAAATTACCATTTCACCTATCGACTAGATGTATGTTAGCAAAGGACTAATGAGAAGAGCAAACAAATGATAAAATTCGATAATGAATGGTATAAGAGGGAGGGCCGATTTCACGTGGAAAAATGAATGTATCAATTAATGGATAAATAAATATTTTTCTCTTATTTTTGAGGCTAGAAAAGAGGTCATCACCAGTTAACACACTACTCTGTTGATTTGAATGGGCTTTCTCACCTTTACGACTAACAATGTCAAGATATTCAACAACTGCACATGGCCCTTTATTGATTTGTTTGTCTTTTCCTCTCACTTGTAGCCAGTATATAACTTCAGTGTAACAGAATGTTATTTTTTTAGTTGTAAACTGTGATGTGAGAAATAGTTGGAAAGATATCTAAAAAAGATAGCAAATTGCAAATTTTTGGTGTTGAATGAGCACTAATATTGGTTTGATTGTACCAATATATCAGTATGTAATTGGATGATTCATTGGCCACAATTTAGGTTTTTTTTATTAGATGTTTTTTTCATTGGAGGCATTATAAAAAATGCCACAAAGCAAAGATGAAGGCATTTTGAATAATGCCACAGATACCTAAAATGGCATTCTGGAAACTGCCCTAGTAAGCTCTAACGGCATTCTTGAAAACGCCAGGCTAGACACTTTTTAAGGCGTTTGTAAAAATTGCCCTGGATTGCTTTTCCCGTCGGGAGTAAATGTGGCATTTTTCAAACTGCCTCTAAAGACCATTCAAGGCCTTTTTTTGACTATTCAAGGCATTCCAAATCGCCTCCTAAAGTGTGTCATCCTGTAGTGGCTGATGGAGTCGTCGAGCTTTAGCTTCAGGAGGAGCTACGCGACGTCGTCGGAATTCTTCGACGCCAACGGCAGGAGAGTGCCCGTGGTGGTCGAATGGGCCGTCCGGAACGCGAGCAACTGCGTGGAGGCGCGGAAAAACCGAGATTCGTACGCCTGCGTCAGCATGAACAGTGCGTGTGTCAACTCGTCCAGCGGACCAGGCTACATCTGCAACTGCGCCAAGGGATTCGAGGGCAACCCTTACCTCCCGAACGGCTGCCTAGGTGAATATGTTTCCTCTAGATTCTAGTCCCATCCCATCGTTTTAGCGTGGTTCTAATTCGTCATATTTCCTACAGTTTCATATATGCTTATTGCACTTACCGTATAGGCTAGTTCTTTCTTCTCTCATAAAGCCGTACATACTGTATTTGATTATTATCACAAGGTTTATATAGAACGCGATGAAATCGTTGAGTCCGTGGTATAGTTTGAACACTGAGTTCAACACGAGAATCCTTGATATTTTGGAAACGAATTTTGTTTATATTTTA
Source organism: Oryza longistaminata (assembly GCA_009805545.1). Classification (NCBI taxonomy): domain Eukaryota; kingdom Viridiplantae; phylum Streptophyta; class Magnoliopsida; order Poales; family Poaceae; genus Oryza; species Oryza longistaminata. The sequence continues at coordinate 2,480,987 of CM020187.1, read as the reverse complement.
GGACAGATGGGTTATTTGGGAAGTGCTATACCCAGAAACTATCATGCAGCGGCAGAGCCAGCGTGGGGGTAGGAGGGGGGGGGGGCTCGAGC